>JAZDUA010000236.1:1800000-2339106 GCA_038098605.1 Gryllus longicercus
ATCATTGTAGGTGGCGGCATGAATTTCTCTCTGATAAAGTCGATATAACTCTTGAAGATCAGGAGGAAGGGATACACAGCCTTCTGGAATAATAACTTATTACAATGTATTCAATAATTTAGGATATCTAATTTAGGAGTATCCTTTATTTGTAATCCACAAATACCTTCCATCAATTGCCTTTGACGTGTAATTATTTCTTCACACAGTTGGCGTTGTCTGTCAAAACGAAGAATGACCATGTCCCTTCTTCGCAACTCATGTTGTTTTATTAATCTCTCACTTTGCAAAGCCATTTTTTCCACTTCCAATTCATGAACCCTACACATGAGACCAAGAAGTTCCCTTTCCTCATCTGAACTAATTTGTGATGGTAGCTCCTGCAAAAACAATTTTCAATAATTGTGACTTATATGATTGTATGTAGAAGTTACACTTTGATGAAAGTTAGTGTCACAGCTCAAATACAATACAAATAATGTATGAATTCTTAGTACAAGAGGAGAAAAATGTATTGTGCACAAAATATTCCTTCCTTGATTGCTTATTTAAGGTAGCAACTCATAAGTAGGTGACTCACATTTTCCAGTTTAATAGCTTGCTTTCTACATTCTTCTAAATTCTTTTCTGTTTCTGCTCTCATTTCAGCATACCGTTCTTGCTCTTTCTCTATGTATGAAAGCTCAGTGTATGCCTGTTGTAAAGAACTATCTATGGATTCCCCATCAGACCATTCTGAAAAAAAATAATTCAAAAGTTAACAACTATTAATTTTATAGAACAAAACTGTGAGATTTAAATTTCATTCTGACCTCTATCTGTATCCATGTCTGGATCTGTACTTGGTCGACTTTGCATCCATCGTTTACTTGATGATCTACTATTCTTGTAAAGTTTATTGTTTTGAGACTCCCATTGGGAAATTAAAAGATGTTGTCTTTCAGCTTCAGCCCCAAGAGATAGAAGATGACCATCTAACTCCATCAGTCGTCGCCTATACATAAAAAATTAATTATTTTCTACATTAATTTCACATAAATTTTATCAAGTTCTTTCAATTTCCTTTGTAATAAAAGGTCATAGGTGAAGTTTTACAGATATATTAAATAACTTTTTAAAAATCCGCTAGTGATTATTTGATTTGTCATTTCATTTTCATTAAATTTTAAAATTAGATGTGTTTTATTTATTTTTTAGATAATATTTTAATCAATTATATAAAAGCTTCCTGAATATTTATGAATAAAGCAAGTACGTGTGAGAAGGAAAATTTAGATGGAGGTTTTAAGTTCAGAATAGTTTATGTTTCATTAATTAAAATCTACATTTGTGAATACATGCTGTAAGGTGTTTCATCTGAAACAAGACTATGAAAAATAAAAAACACGAATAAGAAATATGCTCAAAAATATAAGAAACTCAAATGGATGTGCACTTTATTGGAAGTGCTCTTAATTCACTGGAAGGAGAAAAGTGTCAAATGAATGTTCAATATAATAAAATAAAGCACATCAACCACAGGACACCAGTTATTCAGGTTAACATTTTTGTCTGTCTTTATTTTGTTTGTTACATAACAAGCTGTTCATTCCACATTTTCTAAAACCTTCTTACATTTTTCATGACCATGTAATCAGCTTTCTTTGTCATTAGAATTTAGTGCCCAAACTTTCAAACAAACTGTCCCTTTTTCAGAAAACAAAATCCTTGCTGGTTCTGCAATAAAGTATCCTCTTAACAAACAAACGAATTCTGTGAACGTTTTCATTTCACTCACACTCTCTTTTCTATATTTTCACGCTGAGTTTGCTCAGGGCAATAACTGAAAGATAGATTGAATTTTGTTGCTGACTTTGGGAGAATTCTGGCTGGCGGCTTTGATCGGTAGTTTTCCGTGGTTTCTCCAGCAATACCAGACGAATGCTAGAGCAGTACCCTTATAAACGCATTACGGCCAGCAGGCGATCTTTCCTTCCTCTTCCGTATCCTATAATTTCCCATTACATACACTTGCACGCGCGTACGTACGCACGTACGTACGCACGCACGCACGCACACGCACGCGCGAGCGCGCGCGCACACACACATACACACACACACACACACACACACACACACACACACTACATGTTTGTTTTTTGGTTTTTAACACAAAAAATATATTTTGTGTATTTGAATAGCCCAAAATTCTAGTTATGAAGAAAATTGCTTTTACTGAAGTGGTTTCGCCAGCTTAACGGACATGAGAAGGAGGACAGTAGAAGGGGATAATTAGCGCTGTGTCTCTTGCGAGACCCACGTCACGACGCAGATCCATATCCCTAACACCACTACCACCCCCTCCCTCCCCATCCACCGTGAGTGGCGATAATTACACACACTTCACCGTTCTCAATAACTTTGGAAAATTGAACATATTCTTATTATGCTACATAATTTTTCCTTGTAAACATTAAACGTGTTTGATTTGTCGTTGAAATATTCGATTGTAACTCTCAGAAGTCGTGTATTGCCATGCGTTTATGGCATCCGTCCGTGCAGAGTATGTCGCGTGATCGTTTGACTCGTACGCCCGTGCTCTGACAGAGTCTATTATTTCCTCTATCGGCTTCACTTAGGTTATGGAACTAGTGAATGTTCAATTCGTCGATACTTATTTCACAAATGATTGATGGTTAAAGATTGAGAGAATAGTGATCTGCTTTCACAAAAAAACAAGGAGCCAAGAAAAAATAATTATTTAATCAATAATAATTAAAAATTAACTTGATCAATATGTTCTCATAAAGTAATTTTTCAAAACTAGTCGAACATGTTCAGGGTTTAGAACCAATGTCATTCAAGTAATTTATAGAAATATCATTGACGTTCGGTAGAAAAATAAATTGAAGTTTAGTTATGGTGTAAATTGTATTGTTGACTTGGAAAAGTTTGGCTTGAAATAATTATAGAATCATTGTCAATCATTAGTGTTGATAATGATGATTGTCATTCATTGAATTTATTTTTAGCGAGTTAATTGTGATTCGCGTATGATCTAATCACACATTTTTGACATCAATCATACTCTCGTGACTTCTTTCATACTAAACATACAGAGAAAATTTTCTCGCAAAGACTATTCAAAAAGAAAAACCAATTTTTCGAATAAGGGACATTGTTCAAGTTTCCTATCTGCTTAATTTCGTAGATGTAGGCTACGTAGATGTAGGCTACCATTTCATGGATTACCATTTCATCGTATGAAAATACCAACCTATGCTAGCTAGACCCACGAAGTCTATTTCATATAAACTTGCAAATAACAAACATGAAACTTTACACAAATGTAGGTCATAGTTTTCTTTCGTCTGCAATTACCCCAAGAAAGTTCAAAAATAAGACTTTGGTATCATATGTCTTTGTCCCTAATGCGTTTACCCCGTTAAATATTTTTAAAAATATTAACGGTCGTGTACGTTATTTTCAAGGAAAACATTTAAAAAAGGAACCCTTGACTTTTATTACATCCGCAAAATATTAACATGATGACCCCAAATAATCCTCTTCATCTGTTCTATTTGGGTATGGGCCATGTTCATGTGTCCTAAACTGATAAATAGCGACACAACGTGAAGTGTCTACTTGCAAAACAAACACACAATCAGCTGCTAAGGCAAAAGCGTGCGGCATAACAGAAACTGTGAAGGAAGATGGCAAAACGTCCGAGAAATATTATAAAGATAAATAACATTAAAGAAACTGTTGTAAGCAATAATAGGAAACTGTTATTTGAGATATATGCGGCATTCCTCTATTTCAACGATTGGTTCAATATATTCATAAGTAAACACAAACTTCAAACAAAGCTTTTGAAAGAAAAGCGTCGCCAATTATAATGCCAGAGACCATAAGAAGATTCCAGATGGGTAAGACTCAACGACAAAATCGAATAAAAAACCGTTACGTGTGCTATAACCTAATAAAAGTAACTTCACAGTTCTAAAATCTTCTTAAGTTGGCTTTGGCTTCTAGGTCTGCTAAATTTTTATGAAAGCAAAGGTCAGCAACACAAATTTACAACAGTTATTTAGACAAAATATTTAATACCAAATTACCAACAAACCTTAGTTTTACTAGAAAATTGTAGTAGCTTCTGAAGCTGCAAATACAAAGCTGGTTTCAGACCAGTTTGAAACCTAAAGCTTGCGGCAATATTAATATTCTTTTAACATGCAGTCCATATTTATACATTAGAAATAAAGCCATTTCTTATAAACTTGCAATAATTCGTAACTGAAGATCTTGTTTATAGATAAAAAAATATATTGATTCTTTATTTCAATGTACTTAGAAGCCAAAAAATTAACTTAAAATATAATTTTATTGTTAACCAAATATATTTTGTATATTACTTGAGGGTGCAGAATAAAAATATGTTTCCAAAATGTAGTTCATCCTCTCTTAAATTGCACGTTTTCCAAAAACGCTCGTCTGTAGACGTATTGCTTTAATTTAGAAGAAAAATCACTTTCTACAAAACTAATGGTAATAAAAATTCAATAAAAATGGTGGGAATTAAACTCCGTTGAGAAGGAACTCCGTTCTCATTTTATTGTTATTCACTTTTACAACTTGATGCCACTGTATTCATGTAAGACTGACATCTGCAGGGACGAAGTTTGTGTTTATTACGAGTGACTACTTGCAGTGCTGGAACGTGAGATAGGCGTGAATTGGCAAGGACTACCGTAAGAAGTAAGAGTACGAATCGTTCGTTAAATAATGTCAGTATCTTTATGCATAAAAATTATGTTTAAATACTAAATCTCACTAACAGCGCCTATTGTTAATATTAAACAAACTAATTTTATTTAAATTTAAAATAATTTAGTGAAGCTATGCGATTTCCACATCTCGGCTACTGGGAGAGACTCAAGACATTTCTAAAAAATAGATATACCTCCACTGTGGCTTCCGTTCAGTGGTCATTTCGTACATCAAAGCGATATACTAGACTCGTCCTTTTAGAATAGTTACAACTTTTAATTTGACTCAACATGTTGATAACGTTTGTTTGGCATCCTGTTCAAAAAAACAGTAACCCTTATCGAATAGATGTTTCAATCATGTATTGGAAATAGTTCACTGAACAGAAATATTGGCTCATAAAATATTATTATATACAATATATAGAAAATTAAATTTATTATTTTTCACTTTAAAGTCATTATTTTGTATGTTTTTTGACATCTGTTTTTGATATTTTTAAGCTCAATTTTTATTAAAATGTTAAACTAAAATTTAATCGTGTAGCACTCCTTGGTCAAAACATTTTTATTGAAATAGGCTTTTCAAGCATTTAAATGAGCTCGGAAGCACTTCCTTAGATGGCATGGAAGCTACATAATCTGCACCGAACGTTAGACACTTAGTGTTACTAAGGGGAATGGAATTTAATATTCCACTGAGAAATAAATACTTTTACGATTATAAAGTAAGTAAAGTAAATGGGCTCTCGGGAAAAGGTTAAACGAGTTCTCATCCATGAAATGTGGGAATTCTGGTGTGGTGTTGTTGACGTAATTACACTAAGAAATAATGGAAGTCATCTCTGTCAACTTTACTTATTTGGAGAGCCGGCTTTCGACGGCTTTGCCGTTGTGTGTGGCAAAAGTCAGGAGACTGTGTCAAAAGTCAGGAGACTGTGTCAAAAGTCGGGAGACTGTGTCAAAAGTCGGCAGACATCTGCCACACACAGCGAGACTGACGATGACGGCAAAGCAGTCGAAAGCCGACTCTCTAAATGAATAAAGTTGACAGAAATGACTTCCATTATTTCTTTATGAATTCGCGTCCTGTAAGTGAAACCTGAGATGACGCATCGATTCCCTAAGCGGCGAGAGTGAGAAAGGAAAGATGAGAACGAAATGCATCTCGCAAAAATTCGCTACCCGAAGGATGCATTCCGGAGTACATTGCGGGATGCTAGCGCGTGATCTTAGCTCTAAAAGTATTTTGTCATAAAAATGCCTTGGAGATTGTGTTATGTAGAGTCAAAATGAGCGTGGAAATCGATCAACGAAATTGGTCCTGTATTACATATGCTAATAAAGTATTTAAATGTGCCTACTCGGTTCGCAATGCTTGTTGCCCGTTTTAGAGGGCTACAAAGAATGGTAAAGGATGACAAGTTTTAATGCCGTTAAATTCCTAAATGAAGTCGAAAAACAATTGGAATTCAAAATCAAACAAATGAAATTGAACAACAAATTCAGTGAAGCTTGTTTCGCTTAAATTGATGAAGCGTCTTTACAGACACTAGCCGAAAAAATCGTATATCTAGCCAGAAAAAAGCTCGTTTTTATGTGTAATAAACAGTTCGTACAATTCACCTTTAGAGGTGAAGTAAAAAAATTAAAATGAGGGCGCTTCCCATTTCCTTAAAGTAGATTTTGGCTTCCTTTTTTCTTAAAAATTCCTAGAAGAGATAACTATGTTTACGTGCATTAAGAGTTCTCTTTGATCTCCAACTGACATTTTTTGTCCCTTAAATATTAAACAATGCAAGTGCTGATAATTTTAATAATAAATAAACCAAACCGAGAAATAAATTAGTTTCACTATGTTTTATAATGTGTATTTAATTCACTTATTTGCGTAAAGTTGATAAATACACATTTCTGCAAAGTGAAAACAAATCATATCAACAATGGAAAAAATATATGTTTTTATAAAACACTTCTCTTGAGTTGTTTTTACTAGAAAATTAAATTACAGTTACATTCGCGGTATGGATTAATACTGTTCAATTGCTCCAAAAACTTTTTTTTTCTGAATTTTAAATATAATGAAAGGGAGATGTTTTATAAAATCGACCCTTGCTAAAATAACGACCTTCCTTATACGAGAGACGTAGAAAGTAGTTTAGTGGATCAGGGCCAGCGTTGCCTAACCCACTAGGTTCCACGTTGCTTGGGCAAGATACACTGAGGATGGGAAAAGTGTTTTCCCGAAAGTTAACTCTGGGTAATAATTAATAAAAATTATTAAACTTTTGTGGAGATTATTTCCTTTACCATATTATGGATTACCACAAGATATCTGCTACTAGCACGGAATTTACTATTTTCGAAGCCCCCTGCATTTCGGAGCGAAAGACAAAAGGTGGCTGGACGAGGCGCGGGTGTGGAGGAGGGGGGTGGGGTGGGGTGGGTGGGCGGGAGGGTGGGTGTTCGGGCCGGCAGTTGGGTGGGGTGGGTGGGTGGTGTGGGTGGTGTGGGGTGTGGTGGGGTGGGTGGATCTTGGATGGGTGGGTGGGCGGGCGGGTGGGTGGGTGGACGGATGGGTGGGTGGGTGGGTGGGTGGGTGTGTGTGTGGGCGGGCGGGCGGGCGGGCGGGCGGGCGGGCGGGCGGGCGGGCTGGCGGGATGGCGGGCGGGCGGGCGGGCGGGCGGGCGGGCGGGCGGGTGGGTGGGTGGGTGAGTGGGTGTGGGTGGGTGGGTGGGTGTGGGTGAGTGGGTGTGGGTGGGTGAGTGGGTGTGGGTGAGTGGGTGTGGGTGGGTGTGGGTGGGTGGGTGAGTGGGTGTGGGTGTGGGTATGTGTGTAACTAGGCGGGGCGGAAGGGGCGGAAGGGGCCGTGCGCACCTGAGGCGCATCTGCTCCTTGAAGGTGGCGACGAGCTGCTCGCGCAGCAGGCGCAGGTGGTCGCTGCGCACGGCGCCGGCCTCCGCCGAGCGCGGCCGCTCCTCCTCCATCTTGGTGCGCAGGCGCGCGATCTCCTCGCGCAGCTCGCTGATGATGGCGCGGTACTGGGACACGTGGTACGACACATCCAGCACGTTGCGCTCCACCTGCGCAAGTGAGTGGGCGCAGTCACTAACGGCCCATGCAAATAACAGACGCGAATGAAGTTCGTAAACCGAGTGGAAGCCGAGATTCATAACCAACTAAGACCGTTATTGTGATGTCGGCTGTCATTATCATTACTTTTCGTAAAAAACATAAAAATAAACTTTCCTTGGAATAGGAATATTCATATACCATCTTTAAAATCCTTAATGGTCATCGGCCGTTAAGAGCGGCTGTTGTATTCTACGATTGGTGTCGTGTCGGTAGAACGGTAAGTACAGTATTGGGTGATCTGGGCTGTCCGGGTGACACCGCGTCGAAGGCTGTGTTGCCGACGTTTCGCAAACACAGCCTTCGACGCGGCGTCACCCGCACAGCCCAGATCACCCACATGACTCTGGCCGCGGAAGCCTACGTTTTCAAGTACAGTATTACAAAAACGAACATAATACGATCGACAGTGATGTTCGCTACTCGAACTTTTCTGTAACGTATTACTCGTTATAAAGGATTTTTATGGAAACCGTTTTTTGTTCTGAATATTCACAAAACATAAGTATTAGAGTATCATTTATACTTTATTTATATACTTTTTTGTATACTTTATTTGTATGTCAAAAGTATAATACATTGTCTTGAATTTTTACCAACCATGTTATTTTCGTTTTGGGGGCATTAAATAATGTTCTACCAAGTATTTTGCTGCCCTCTTCAGAATTTCATAAGTTATTAATTATGCCTACAACTGTCGAAATTTCACAAATTGTTCATCAAATCATTCCTATAAATTTAAAATCTGCGTCGCTTTTTCTGGTGTTTGTTCAGATATCGTTATTAAACATTAAATATTTTCTTGCGGAAGTATCCGTTGTCCGGCTAATTAGTAGAGAGGTTTGTTCATTAATCTATCAGCAGCTGATCTGTCATAATTGCTACGTGAAAAAGAGTTTCATACTCGAAACTACAGCAAGTCGGAAATGACGAACGGAAAAAATACAGCAACACAGAAGAAGAATCAAAGCGGTTGAAGATGGTCTTTGAAAGATGATCCTATTCAAGCGAAACAAAGTCGCCTAATCTTACTAAAAGGAATGTTGATCAAGAACCTCTCTTGTGACCCAATTACCGAATTATGTCGTAATATTCACCCAATCGTTCGTTATCCAAATACATCAGTTAATTTGATTGTCTCTTCGGATCACAATACGTCCGCAATCAACAATACTTTCAATCTAATAGTTTAAGATTTCTCTGATAATCTGAATATCTGCATATCAACAAGAAAGTGTAATTTGAAAAACAATATTTTTTCATATATATTCAAAATTTTCACATGAAATCTCCTTTTTTGCAACTCTCATGGTTGGTAATAAGATATAGCGAGGAAAAGACAGAACGGGACAGATTTAGAACGGGAAAATGGCAGTGGGAGGGAAGGGACGTGACTTAGAAACGAGAAGGGGAATCAAGAACTCAAGTGGAGGGAAGTGGCGCCTGAGTAGATCAAGGTGGGTCAGGGATGAAAACCCACCTCCGCCGGGTATCGGCCCCTAGGACCTCCCGGTGGTTAGAACAGGACTGGAGTAAGGCAGTGACGGCAACAGGACGATGATCACGTGGGTGGGCAGCAGGTTCAGCCCAGGAAAGGGATGATTGAGTGTAACCGTGGCGGGGCGAGGCCAGGATGGGCAGGATGGGAAGGGTTTGAAGGGCAGGAAGGCAGGGTTTGAAGTAGTGGCTGGAATGAAGCGGCAGGGCAAGAGGCAGGGAGACAGAAAGAAGGTATGGGTCGGGGGCGAGGCTGGGCCGAAAAGGGTAAGTCAGGATGAAATGGGGAGAGCACAGTCACCGCTAGGGCTAACCGAGGAATGGAGGCTGGGGAACGAGGATGAGTGGGCAAAGAAGAGCGAGCGAGAGTGGGGAGAGGCCACGACGTGAAAGGAGTCGGTGTAAGGACGGAGTGAGTACGGAGGGAGTATCTAATCTGGGAAGAAGAGAAAAGCAAGGACAAAGGAGGAAGAGTTTCGAGTTGAAGTGGGTCGGGTCGAATCGGGTCGGGTCGGATCGGGTCAGGTCAGATCGGGTCAGGTCAGATCGGGTCGAATTGGGCCGGGCCGGGCCGGGCCGGGCCGGGCCGGGCCGGGTCGGGTCGGGTCGGGTCGGGTCGGGTCGGGTCGGAACGGGTCGGAACGGGTCGGGTCGGGTCGGAACGGGTCGGGCCGGAACGGGCCGGGCCGGAACGGGTCGGGCCGGAACGGGTCGGGCCGGAACGGGTCGGGCCGGAACGGGTCGGGCCGGAACGGGTCGGGTCGGGCCGGAACGGGTCGGGCCGGGCCGGAACGGGTTGGCCGGAACGGATTGGCCGGAACGGGTTGGCCGGAACGGATTGGCCGGAACGGGTTGGCCGGAACGGGTTGGCCGGAACGGGTTGGCCGGAACGGGTTGGCCGGAACGGGTTGGCCGGAACGGGTTGGCCGAGCCGGGCCGGGCCGGGCCGGGCCCAGACCGGGCGTGTGAGGAAAGTGCGAGATGGGCGCATTGTATAGCATCCGGCTAGGGCAGCGACAGCGTGAGAAACGCCAAAGCGGGCGTAGTGGGACCTTGTTGGAGATGTTCTTGGCGCGGTCGCCGTAGAGCAGCGTGTTGCGGCTCTCCTCGCGGTGGCGGGCGCCGGGGCTGACGTGCGCCACCATGACGGTGCGGCAGTTGCCGCTCAGCGCGTCCTTGAGCAGCCGCGTCAGCTTCGAGTCGCGGTAGTTGACGTAGCGCGCGCCGCCCGACAGCGCGTTGATGCAGTTGCCCAGCGCCAGCAGCGACCGGTTGATGTGCGCGCCCTCCTGCAGCCGCTTGCCGCGGTTCTGCGCACGCGCACGCGCACGCGCGATCCACTTCAGCAGCTGCGCCAGCTGACCGCTACGTTTAGGAATATACGAGTCCAGGGATGACTGCGACGCGTTTTCGAAATGACGTGGACTTTGAGAAAACATTATAACAATGCATTCTGAAAGTTTGAAGGTATTTAATAAAGATTAATAATTCAAATAAAACTATTTCATTTTCTTCACAGACTTTCTAAAGTCTGATTTGAAACTGCATGTTGTTCAAGATTTTCAAAATAGAATTTTGAATTGACCAAGCCAAAAATGTCATTGGTCATGTCCTTGCCATTCTGAGGCCACGCGATATGTGGTGGACATGAGGTAAATGAGTAAGGACTGAGACTTTTACACTTGAAAATCTTGCTACTTGAAAGTATTAAAAACAATGTCCAAATGAATTTAGATTTGTCTTTCAAATATGAGTAAATATAAATTTGGGACTTTATTTTGAAAATGCGTTATTTTATTAAGTCAATAAATATCTCAGTTACTCTGTAGTCACGTCGATTTAATGGCCATACTTATTTTTCAATTGACCGAATGTCAAGAAATCAATTTAATATTTCTCATTAGTCACGACAATATTGCAGGTAGACGAGGCAAAGCTGCCACAAATTGTGTGATGGTGTCGTGTGAAGTGTACTGGGGCGGTTTTTGCACCTTACTCTCTCAGGCGCACTCCGAGTTCCCCAGACCAATGGAGGATCCAGAGACGGAGACATGAGGCTATGCTCGCTCTTACCCAAAATAAACATTTGATTGTAAATTCACTCGAAACAATTACCAGTTATTGATAGTGTGGTGTGGTGTTGTGGGTTTTGGGGTGAAGGGTGGTGTAGTGTGGTGTGCGGTGTAATGTGCGGTGTAGTGTGGTGTGCGGTGTAGTGTGGTGTGCGGTGTAGTGTGGCGTGCGGTGTAGTGTGGTGTAGCGTGATGTGTGTGGTGTAGCGTGATGTGTGTGGTGTAGTGCAATGTGGTGATGCGAAGTGTAATGTGGAGTGGTGTAGTGTGATGTGTGTGGTGTAGTGTAATGTGTGTAGGGTAGTGGAATGTGTGGGGTGTAGCGTGATGTGCGTGGTGTAGTGCAATGTGGTGATGCGAAGTGTAATGTGGAGTGGTGTAGTGTGATGTGTGTGGTGTAGTGTAATGTGTGTGGTGTAGTGGAATGTGTGGGGTGTAGCGTGATGTGCGTGGTGTAGTGCAATGTGGTGAGGCGAAGTGTAATGTGGAGTGGTGTAGTGTGATGTGTGTAGTGTAGTGTAATGTGTGTGGTGTAGTGGAATGTGTGTGGTGTAGCGTGATGTGTGTGGTGTAGCGTGATGTGCGTGGTGTAGTGCAATGTGGTGTGGTGCAGTGTAATGTGGCGTGCGGGGGCGCACCTTGGTCTGCGAGGCGCGCTCGGAGCCCGCGAGGTCGATCATGAAGAGGCGGCCCTGGCGCACGCGCGTGCGCATGCGCTCGCCGCCGGCCAGCGGCGTGGCGTGGCGCACCGTCACGCTGAGCAGCGCGTGCGAGCGCGACGACGTGCGGTTGGCGGCCGTGGGCTCCACGGTGCGCGCGCGGTTGCCCTTCTGCAGCAGCACCATCACCTGCGCAGCGCATCGCAGTCGCCCTGCCCTTTCCCTTCATCGCTTCGTAATAAAGAATCCCCCTCTCGCCCTGGGTTTTCCAACCGACCCACAAAACAAATGGTGAAATGGTTCATCGTCTCCTTTCTAGGTAGAAATAAACATTTCCCGACGTCACAGCCTGTTACTTTTTGTTCCATTCACAATCAAATATGAGAGGTTAGGCGGAAGGGCACGCTTTACGGCCTAACCCTCGTCAGAAATAAAGACATCATCATTATTATTATTATTATTATTATTATTATTATTATTATTATTATTATTATTATTATTATTATTATTATTATTATTATTATTATTATTATTATTATTATTATTATTATTATTATTATTATTATTATTATTATTATTATTATTATTAAGTTCATAACTATATAAATAAGCCGCCTGGGTAGCCGAGATCGCTAACATCAACGGGCCTTAGAAGTCTCAGCTCGAGAGTTCGCGGGTTCGAATTCTGTGTGAAGTCGTGGATGTTTGCTCTTGCGCTGTGGCATTGCCGAGGTTTATCCAAACCCCCATGAATCACCTAATAAAAAAGCAACCATTCCTCTTCCTGACCAAACAGCTATACAAGAGGCAAAATTATGTGGATCAGCGCCTGCGTTCAGTTGGAGGAAGCTGCCTCAATGGGCCGATGATCTGCGGCTAGTGCGCAATCTGTCTGCCACCGCATCTTCCGAAACGGTAAATTGGACCTCTTGGACCTAACGGCTTCAGTAACAAGTCGACGCGGGCCGCAAGGCCCTTAAGAGCCAATGCGACGTGATGGCGAAGAGACAGGGGTAAGTGCCCCAGGGTGTGAAGTAGCTGATAGTTAAACTGAGGTCTGGGGGTCGGTGCGTGCCTTCCACCTGAATCACACGCTTCATTTTGGCGACCCATTTCAGGTTTAGCCAGCGCGCGCATGCGCAGAGCGGTTTCTGGAACAGCAGAGCCGCAGTGCGCATGCGCGCGTTCGCAAAAATTCCCCAAAACGACAAAAGGAAACGTGTAGAACGAGTCTTAGCGGGTAAAACCGACAACAGCTATCTCGATGATGATTAAATAAATAAATAAATAAATAAATAATAAAATTAAATAAATAAATTAAATAAATAAATAAATTAAATAAATAAATAAATAAATAAAATAAATAAATAAATTAAATAAATAAATTAAATAAATAAATAAATAAATTAAATAAATAAATAAATTAAATAAATAAATAAATTAAATAAATAAATTAAATAAATAAATTAAATAAATAAATAGATTAATTAAATAAATAAATGAATTTAATTAAGTAAGTGAGTAAGTAAGTAAGTAAATGTGTCACCTCCTCGGTGGACTGCGTGGAGAGCTCGGAGAGGCCGGCCACCTGGATGCTGCGGCCGCGAGGGTCCTCGCGCAGCTCCAGGAAGCCCGACGACGGGTTGAGCAGGTCGCGGATGTTCTCGTTGTAGATCTCCAGGTACGACATGGTCACCTGCAACACACGCACACACACACGACCACAAGGGTTTGTTAGCGAAGTGATTGAACTAACGGCATCCAAATGCCTTAACGGAAATCAATTAATAATATAATTCTTTGAGAAAACTGCCGAATTTAATTAGATTAATTTAATTTTAATTCTTGCGGTATCGGTTCCATAACGTGATTTTCATAAACAATGACAGAAATTCAAAAAATAGCGAAGTCATTCGAACTGTATCAGATTTACGCACAAATAACTACACGTCAACACCATTAGACGAATCAAATACTGTTATTCATTATGATTACCATACGATAATGTAGTTGAATAAGATGTAAATGTCTTATAAACTCTCTAGAGCACTATAACAATGTAATTTATGGATGTATAACTTACAAAAATGTACGGACTATTTCAATTTTGTTGCATTCATTGTTTCCTGGAAAATTAATTATTATTGTCTCTCGTTTTCTTACCCTTTTATAAAAATCAAGTTCGTTGATCGTAAAATTTTTGTTATTGATCGCACAATGAGTTAAATTGCACATGTCATCAAAAGGCCTAATTAGACGTAAACCCAATTGCTATATTTTCATTGCCTTTTACAAACCTTTGAACTGACGTTTATACCCTAAATTATTTCCAACGATCTCAAATAAATGCCAACTCTTTTGTAAGGGTTCTCCACAACACATTTCTTTCCTTTCTTTCCTGAAAAGCAGCAATATCCGGCGCTGAACTTTACCGCCGCTTTTCAAAACGTCGTCGCATTAGCCCGGGAACCCATTAGCCTTTCCTACTCTGAATGAAGGAAGGAAAGAAGAAGAACCTTTCGAATGCCCTTCGGAAATGACGGCCTCTCCCTCCCCCCTCTACAACCTTCAGGGGTAGGGGAGAGCAAAGGCCAGGAGCACCGCAATTGAACAGTTGAAGGTCGGTCGGTCGGTTGGCAAGCAGGGAGGGCCCTAAGGTGACACAACCACATTTCAAGCCTCGTTTACGTGATGCAACTTTCATGTTTGGTCAAATACTTGCCACAAAAATGTTGAGATGTGTTTACCGTAGAGATTTTCTGAACAGAAATTGGTTAAAAAATTCGGACATTTTACACTTAGCTACTGTGTATAATTTGTATGAAAATATTTACATCAGATAGCATGCTTTTCCTCGATCAAAATCAGGCAAATGACGAAGGCATGATGACCTTAGCAAATGGGCCGTGATGCGGAGCGGGCAGAGGGCGCACGGAGGGAAGTGGGTGGCCGATCATAAGTATGACGGGCATACAAGCGAGTGGTTGGATTTTGTTGGGTTTTTGGATGGGTGGATTGATAATGTCGTGGGTAGATGGATGCCAGTGCGGTGTGGTCTTCATTGAGCAAATATTCAGGGCGAAGTTAGATTATAGAGGTTTCTTTTCCTTAACGTAAATTAATCAGCCACTTTTTATATTATTATTATTATTATTATTATTATTATTATATAATTTGCAAGTTAGCTATATTATCTTATTTATGTAATTATCTGCCACCGGGTTATACCCATTTGCAGATTAAATAAATCTATCTTTGTAAGTTGGTGGATGGATTGATGTGCAGATGGGTGAGAAAAAGCAGGAAATGAGCGAGAAGTTGGGTGTTGTGCGAGTAAATAAGTAGATGAGTGAGTAGTTGGGATTGTAGATGAGTGACTGCGTGAGTAGATGAGTGGATGGGCGAGAGATGGCTGGGCGGGTGAGTACGTGAGTAGATGGGTGGATGGATGAATAAACAGGTGAATGAGCGTGTAAATAGGTCAGTGGATGTACGTTTGTATGGGTTACACGGATTGATGAATGGATGAGCAGGAGACTGGGTGCATTGTGGGATGGATGGGTACTGGGAGGGTTGACTGAAAGGGTACTTTGATAAATGAATGGTTGGATGAATAAACATTTAATTTTTAATAGTTTAACATAAAACATTGGTCTTGTAAATCAAAATTAAGAATATCTTGAAATGTTCAGATAGACGAGTAACGGGTGGATAGGTATGTGTTAGCTCTGGAAGACAAGTGCTTGGGTAAACGGATGCTTGGAAGCATCTCCGGATGGGTGAGCGGGTGAGTAGGTGAGTGGGTGACCGGGTGGATGGACGTAGCTGGACGCGAGGCCTTCGAACCGAACCCGCCCCCCCCCCCCCGCGATCCATAATTGATGCCCTTCGCCTTCGCCCTCGCCCTCGCCCTCGCTCGCAACGCGCGTGATTCCCAGGAGGCCGCTTCTTGACGAGAGTGGCAGCCCAGGAATTCGCTCCTCTGACATGCAACGAATTAAATGAATTTTTCACTTCGAGGAAAACTTTAAGACGCAGTTTCCTATGACTTCTTTTTTGTGGCATCTAACATGTCTATTCTATATTATACCAACGGCTAATTACCATCAATGACTAACACTTCTACGTCAGGACTAGAAATGGATTCACGATCAAATTTCAAATGCTGAAGCCTTACATAGGGTTTAAAATTATTCGTCCATACGAGTATATGTCGTCCCAAGTAATTAACACTTCCGCAACCCATTGAGTTACTTAAAAATAGACGGTTTCTTTAAGATATCTCGGAACGTCATAAAAGTTAAATTATTTTGTGTTTTTTAAGCGCAGAAATGAAATAAGAATATAAGACTTTTATACTTTTGAATGATTATGCACAATAATTCAAGCACAACAGTCTGTCAAATGAGGATGATATTATAAAAAGTCCATTGATCAAATTTAATTATATTTCGTGCAAACAAAGTGCGGCAAGAGCGAAGTTAAATTCATGTCACTAATCTACATAGATGACTTTCAGCATGTCCACCTTACTATTGAATATATTTTTTTATTAGCCCACTGCACATCCCATTAAGGGCAAGGGCCTCCTGGTCGCACAGGGAATTATTAATCCTTCTTTAATGAAGTGATAGGATGAAAATGAAAGGTGAAGGTGCAATCGCAAATACATCCATGCCCGAGGCGAGATTCCAACCCGCGATCCCGCGATTCGAATCCGTGAGTTCGCCACGACACAACTGCATTAGCGATCTCGGCTATCCGAATGGAGTTGAGCAGTTGTAGTGCTACGCAATTGAATCGCAGAAACAAAGGTATTTTGCCCACTCATTACCACGTAATTACGGGGTTTAAATAGAAGCCTGCAAACAAAGGAGAAAGGGGGTTAGTAGCTGCAAGGGCGCTTCGCTCTAACGCGCGCCGAGGTGTCTGCGTAACGCGAGTGACAAAGAGCCGCGCTGCGCTCCGTCGCAATGCAAGAGCCGGAACGAGCCTCGCGTTCCGCTCGCAGGGGCAGGCGGCAACCCGCCCCGCGAGACAAAGGCGCGAAACATGAGCCAGCTGCATTTCCGCAGCGCGCGCTGCCAACTGCCGCCGCGTCGCGTGGCGTGGCGTGGCGTTTAAATCAAAGCGCTTCCTGCAGGGGGCAAAGCACGCGCAAAGCGGTCCGCCCGCCAGCCCGCCCTCCCAACTCTCTCCCCTGTCCCACCCCGCTCCCAGCCGCGTTCCCCAGTGCCACGCCCGCCGGCCCACCGCTTTGCGACGTGTTTAAATCAAAGGTCTTCATGTCGAAGAAGGAGCTAGGCAGGAGGGTGAAGGGGGCGGGAACAGGAGTGGGAGCAGGGCGGAAGGGCGTTGGGATTCAGAGCGGAGGGAGCGGGGCTGGGCGGGAGCGGGGCTGGGCGGGGCGAAGCGGGGCGGGGTGGAGCAGGGCTGGATCGGGACGGGAGCGGGGCGGGAGCGGGGCGAGGCGGTGCGGGGCGGGGTGGGAGCGGGGCGGGGTGGGAGCGGGGCGGGGCGGGAGCGGGGCGGGAGCGGGGCGGGAGCGGGGCGGGAGCGGAGCGGGGCGGGAGCGGGGCGGGAGCGGGGCGGGAGCGGGGCGGGAGCGGGGCGGGAGCGGGGCGGGAGCGGAGCGTGGCGGGAGCGGGGCGGGAGCGGAGCGGGGCGGGAGCGGAGCGTGGCGGGAGCGGGGCGGGAGCGTGGCGGGAGCGGGGCGGGAGCGTGGCGGGAGCGTGGCGGGAGCGGAGCGGGGCGGGAGCGGGGCGGGAGAGTGGCGTGAGCGGGAGGGGGGCGGGAGGGCTTGGGAGCGCGGGGGGAGCAGACGTGAAAAGGGGCAAGGGGGGAAGGGGCGGGTGAGAGCCGCTGGTGGCGTGTTTGCCTGCTGGCAGCGAGCTGTGTACGCAAACAAATTGTCGGCTGAGCGCGATGCTCTTTCTACGCCAAAGTTTGCGCGGAGTGAGCACGTCAGCCACGCCCCTCGCCTGTCGGGAGGTGGGGCCGGCAGAGGACTGACGAGGCAGAACGGGAGAGAAAGGAGAAAAGGAGTGAAATGTACAAAGTATCAGGGAAGGAAGGAGAAGAATAGAATGCCTTATGGAATAAAAGAATTAAGCCTAAAAAAAAGGAAATGTTGAGAAAAAAGTTAGCGCAAACGGGCGAGGGAGGAGAAAAATCGAAAGAATGTGAAATTAAAGAAAAAAAAAGGGTATGATGAAGAAAAAAGGAATATATAAAAAAGAGGTGTTATACAATAAGAGTTTCATACAATGATACAAGTGAGAAAAATTCAATTCAATTAAATGAGTTAGTAAAGTTGGGAGGGGCCATGGCCAGAAAAGCAGTCGGTGGAATCCGTTTCATATTACATAACTTATCCGTTTATGGGATGTGATTTGGTCGATCTCGATGTGGGTAGATATCAAGTAAACATAGATAATGATGGCGTCAAACTAATATAATATGCTTTATAGGGAAAATTATAGCGAAGAAAATGAATGAAAATGGCTCGCGCTGAGTAGATTCCTCGTGCAGCGAACTGCACCAGCGGGGCAGAAGGGCGTCACGTGACGTTCAGGCACCGCGGCAAGAGGGCACTGGCACACGGCTTAGCTTCATTCAATATGTGGGTGCTTTTGCTTCTGCCAGTTCGGACCATGTTTGACGCGCTCATTTCCAAAGTGGCATTCATCCATATCCGATTATTTTCTTATATGAAAGGCTTCTTTTAAAAAAACATGAGTTGGTGGAAAGTAACTTTGCAGTTTGGATAAAAAATATCTCAATGTGACTATATATCACAGTGAGTCAAGTTTTTATTAGATCTGTTCCAAATATTCTTCATAATCGCTTGACGTACACTATATCTGCCTCAAACAATGCATATACGACTTACAGACAATGTGACAACAGTAAGATGTCAAAATAGCAAAAAATATGAGCTGAAACTGAAAATTATGTTGTTTCTGAAATAATCCATTCATTTGTGTATTAAAATCTAAAACTCCTCTGCATCAATTTTTCATACAATTGCATCGTATTGTATCGTAAAGTATTGTATTGTGTTTAAAAATTACATTTCTCCTATATGAAACAGTATCATAAAATGTTGAACAAAAAGCCTCAGTGTGTTTACATCTTCTTTCTGAAAAAGTGTTTCATGGTAATATGTCACTTTCGAACATAAGAGTTCTTCAGTTCGGACAACTACTTTAACCACTGTTCTGGCCACTATTCGGATCACTATTCAGACCACTATTTGGTCCACACTTTTTCGAAGAGTTGTACTTCAATGTACACTCTTCACTAAAATGTCTTAATCGTTGAAATATGGAAAAATAATTATACTAATATTCGAATTGTTTTAATTTATTTTATTTTATTAAATTTAATTAAATTTATACGGATGAGTTTTTCTTTACTTCTTACGGAAGAAAATACACCTTTTGGTAGTTTATATCAGATTCAGAGTAATTTTAGAAATATTGATATTTGAGAGAAGCATTTAAGATATTAGAAAGCAAAATAAATATTTCAATTGAATGGTACGTCATTAATTTAACATCACGCATTAAATAACACATATTATATATTGGAAGTAATTTCTACGAGTATATGGTAGTTTCGAAAGAATTGTTACAGTATTGTCTAATTCATAAACATTTATTCTACACAATATTTATATCAAAATGTATATAACTCTCACTGAAAAGTTGTTCATAACATGCTATTTAACCTTTTTCACTTCATTAAATGTATCATGATTGTTCACCGGCTTACGTTTGTCTAGAGATGTGTTTGATATTTTTCTAATGTAATACAATAATAAAAAATCGCAAAACTAACTCCAGGTACAATCCAAATTTTGCAAGGATTAGTGTTGAGAAGTTCAAATCAGCGAATTAACTGTGAAAACGAGATATAACTAAATACAAGCAGCCCCAAATAGAGGACACTAGTAAACAACACACTTAGTAGCATCAAAAAGGTGAGTAGAGGACTGCTGATGTGGTCTAGTATTAGAGCCGATATCGCGGTGAAATGTCGTATCGTCGACATTTCAGAACACGCGTCTGCCCCCCCCCCCCTATCCTCCCGACGCCTCGTGCGCTACACGCGAAGGAAACGGCGTCCTCACGGGGCAGGATGCGAATAGGCGTCACGCGCGGCCTCAGTCCATAAATCAATTGCTGACGTAGCTGCCGTCGGTTTACAGTGTTGCACCATATCTCACTGCCAAAAAGAAAGACTAGCATTCCATATTCACATTCTGGGGTGGAGTCTCAAGCCAATCTGTGATGAGTATTATCCTAAAAAAAAAGGATTTCGTGTATTTTCTGTTTTTTATAAGAAACATACACCTCACCTTATAAGACAATTCAACAATTTAAATATTACGAGAAGTGCAGATTTAAACTTAAGAAAAATAATAATTTTACTAAAGATCTAAACAAACGCACTAGTTACAGGCAGAGTATCTCCAAAAAATGTTTAGTAAAGATTCAGTCGCGACAAAACGCAACTCGCAAAAGCATTGAAGTATCTAATACTCATGGAATAAAGGCAAATGTTGGATTAGACTAAGAGAAAACGTTTTGTTACTGAACGTGCTAAGAGGATAACACGTACAACGTAAAAAACCAAACAAGAAGATAAGCCCATGTGCAAAATATTGATGCTCTTCGTCGGTTACTCTGTCACTGACTTCTTCAAAACTATATTTATTAGTTTTTATTTATTATCTGTCCTCTCTTTTAGAACCAATCTTCTCATTTCATCATTACTCAATTTCAGCGCATTTCGGAAGACAGGTACAAAAACTAAAACGAACGAAAGGTAGGAAGTCAATAAATTTCGCCAAGCATATTCGTATGAGAAACGCAAAACCCTAAACACGGCCGTGCTGCCGTCACGTGACCCGCGTTATTTCAGGCGAGAGGCCTCGAGCCGCGCCGAGGACGAGGGCGCTGGCGAAGGCAAGGGCGAGGGCGAGGGCGAGGGCAGCAAGGGGGGGGGGGCGGACCCCGAGGCGGCGGTCACGTAAACGCCTTGGCCTCGGCCACTCCCGCGCGAAGGCTCCGCCATGGAAATGAGCCTTCTGCGCAAGAGGTCTCCTTCAACCGAGAGATGGCCATAATCAAAAATACATCGCATCTTATTCCAAAGGAAGAATATAGACCGGGAGTGTAGATTTAACTGTAAGATTTTATGACAAGAAGGTTGGTACTTGCAGCAGTTTTTCAAGGTTTTGGTCTCGGTTTAAACATGTCACACAAAAATATCAACTCTTCACCCCACCTTCATGACGACGAATGCGTTTGACAAAAAGCAGACATGCTCATGAATTATAAAGAAATTGTACACGCGTATCTAACATTTGAAACGACCTGCACTAATAAGATTATTTCGTATAAAATTATATTTAGAAATATCGGATACTTAAATAAAAAATGTAAGGTTGCGCTTCATTCATTAAGTGATACTAGTTACAAACTAAGCGACTGGAAACTACAAAATCCACTAATAGAAGAGAAAAAATGTGCATGTAGTCTTTTAAGATAGAAATGCGAAGATATTACAGTAGTTCTATGAGATTATTGTACGTACGTGAAAGGAGGAATACATGGATAACCACTCTAAACATTACATTACCTAAAGCTATTGATTACCTCAGAACCAGAAACAAAATTATCACGACTGAGTAAAAGTTTGAAAGGGGAAATTAAGGCAAGAGGATTTTTAAAGTAAAGCACAAATTAAAATAATATACGCTCTCTGTTTCCTAAATTTATAATTTCATAAAATATTTAAAATTTTCAAAAAAGAAACTCTTAATAGTCATGAAATGAATATGAACCTAAACACAATATGTGCTTTGAAAATGTAGATATTTGCCGTATTTATTGTTCAGTAAGACTGCAAATCTCCAGAATGGTTCATGTATAAAATGTGAACATCGTACTGATTCCAATGTGTACAAATGTGTGTGAGAGAAAGAGGGAGAGAGACACGAGAGAAAGAGAGAGAGAGAGAGAGAGGGAGGTACGGAGATAGACAGCGTGATGGAGAACACAGTTAATAAAAATGCTCTAGACAATCTTACATTTTTCATTCATTAATAATTGCGTAAAATCTCTTCATACTTCCTTCTTGAACAAGACGTTACCTAGAACTCTGTCTCATGGGCATATTGATTTGCTGTCATATCCCAACAACAAAAGGTGTTGACCCGTGTACACAGAAAGTCTCACTTCGAAATCTCGACGAGTGCGTTACAACCCTCAGTTATGCGTTTATGATGTTTGAACACGCATCGCGTTCGTCGAGGTGACAAGTTCACTCCCCAGAACCACTCCGTCCACCTGGCCGCGCAAGGCTAAAGGACGGACGTCGGGCGCATTTCGCGTCGCCTCGCCTCGCCGTTGACGTCAAATGCCCGCTGCGCTCGATAACACCACACACCTTCGCTTCCGTCCAAACAAGAAGCAGCATACGCCACCAACGACCCTTTCCAAGGCACGTTTCCTAGAATTGAATGCCAGCGTGAATGACAAATCCAAGATTATCAAGGGCATTTTTATTTGCTGTGTTCTCTCTCAGGCTGTCCATATCCGTCTCTCTCTCCGTCTCTCTCTAACTCTCTCTCTCTCCATCTCTCTCTCCGTCTCTCTCTCTCTCCGACTCTCTCTCCGACTCAAACTGCATTGCCTACAGCTCTCACCATCTCTCACCCCTCCCCCAAAATGTATCACCTACCACCCATTGCCACCACTTGCTCTTCACCATCAACACAGCCCGCAATATCTTCCTTCCCTCCCTGCGCACCCTCCGCCCTGGACGTTCAACATCATCTCCTTTCACCCTCCCGCTCGTAGACAGCGAAAGATTTTTTTCTCTAAGAGTAATTTTCTTCTGTGTATTGATATGAAATAAGGAATAAAGATTTCAAATTTTAACTTATAAATGTACTCAATTAGATTTGAAATGTTAAAATTTCAAATAGAATTGTATATTAACAACATTCATGAGTAGTGGTCAACATCAATCGAATCAAATCCTGGAGGATAAGTTTAACCCAAAATAGAGGGCGATGGAGGGAAGTAAATGCGATGCCCCAAGACCACGCTTCCATAGGGGTCTTCAACAGCAAATACCCTCCCTTCCTCTGTTGTGATTACGACCCCCGCCTGCATCATCGACCGACATAATTCGGTGCACTTCACGTTTTGCGTCAATTCTGCCGGAGCTCCTCTCTCGTCTCGCTCCCACTTCACCGCCTTCTCAACAGTGTTGAGTGACAGCGGCCCCTCGTTTTCCGCGCCCCTATTACATCAATTACACAAAGGCCGAAGACTGTGAAATAACTATTCCGTCGTATGAACAACTTATTGAAACAGCTTCAGTAACATTGATAACAACAAACACTATTTTAAAAATAAGTATTCTTCTGATAAACGATTTATTATATTGAAGAAAGGAACGTGGAGAAAAATCTGTTAAATAGGACGAGTGTGTTCATTAGTTGGACTGCCGGACTGTTGGACTGCATTCTCCAAAATACAAATGAAACTGTATGATGGTTACGCACTGGCATGATGAGATGATCGTATCTCGTTCGAATCTTGGTGCGGGCTAATTTTTTTCTTGCTTGATAGTGTATACAAGCGTTGAGCTCTACATATTGAGTTCCATCGCAGAAGTTAAATTATATTTTTTTTCGAATCACTCGGGCTTTGTTTGGTGTTTTGTAAGAGAACTGTGAAGTTTAAGTAAAATAATACACTAAATTAAATTAAATAAAAAATAAATAAAAATAAAATAAAGAAAAATAAAAAGTTGCAATATTATGTTACGTAACATTTACAAATCATAGAAGAAGTATATTATCTTGTAGTACCATTAGTTTAGGTTTATAAAATAAGTTTAAGAAATATGTTTGTAAAAGTGTATTTTTACTAGTTAAAAGTTCCTGAAGACAGTTCTAAAGACACCGTGTATATATAGTATAAAACACTGGCTTTGATCACGAAACAATTGGTTCGTCTCGGGTTACAAACGTTCTATAAAATCACAGTCATGTCACTTTTTTACGTACCAAAGAAATTACTCTTAGCTTCAATAGTCCTCCACTGAAATAGCGTATTCCTGTATTGTACAATGTTTTACATTACTCGTCATGTACTCGTTCTTGCAGCATGTTCTTTTCTATCGCTTTGTTCCCCCCTTCTGTTTGCATCGTGACCTTCCCGCTGGAGCCGCAGCGCCGCGATCAACGAAGCTGCCCTCAGGGAGTTGCAGCGGTCGGCGACGCTACCGCGCGAGCGACGTCTTCGCGTGTCGCTTCGCCCCCACCGCACCCCTTCGGCGCCTTCCCACGCCGCGACGGCGGCGCGCTTCCGTCAAGCAGCCGAGCCCTTCCGACGCCGCCAACGCCGCAGCCACGGCCGCACCGCCGCCCGGCGTGGAAGGGGGTGGGTTCTGCAGGGGTAGGTTTCGCCGACCCTCCGGCGACGACGAACAAAGGGACCGCAGCAGGTAAAACGCAGCGACCGGCGGCACAGTGGAGAGCCTACCATTTTAAGCTGTGTTCTGCTAGCGGTGGTGCGTGTCCTCTTGCGCTTCGTGTAGCGAGAGTTCTCCGCCGCTTGCCGCAGCAGCGCCCGCCCGCTGCACATGGGAAGGTCTCCATTCAAACCAATGCTCTGCTACGAGCCCCGGCGCTCGGAAGCGTGCCGCCGTCGCTTCGTGGGCAGGCGCCCTTACCCCGCGCCGGTCTGTCAGTTGGCGAGGGCGGGCAGGCGCGGAAGGTGCCAGGAAGGCCAGCGGGCGCGGCACGCGCGTGGGTGGCACAAGACGGGGAACGGGACCTTGGCTTGGTTGGGGTTGAGCTGGGACAGTAAGATATGAATTAATTTTAATAACATGAATAGGGGCGTGTGACCGCAAAATAGTTGGAAAAAGAGGAAGAGGACGAGGGAGACCTACAATGAAGATTTTAGAAGAACTAAAAAACGAACTACACTTCAGATATTATACAGACATCAAAAGGACAGAGGATAATATACTGTCACGGCAGCAGTAACAAGGCACCCTTTTGTCTTTAGGATGATGATTATGATGATGAATAGGGTCGTGATAATTTAAATCGTTTGGTTTAAATCTAATTTTAATCTTGATTTAAATTCATAAAAAGTCCAATTGTCATTTGTTATTAATCAAACAGTATTTATTGTTTTAGGGCATGTAAACTTCTGTAGTCAATATTCCTGTAAGTGTTGTGCTCGTTAGACACCTCTAAGTGGCGGGGTTCCTCCCCATCTGAAACGTGAGATTCGGCGCGGATCTACTTGTCGGTTTGCCGGGTTTTCACCCCACCTCAAGGTTTACGAATTCCCTAGCATGTTCCCGGAGGCCAGTCGGAACAAGCTCTGGATCCAGGCTGACCTCCTGTCGTGCTTGTGCTAACAACATTTCCATATCTAAGCTCCCATTCTGAATATGAATTCGTTAAATTTTTGATCCACTTCAAGGACGCCGGTGTGGTGCACTACTGGCTACTGGCACGTGTCTATCGACGTCCCCGAATCCGTGTATGCATGTTAGTTCCACGACTAGGATATGCGCAATGTTAAACCCTTGTTCTTGCGTCATGCATCGATCCAATCCGAGCTCCACGAGCGGACGCGCGTGACAACAGGTGCGGGCCAACGAGGCAGAAGGGCGAGCTTCTCGCATTTCGCCATCGTGCACGAGACAGAGGCGATTGCACAACAGGAAACGCAAAACCTGTGACAAAGGAACGTCACTTCTGACGCCGTTCTAGAGTAGAATATAATTGAATTATTTTGGTCGAACAAAAGGCCTACACTTCAACGACAAGAGTTTGACTGACTAATTTTAGTGGATCAACTAAGAAATCAATCAACATTACTGAAACAAAGATTCTACTAGAAATGTCATTCAATTTTAATTGATAAATTACGATTCTTCACGAATTTTCCGTATCATATTACATGTGGCAATTTTGCGAGTTAAAATATTCATTTTATTATAATCCAATTAGCATTATTAGTAGCATACATTGTAATAGATACGTATAATGTAATTTGCATTGATTTAAGAGTTGAAATGTTCTAGCAAAAAGTCCTCACCTGATGTGATTGATAGGGTGGTTGTTTTCGAAACGTACTCCGTAAGTAAGCGAATTCCAAAACTCTCACACTGAAAACATGTTATGTTATAACATGAAATTTAATTTTGTTGGTGAATGCAAGAGATTTCTTTTTTCCTAATATTTTTCAAAATTTTAGTGTAGCAGTGTTAATAGATTGTGAGTAAAAATATTATGAGATATTTGCCTTTTATGGCACGCATCATTGCGTCATCACACATTCAGCCAATTGCTGCCTAACAATCTTGGGTGGAAGCGTTAAACTGAACATCCGACCTCCGTTTTTCGCACTGATGTCAAATATACGTGACGTCACAATAAAGTCCTTTCCAAAAATTAACTTTGATTCTCTTATAAATTTTTAATCCTGTTATACAAAAATAGCCTATGTTACTCGTATAAAATGTTCCTTTATTACATTCGCGCAAATTTGAAAACTCGCTCCTAATCTCACTCGTTTCATAATATGTACTCATGTAATAAAGCTTAACATTATAAACTAGTTGCATAATATACTATTATGACATATCATAAGTAAGGTTATTGTAAAATTATAATTTTACCATAACCTTATTACGTTTAATAACCATTTATTTTTATACTATATTAATAAGTTGAATAACTGAAACAAAGTTAGTAAACTTTGAGAGCAATTCTAAATTAATGTGTTTCCCTAAAAAATAAGGGAGTTCACTCAATCATTTCAGGCTGCTCTCATTATTTATTAAAATGAAAAATAATATTAAAATAGTCGGCATTTTGCATCAGAGGGGAACAGAACTTAATTACGATTTTTTAAAATAAAACGCTAGCTCTCAAGGACAGCTTGAATATGTTCAAATACATTCAAATATTTTTATTTCTTCATGGAATCTCCCCATTTAATACAAAATTGCAAAATACACATACCGATGGCACAGAAGAACACGGACGGACGGACGGACGGACGGACGGACGGACAGACGGATGAACAGACGGACGGACGTTTTGGAAAAAACACTTTTACCGTATCAGGGGACCCAACAACGTATATTTCCGTTGAAATCTCGAAATCGATTTTCCGCAGTATTACATAAATTTCTCAATAATACGTATATTACACCATATATACGTACGTATACGAGAAAGTAAAAAGAAACAATAACTTAAATCTGTTTCCCTAGTAGGCTTTTTTTAAATTGTTATAAAAATTCGTTGTCTGGTAGAACTTGTCTGAGTTTTCTAAAAGAGAATGTCAAAAAGCGATTATATCAAAAACTATTATGCCACCTTTCATTCTTTCTTTATGTGCATTGTAGTACATGTAACGAACAATCGTAAAACTCGTTCGACCAACATATATTGATTTAAACAAACTGTCAATAGAAAATCTAATTTTACGTTACCCAATGCAACAAAATTATATTTGGGATTATTTTGTTATTTAAAGGACTCATTTGAAGAAATCTCGCGTTTGTCTCTCACACGATTTCTTCACCTGTAATAAACGTGCAGCTGAATTCATTTTCAGTTGCATGAAACTGCAACACGACCTAGTAGTTCACCTGTAAACAGTTCTCAACATTAATTTATTCATTTATGGCTAACAAATCTGTTCAGAAGTACTAGTTCACACAAAATACTAAAGTAATATTTGTTTTCAATAGAAAAATAAATCGAGTAATGCCACAACTGAGACATATCGTAAAAATGTTTCGACTACATTTAACAACTGTAGCAGTTAAAAACATAATTTCCTATTACTGTAGAAACATTTCAAATAAAACATTTCTTTGAATACGAAAGAATTAGCTACATTAATAGCTATTAAAAGAATGATAAAATGATATGTTTCCTTCAGTGAGCCCACTTTTCATTGATTAGAGTTTGCACTTGACATTCTACATGAATCATGATATTCATCAAGTCACGTCACTCTTAGTTATATGGGATTATTATTATTATTATTATTATTATTATTATTATTATTATTATTATTATTATTATTATTATCATACCACGTGAAAGTAATATTCCAAAATTGAATTGAAACCGTGATCAAATCATTCTGCATTTCAAACAAATAAAGCTATATATTATTGTTGAATGTGTGTCTCTACTGGAAACCTGAACATAAACTAATGGAGTGGTCTCTAAATTACAATTCAATCATAAAACAACATGAACACAAGCGTAGAAAGCAATGACAACTGATCTAGTCTTCGGCGAAGCAAATTACAGACATCAACATGCTACAAGTTTCATCGACGTGGGAAGTCCTACACCTGCCGATATATCTCGGCCGCTTGAAGACCTCCCACAGGCTTCAGTGCATAAGGCAAAGCTCCTACCCTTTACACCGGCATAGCTACGTCATCTTCAAGTTATTTATATTTCCTCTTTCATGAACGACAAGAACAACAAATAATATTTCTTGAAGTGGTCCCAACACCCATAAAAAGTTTTATATCACAAAGGGTAAATGTCTCTGCGAAATATGAGCCACTTACATGCGATGTAAATTTTCAGAAATACATTTATTTTGCCATCGTGAAGACAATGCCTTAAGAAATGGGGATTTACGTGGTTTAGAACTGCACCGAAAGCTTTCCCGCAAAACAAGGCTGTTATTGAGCTAGGTCCAATTTCCTGCACAGACTTCTTACGCCGAAAGCTCTCGAAAAGAAAGGCTGTGGCCGTGAAAACACAAGAAAAGTCGTTATCCAATTACTGCATCGATCGTGGTGGTTAAAAATAAAGTTTTTTCGAGAAGGTTTGCATCGAGGTAGTACGCTGTGAACGTGATGATGCAGTTTGGAAAAATATTTACAAAAAGTAAAATTTAAGAACTTAAGAATTACAGTGCGTTTGATTCAGTTTGATGAAATAGAATTATTAACTTATACTTCGTTAAAAAATATAAGAGCAATATTTTAACGTACCCAAACTACAATAAAAACAAAGAGTAGAAATATTTTTGCGGTTACATTTTGAAAAAAATATACAAACGAACGGCAATCTTAAGTTTTACAAATCATGATATGGTTAGGAATTATCATCCTTCCTTTCATGGACATAGTATACTAATAACAAGTATTAAATATCGCTCTTTAGGAAGGATTCTTCGCTCTTTAGGAAGTGTACACAGTATTAAGAAAGTCTCATACTAGTTTCCAACTTCGAGGGCTACATAGGAAACCTTACGGATACCCGTGGACCGCACTTTAATATTAGGCCACTTTTTGTTATAATCTGCGAATAGAAAAGAGGCGATGTTATATGAAATAATAGGCTATTTTAATGAAAATAGATATTTACTCATTTTAATTGATTAATTCATTATTAATTGCGTAAGAATGAAATTGAGAATAAACAGAAACTGTTTCTCTCGAAACAAGTGAATTTTGAAGAAGAGCACTTAATGATGTCAGTTCATATGAATTATTTGAACCAATGGAAATTACAAAAACAACCTAAAGTCAAACTGGAATTAATAATCTAGTCAATTCAGAAAAAGATTAATTTAGTGGGGGTACTGGGTTCAGCTCCATCTACGAATGAGCGAATGTCAATCTCCATTTCTCTTTGGATAACAGGTGCAGCAAAGGAAGAATCTACACGTCGACTTATGCACTGAATTCCAATAAACTTCATAGTAGAAAACCCTTTCACAGAAATATGCGATCCCAAACATTGGCCTGAACCTCTTTTTTCGTTCCCCTTGTCATAAGTTTGGGTATTTTTCGCTGAATAGAAATGTGATATTTTCTTGTTTGGTTTGTTGAAAAGTATTGGCTTGTAAATTGCATATCTCATGTTTTGAAAGTCGGACAAGTTGGTCTTGACTATTAATTCTTTTTCAACTTAATTTGCTCGTTTTTGTCACATTCAAATAAATACATTTTTTGAAAGAGCCACAAATATTTTTTATTTTTCTTGAGATAAAAAAATGTTCTTCAAAAATCCTTCGCTCGCCACAGGAAAAGGCCTCGCAAGGCGCATGCGACCCACAGGGCGCGAGTTGGAAGCCCCTGCCCTAACCCCTTGTTAATAAAACTATACAAAATAATATGTTTGGCAAGTTCAGGAGCAAAAATTAGATTGCAAGCTTATTTAACTACATCCACTTCACAAATTCTTTAAAAAAATACCGAATTTTAAAACACTATACAATATTATTTCCGACATTACATAATGTTTGTGTTATTTTACTCCACCTCGAAAACAATCAACGCTCCCAACGCTCGCAACGAAGGTTTTAATCTTCACTGCCTGAATAATCGAATGCGGTGGGCGAACGTGGAGTTCGGGTCATTCATTATTATTCCACGGCGACCTCCAAGGGCTGTTGTTATGCAGAGTGGCCGCGCGGGGGGGTCAGCGGGGCGGGGTTCCAAGGCAGCTGAGCCTCCGCTCTGGGGCTCCTCCGGCGGACGACGTCGGGGTCGACAAGTACCGCAGCCCTCGGCCACATCAAAGCCTTAGCAACCACGCCTCGGCTCTCAACATGCCACCGCATATCGCGGGACCTGGTTAATTTCATTAAATCGGAGGATTTTTTGTCCATTGGAACTCTGTGAGAGTGCTGGTGAAACATTTTAATCACCGCCATGGTAACTGAAATTATTGATTACTTATAAGGTCCATGAAAGACTGAATGAAAGCCACGAAATTCATTAAATACATCTATTTAATATGGTATATGTAACTAGCATCAAAGTAAAAATAAATCTTAAATTCAGTATTGATGAAAAATTCTAAGAAAACATCAAATTGGTTCGGCATTATATCTGCAGTCCACCCGACTCGACCCCCCCTCTCTCTCTCTCTCTCTCTCTCTCTCTCTCTCTCTCTCTCTCTCCCTCTCTCCCCCTCTCCCTCTCTCCCCCTCTCCCTCTCTCCCCCTCTCCCTCTCTCCCCCTCTCCCTCTCTCCCTCTCTCTCCCTCTCTCTCCCTCTCACCCTCTCTCTCCCTCTCTCACCCTCTCTCCCTCTCTCTCACACGCACACCAACTACTAAAAAATTAAGATTTTCTTTCATCAGACTGAACATTTTTTTATGTTATTTTTCTCTTTGCTTTCATTTAATTTCGTCAAAAAGCAGAAAAAGAACTGTTTGTGGCGTGTGAGGGAGAAGTATAGTCCGCTCACCTCTCTTGCAATATTATTGTCCAACAAGCATCCAAAAACATACCCAGCCCACAACATCCCATGAAGAAAAACATCCACAACAACCCTATGAAGAAAAACACCTTCAATATTTCTCACTGATATTTACCATCAATACAACACATGACCATCATCACACACAATGCAACAGTCATTACAAGAATTAAAAAATCTATAAAAGAAAATGTGAATACCACACTCCACGAAAAGCAAGTGAGTGAGTCGATAGAATAAAATATTGGTTTGCTTTTAACTGACCGATTGCCTCACTTCAATGGAAAATACTATACACTGGGGTTCCTTGTTCTTTTCTGAGGGGAAAGAACCACCTACTCCATTCCGTCCATACAGAGCCCAACCGAAATAAAGGCCCACGGCGAATCGACCTCAGCACAAAGGCGCATGAATGTCACATTAAAACGACCCAGAGCCACCAGGCGATTTCGCGCACGCGAAACTGGAGTTAATTTATAAGGAATAATTAGCATACTCCGCCGCCTGTTGAGCGGCCGTGCTTTCGGGCACTCATTTCCATGGAGGGGCACGCACCCGCACGCACCGGGGGCACGGCGCAGCGCAGTTGGCAAGAGTGGGTCAATATGGGCTGCAAGAGCTCACTGGAATTCTTACAGTAGTAGCATTGGCAGTAGGTCCTCTCTCCTAGGCGGAGCACAGGGTATCCATAAAATTCTTCCATGCAGACCTACTTACACTTCTTGCGTTTGCAATTCTTTGTTATTTACACGTTCGTTTACTTTAGTTATTGTTTTTGTTATATTTCTTTCATTGTGTCGACATAACAATGGGATTCGGATAAGGTATCAGAATTTACATTTCGAACCTTTCAATAGCGCAACATTAATTTGAAAAACAATTTATACTACAGTATGTTTGTGGATGGTTAAACTAAAATATAGTGTAAGAACACAATTTTTTAACTACACAAAGTATTCGTAATAATTCGCAGTAAAATTCCATTACTGATATCGGGGACACTTTTTCTGCAGAAACACTTCTTTGATTGATTTACATCTAAACTTGAATGTCAGATTAAGCGATTCCCAAAAGATGTTACTGAAAGTGACGTCTTTTCCACTTTCGCCAATGGTCGCAGTGTAACTCGCGAGCGCGTTTTAAATTTAAATTAAATTAAAGAGCTTTTAGATTATTATTGCTTCTTCAAGTAATGGTAATAACAAGAAGAAGAAGAAGAAGAAGAAGAAGAAGAAGAAGAAGAAGAAGAAGAAGAAGAAGAAAAAGAAGAAAAAGAAGAAGAAGACGATGAAGAAGAAGAAAACCAAAAGGAATTTAGAAAAGAGTACAATCATGAAAACGTTCCAAGAGAAAATACATACCCAAAAGAAAAGAGAAGGAACATGGATGGAAGAAAGACCAGAGTAAAAGGAAGAGAGAATAAAAAAGTAGCCTTTTAGGAAGCTAGAAAAAACAGGATGTCATAGATCTGCTGTTTATGTGGGCTCGAGTCGAAAAAACCAAAGACTTAAAAGAGCTAAGACGGAACTACTTTTTCTGAAAGTAGCCAAAGTACACTAATTTTGGATCGAGGAAAATGAATGTGACATTAGGAGTTGTTTAGTACGTCTAACTAAAGTGGTAAGCGTTTCTCTATCCTCATATAAAAAGTCTTGTTCACGTGAACGCCTTCTCTTTGCTCCTCGCCTCTACTCCGTCTGTATCTTCTTTTATCACTGTCCCACTCTGACCATCAGACTGCCCCCCTCCGACCCTTCTCCATCAACAGTAATCCGCAAGCACAGCTTCCCCTTAAACCTTCGATCCGTTTTCAAAACGTTCTGGTGGAATCGCTCTCCGTGTTCGTCACTTACAGCACCGCAGCTGTCGGGGGAGGAGTCGAGGTGAAAACGTAGGAAATGAAATGTATTCTATGAAGATAAAGGATGAGGTGATTTTTCTCTTCCACTGTCGTCTACATCTGACTGTTGAGTGTTCTTTTCCCGAGGGAGTGGTACAAGCAGACCATCTCTATGTGGTCGAATGGCTGATGGGACGTTGTGGTATTCTATTGTCCTCCCCTTTTTATCTGGGCATGCCATGCAGACATGAAGATATACTGAGTAATACAAGTCACCCACATCCCACCACTGCTGGGCTCAGATGTGCCAATGTTAAAGTTCGTAAAAATTCCTCATAACGAATAAGGTCTACATCTAAGAAACAAGAGCTAACTGCAAGATTTAAATGTAATTTTCATTTTTTCCATTATCAAATGAGTCAGAAAAGGCTATTTTCAAGCCAGAAATATTTTCACTATTCGCGAGTGATATCAAATTTTTTTTTTTTTTCGAAGCCATTGATAAGTACACGTTTTGGTTCACTGCGCGCCATCTGGTGGGCGCTTGACTTTTCGCACACGCCACGTCGCGCGAGCTACTTTCGATAAAGGCCGGGTCACGCGCGCATTATACTCGGAAAACGCTGCATGTTTATGCGGAAAACACTGCGTTGATCGATAATACTAGCACATTTATCGGTGAGATAAATGAATAAAATATTCGATGGGCATCGAGCAAAATATAGCGATTAGTCCCTAGATGGTAAGTTTCTTGTTCGTGCTTTACGTGTTCGTGTACAGATGTGAATGTTTATGCATGAAGTGAAATAAATTAGTTGGTTGAATAAGGGAATTTATATTTGTTGCTTTTTGGGGTGGTCCAAAAACGGTCCGTTCAATATTCGTTATAAGATTGTTCCAAATACATCTCACTAGTATATAGAATTCATATATTATTTCAATTAATGTTTTTTATAAATAATAACATATGCAGAGTATGATAATTTGCATTCACCGAGAAAAGTCATTACAAAAATGAAAAATTAGTTCATTAATAGGATTAAAAAGTCAATTTAATTTTCTCCAAAGCACAACTAACATTTATAGAATTGTAAGCGCATTTGGACTTAAACCAGGAGATCCAGGTTCGATTTTCGGTCGTAGTGAACATTTTTTGGACAACTGAGATAAACATTTCGGATTCTCTGAAACATACGTATAAATCACGTATTAGGACACTACAAAACATATATCTTACATTCATTACATTACACTTACATTACGACTTGTGAACATTACGACTTCTGAACGTTAAAGACATGTTGAAAGATTTAAAAGACTGAGTGCACAGGTATTTTTATAAGCGTTTTGTTCAGTCCACGGAAAATCTTCCGTATTGGATCACCCTCTCCGTATTAGTTTTAAATTTTACTTCACTTCAACCTAAAGACACTTCTTATGGTTGCAAGAGGTGCAAATGCAAAATAAGTTTACAAGACTTATTGATCACAATGCAATAATTATGTGAGTTATCATTGCCAATAATATTGTTTATTACAAGAGCATCTTTCGATGGCTTAGACATCATCAGTTTTCTAGTACAAGAAATATAAAAAACATTAAAACATGAGTCAAAAACAAAAATTAAAATAGATTAGGAACATGTTCAATTCAATTTCACTCACTTTCTTGTAATATTAAATGATTCCACACTCCCTTTCTTTATGTTCTTTCAGTTCTTAAAATGTTAATTCTATTTTTTAAATTTTAAATTATTAGTAATCTATTTATCCAATTTTTGTTTTTTGGCTTGTTTTTAATATGATATTTTTTATATTTCTTGTCCTAGAAAACTGATGATGATGATGGCTAAGCCATCGAAAGCTGCTATTGTAGTAAACAATACTGTTGGCAACTCACATAATTATGTCATTGTAAATGCCAACGAAAACTCACCACAATACCAATATTGCTGATCACAAATTTTCAAGCATTTTTATATTATCATAGCGGGTAGATTACGTGATATATATTGAGTTTAAGATCCAGAGAGGAGGTCAGAATGTTTTTTGGGGATGCCAATAGTTGATTCACCGAACAATACAAAGGATAACATGAACAGTTTAAAAGACAATTAGAACTGCTGTCGTTAATTGATGAAAATTTAAATTCAAATAAGACAAACATTTTGTAATTAACAGACGAGTTTACTACATTTATTCAAAAATATTAAAAAGTAAATCCAGAACTTCATCTTCTGTAAAGAATTGCTTTATTTGGAAGTCAATTTGTCTACCCGTAACCGAAACTATTTTGAAGTAGGTTCAAAACATTAACTTTAATTTCTAATAGAATTATATGGGCATGTTTTAAGTGAACGACAGGATCACGTAAGGGGTAGCACTTTAACTGCTAATTATATGGCAAATACAATTTCCAAAGTAGCGGATAGTCTGTTGACAGATTCCGCGGATTAAATTCTCATGACGTATTTCGTGAAAACAAGGCGAGCTACTTCATTAGCGATACAGGCTAAATAACGTTGAATACTGAAAATTCTATGAATTCTTTGTACACACCAAAATTACTTACGAAATCGGGCTTTTCATTTTGGATGAGAATACGATCAGCTGAATTCACATTTATGTGAATTGCTAATACTATGCATTATATTGGCAAAAATATGATGTAGTTATTTTCAATTCTCTCCTTTCCCCTCACGTCCGTCAATGTCAGTGAAGCTTTGCGAATGAAATAAGGTTATGTTAAGATCCTGACTGATAATACATGCGACGGTCTACATTCGTCAGGGATCTGAATTAAATTGCGGAATTAGTTTGCAAACACTATTTTTAAACTCTTTTCCATTTATTTTATCACAGAAAATGGTTCAGTGTAGTTTGTAACGAATAAACATCAATATAATTTTCTTGTATCGGGTGAAATAAACGCTTTACCCAACGGCATTTTGCTGTTGAATACAGGACAGTGAATGATATCAACACAATTATGCACGATTCCACGTTTTCCTCACTGTGTTTCTCACCAACTTCCCCAATTTGAATTCGAAGTGTATTGATAAAGATAAGTTTACAAACACGCAAAGAAAATATCATCGCACGGAAAGACTAACATGAATGTCAAACTTTTTCGTTGTGGTTGCACATGTTCAGAGCTGTTGTAAAACGGCCTCAAACAAACAAAGATACAAGTAAATAAATAGACAAATAAACAGGTAGTTCACAAACAAATAAACAAATAAATTCACAAACAAATAAATTCACAAACAAATAAGATATTAAATTAATTAAACTTCTGCACTCTACGAATACATTTCAAAATAAGGAAGATTGTCGACCAACACTGTTTCCACCAACACAGTGAAGAAGTGAATAACTAACTGGGTTGCCATAATACGAGACTGCTACATTAGCTTAATCGTCAACCAAATAGCAAACGTTAACTTTAACCGCGAGTTCGTTAAGTGGTGTTCTACTGTAATGAAGTAAATACGGATCCTTAATAAAGATATTACAATGCAAATTGTCGGAGATATTCAGAAAATATTTTTCTTCCTATTCACAACTTTGAAATAACGTTTACGAATACTCGTTACTTTTACATTTTGGGTAAACTCTAGACCGTTGCGATTTTTTACAAAATAATGTTAATTTCTCAATCCACGCAAAAAGTTTCATTCATGAATTTTCTTTCCCTTGCTGTTGTGTTCCCAATTGTATAAACCGTATGGAATTATTTATTTATCACTGCTAGCAACTTCCCAGGACAAAACACCGTCCTTGGGGTTCCCCTTGCTTTTAATGAGTGCAGTCACGCCAGCAGCGGCGTTCCCGCAGTTGGCTACATGGAACCCTCCAACGGGAGCTTTACGTCTACGCTTCGTGTTGCTATTATTGTGATCTCTTGGCAAAAAATATCTTCTTCAATATAGTAGTGAGCAATTCTTTAAGTCTTAATTTTATTAATATCACTTTTTTCATATCTCAGTTGGTTTGGTATTTTTTGGGTATATGTCTTTGAAAAAGCAATCATTTTAATGAAAGAAAAGTTGATTACACTGTCCTGTCTTCTATGACTTGATGTCAATGTATAACTGAGAACAAGTAACCATAACGTAACTAACCTTAACGGCAGGGAAATAAACGCTTGTACAATTGGCAAAATCACAAAAGAGAATTGTGAGAATTGTGGTTGGAAGCTGATAGCTATGATTTTCTAAATCTTATATAATACAATACCATTCTTTCGCAAACCGTAGGTTAAAGGTTTTTTCACGATCTTCAATGCACGGAGTACTTATGATGCATGGAACACTTACAATTCATGGAGTCCCTATGATTCAGGCCAAGAATCTCGAGATAGATTCTATTACAGAGCGTCTGCAAGGCTTGGTTACGATCGGTGAGATACAGCCATTCAATAAAGAAGCTTGTCTTTAATGCCGGGACGTGTTTTTTGTGATATTGAAGCCTCTTTAAATTCACTTCTCCTTTCTTAAGATTTCTTTGTATTTCATTACAATGTAAATGGAATAAAAGAGAGGGTGTGGTTCAGTACAGAAGCTTCAAGATTTATTACGAAGACAGCCTTCATCTTTCTTGAAGAGTTTTATTTTTGATGTAAACAATTTTAATAGAAATAGATTGTTCAACTGGTTTATTATTATACTCTTTTAAGCATAAAGGCTCGTATACAGATTTCAGAAATAGTAGGTACCAATACTTAACTATTCTGCTTGAACGTAAGGGTGCGCGGATGTCAAGAACCACTAGAAAAACCACAAGAAATCTCACTTTTCGATCTAACTCAGTCACCACAAATAGTGACTGTCTGTCACGCAAGGGAGTACTACAGGCTACTATTTTTCCATTCGAAGGATCTCTGTCTCTTCGTAACAGGTATTGTTTGTTTGTTAAAGTATCTAATGTTATTTCTATAAGAAGTTTAATAAAGCCACAAATTTACCCTTTTGTCAATTTCTCTCAACAACACGTACACATGTTTTAATTTATGTGAATATTAATTTTTTCTCTCTTTATTTTTTTTCTACAATGTATTTGGTAAGAGAGGTAATCAAAATAATTTAAATTTAAAAAAACTAAAATAATATTTTCACCTTCATCTTAATGCAAGTTCAAATAATATTGATTGAAAATCAAGAATCAGAAAGTTACAAAATAATATTTGACTAGAAACATATATAATACAATACATACAATACATATATCATACAAACATACAATACAAACATGTAGTACATAAATTATTAGTAGATATTGTAAGCATCGAGACGAATGTTCATTTATGAGTGTGCGTGCTGGAGTTTCCAGTTTCGAAGCCTCATTTCTCAGACTGATTTTTTCGAACATTATTCATACTAATACGTCTGTTTATAAAGATGAATTATGGGTGACACTTGCACCCTTGCTACATTAGTGTACAACTCAAAATATCAGGTATTTATTCAAGATAGTGGCTCTTCTTGTAATCACGTTCCTATTCCGAACAGCTAAGTTCTAGTGAGTGCCAGCTTATGAAGTTAAAGATCTATACTTTTTGACGACCCGTCAAGAATCGTTTTTCAAACACAATTGAAACCTGAACTCAAAAACGAAAGTTTAAAGCATGGGTTTTTACACGAAAAGTTTTTTGTCTTATGAAGCGGATCGCAGTGTCTTGACACTGACAACTGCTTCAAACGAATTCTCGGCTATCCGGGAGACGCCGCGTCGTTGGCTGGGGTGCACTGGCACTGGCACCCCAGCCAACGACGCGGCGTCTCCCGGATAGCCGAGAATTCATGGATTCGAGCCGCGGAAGCTTACGTATACAACTGCTTCAAACATTACAACGGCGAGAGAATTATGACGGACAACTCAAATAGTAATGAAGTCTTTCGATACATGAATTATTTGAATATTAAACGGCCGTTACGGAAGCATGGAGAAATAATGTTCCATGTTGCACCACCAGTCCACAACTTTGCCACTGAGTAGCCATTGTACAACATGTACTATATGAGTTGTTGGTCTGAAAGCAGTTCCATTTCCTTCTCCGTTCGCTTGTCCGCTGCCGCGTGGCCCACACCGAGTGGGTCGCACGCAAGGAAGGGGGCGGCAGCGCGGGGGCGCCGAAGGTGGTGGGGGCGGGGCAGCAGTGGCTGGGTGGATGCGTCCGTGAGCTGGTTGCAGACACAGCGGCGAGAACGATTGGAACGACCGGACGGGGTGGCGGGAATGGAATCTGGACGGATGGAGCAGGGTCGGAGGGGGGCAGTCTGATGGCCGGAGTGGGACGGGGGATAAATCCCCCTTTTACAATGCAAATGTAAAAATGAGCATAACACATAGACGTATACATTAACATAAGTGGTAGGCTGAAGTATTCACAATGTCAAACATAAACGGAAGCAAAATACGAGTTTCTATTGGCTGTGAGACATTCTAGTTTACTATTAGTTGGATGTGAGAATCGATTTCGAGGTATCGACTGTGTCCATGGCCCATATGACGTTATTTCGACTATCGATTTCACTCCTATTTCGATTCTCAATTTTGAGTTACCGTTCTGTGATTGGTTCATGTCTTACTTAAGCATTATCACAGAAGCTTGCAAGCTTTTAAGTTAACGTCTTACGTGTTATGCTTATGCGAACGCATTGTGAATGAGTCCGCTTATGGACGTAGTCCTAACTTGTATGTTAACGCCGTGCTTATGCTTATGTTTGCATTGCGAATGAGCCTTAACGGCAGACGTGGTAGCGGGCGCAGCGGCATGGGCGGTACGAACAACGGTGGCGTGGATGGAGGGGGCGTGGGGAGGAGGCGGCGGTGACGGCAGTAGGAAGACGGGGACAGCGCCAGTGTGATTGGCGGAAGCAGCAGCAAGCCTGGCTGCTGGTGCAGCAAGAAGGCTGCTGGCGAGGAGAGCAGGGGCCGGGGTGGAAGGGCGGGGAGGTCCTGGCAGCTGTAGGGTGTAGGCAGGAGGATGACGGGGGCGCCGTCAGTGTGATGGCGGAGTCGGAGGAAGCGGCGTGGTATGGGAGCAGCAAGGGCGGCGGTGCGGGCGACAGAGGTGGGGGTAGGGATGGAGAGCTAAGGGACAACAGCTGCTCGATGGCGGCAGTGAGTCGGCGGGTACCGCGGGGGTGGAGTAGGCGTGGTTGCAAACGTAGCTGGCAGGCGGGTAGGAAGACGGCACTGAGACGGTGGGGGTGGGGCAGGCACGGATGCGGACGTAGAGGGGAACGGGGCGCGTGGGGAACTACGGGGTTGCGCGTATAGGGTGGTGGCATGTCGCTGGAGACGGCGGCGGCGGTGGCGGTGACCTGCGAAGAAAACTTTGGGGTCACTTCCCGCAGCGCGACCCCTCGCACTTCCCGCTTCGTGTGCCACGCGCGATCTCCTTTCCCGCCGGGGTCAACGTGAACACGCGTCAGGTCGAGCCGAGAAACAGATGCTAGAAACTCCTGCGGTGAAAGAATATTCGTCAGATCCGCGGAAAACCAGTCAAAATTGTGTGACTCAATACGGCGTGTTTTCTCTAATATAATGGCCACATTAAACAAGAATTCGGCGAGTGAAATGTTTTAATAATATAATACACACTGTGGCCCATTTTTTTTTTTACTTTTTACAGTAAACGCAAAGTGAGGTAACCAGACACGCAATAAAATTTTCTTCTCCTGCTCCAATGACTAATCAGATATAAACAGACAAACTGTAAAGTACCGTTCAAAAATATCGCTCCAAAACAGGTGCTTCGGACCACACTTTTTTTACCCTTTGGTCTCCTTATTCATTTCTCACAAATCAAAGGAATGAAAATCAAATAGTGTTTGGGTATTTTGTAACAACAACCGTCCTTGAACTGCCAAACAATGTCATAGATACAATACAATACAATCCATTGACAAATTTTGCTACCTTATAAAATTCTAAAACTTCTCACTTGTAGCAACAATGCTGAATGGGGGATCATTGTGTAAATTATGCTACGCAATATAACGACTTTCATTTTTCACTACAACAATGCTGGGTAAGCACTACAAATCGAGAGCTCCAATCCACAATCAAACGCGCGACCTACCACAAGACGAAAGGCGATCGTATTCGGAGGAGCTACCGAGTGCGCTCCTAGAAAAGTCTTCACGAACGCTGCGGCGCCCGCGGAAAGTGATCACGCGCGATGGGCGATAACAAGGCGGGGGCGGGGCGGGGGTGGTGGGCGCCGCTGTGGCCTATCACGCGCAGTGGGCCAGGAGGAGCGAGAGAGCGACGGGGGAGAGGGCGGGCGACTCACGCGACCGCCCAGTCGATAGCCTCCGCCGCCCGCCGCCGCCCCGAGTGCTAATCGCGCGCCGTAATTGCCGCAGGGCGCCGGTCGTGATTCGCCAGCCAAAGGGCACGTGCCGGGTGGGGCATCGCCGGATCACGCAGTGCGCGGGAACGGAAATGACAGTTGCGAATTTGCGGCGAAGACAGACGTCGCTGGCACGGCTTCCTCTGGATCAGGGGTGACCAGCTTGCAAGGCCTCGAGAGCCACGACTAAAACCTTTAATAGGCAGTTTTAGCGCCATGCGTAAGGAGATATCCTTAAACTCTATTGATCACGTGACTAACGCCTTCATAAGGTCGTAATGAACAACGTTCATAAGAGCTTTAGCAATTGCGACATTGCGTTATGCATTATAACAAAGGAAGCATTTCAAGCGTTGAACAGAGAAATTGCATAATTTATCAACGAGTGTAGGCTAGTGGTGAGACATTTAAAACACGTTACGAGTCAACAGACCAGCAAATACACTTTGTGCATGCAGTTTTAGATTTTGAATCTGCTTTTCTTGAAAATATACGAAGTACCTTAAAACAGCATTCGTTATGAGCATAAGACATAACCTATCCCGAAGATATGATTTGAACTTCTTTTTCGCGAATTTCTTTCCTGTCACCTCTCCAACATATCCCGTTAATTTTTGCCAGCGTTGTGGAGTTCGTAAGGAATAATTGTAACTGCCTTACATACGAGAATTGGTTTATTAGAGTTGGAAAAAACAACTTTTCCTGTTTTTAGGCGGCCATTTTGCCGCTTGTAAGGTGCCCGTAGAGACTCCCACAGGTTTGCACTATTTATGAAGGTATAAGGTCGTACCTCAGGCCTAAGGTAAGACGTTATGACTTCAAGGTCTGTCACGTGACTGTTAGTGCATAACGCCGCTACCTTACGCGTGGCGCTAAAACTCCCTAATATGGTAGCGGGCCATATTTTCATTACTCGAGTGACCCACATCTGACTTCCCCTTATTGTTCATCTCGGCAATTTGCCCGCCTGCTCTGAAACGACGGGGACGAGGGGGAGTCGAACCATGCGTGATATCAGGCCGTACCATGCATAACGCAGTGAAATACATTGGAATGATTTGAATTTCTGAATATGCTAGGAATTTTTTTTTAAATTCTCACTTAACCTATTTAAGAAGGCGTTGACTCAGGTAGGGCGCGGGTGCTAGATGTACAATATTATCTCCCGACATGAATAAAAGGGTCCTTCACTTTTGACTACAAACCTTTCGCTGGCCACAACACTCGTAAATGGCTCCACTTGGACAACCTAGCTCTAGAACGTTTGCTTTTCCTGTCTTCAAGTTGCTTCGGATATTCGGCTGAATAATGAGGATATTAACTAAACCAGGGAATTAAAACTCTCTAGTCCACATGTGAATGTGAATCAACAGAGTGACTTAAAATTTCATAAATAAATCTGAAGAGAGGGCTACGTCATGATGTAAAAGTAGCGTTTGATCTCCTACTCTTGGTAAACCATAACCAACCAAACTCATTCTTGTTATCACATCCCCACCAATTGAGAACAACGGCATATCCATGATAGAAAACATTCCATTCACACGGCCAGAGACGGTTAGATCAGAACCACGAAAAGGAAACAGGCCGCACCATGCGACGATCCCAGGGAAACAGCGAAAGTGATGCGCTCAGAATTCTACCTGAGCGACACTCACTTGTTTATAACTCGGACAGCTTTATCAAGGCGCTTGGCGTTGTCACATCTATCTCATCCCTACTCTATTGTAATGCAAATTTCAATATGTTAGTGTGAACGCCGTATTATTCAAATTGTAAGGCAATAATTCTTAAGCCTCTAAACCTCATTTTGCCTGTATAATATGTCTTTGATAATTTCAAATGGACGCCGATTTTAAATTTCTTCATGAAAACAGAATTTACATCACACGGGTCGAAAGCCAATTTTTATGAATTTTCACCGAAATTTTTCGTGTCACAGGAACCGACTCTTTCGAACTGGTATACGTAAAAAGGAAAAGATCAAATAATTTACATTTATCAAAATTTAATTAAGAAATGCGAAAGAAAAAACTGACTTTTATAAACATGTATTTGATAAAATGTAACTTTACAATAATTTTCTTTATTCGAATTTTATGTGCACATTATTCTAGAAATTTTCCTACAATAGCTGTGGGGTCTATTTGAGATTAGTAACGGTAACATTCGTAATAATTTAGCCTTCAGTCAAGCGTTGCTGGCAATTCTGTTGGAAGTAGGTAATATACAAGCAGTGTTTGTGTCGTGACTGCAAACCTTTTGGGTTAACACGCAAAGAAAAAAGTTTGCTACCAACCTAATTCATACCCTACTCAGGCGTGCCCACTCACTCTCAACACACATACAATAGGAAAAGACATGCACATTTATTATTCTTATTTATAAATGAATCATGCTAGTAGTAAACTACTTGCATTTACATTATTCTAATTGCGAGAAATATATTATTTCGTACCGAACTGGGAATACAGAGAATTTTTAATCCATCTCCACATCAAGCTTGTTGACTACATTTACAGCAAAGTCATGCAAAAATCGCACAATATATTCTGTTTAATAGTGAACCATAAAGATGTAAAGTAAATAATTATGAACATGTGGTGTGTTTTTAAGTATTTCTTTTCATAAATAAGTCACACAGAGAACCACACCATGTGCATGTCATATAAAGGATATCGCAAAAACTAATGCCTCGGATACACTATGCATTTACATTCATTAGTCCGCTTTATGGGTATCCGGTACAAAAAATCCAGATTTTACCACCGGTACTTTATGTTTTTGGGGTGTTAAATTCTGATATTTTGTTTGCCACCTGGAACAATACCCGATTTACCCCGAAAAGTGCAAAAAAACTAAACATCTCACACTGTTTTCTGTAATTTTTCGGAACGATCTAAACACGAAATTCTAATTCAGAACTCAAAAAGACTTATAATACTGGTGAGAAAAAGTCGGTATTTTTCGTAAAACGTAAACGTTTCTCGTACGTCTTGTTGTCTTTTGCGCTCCATCTGACTGGACTATCATATATCATTACGTGTCAATATATCTCCTGAATTACACTAATTATTCATAAACCATTATCCATACTTACTAAAAGTGACGTTTATTATAGAATTAGTCAAAGGTAGTATCAGTACTAATGTTGCAAAATGTTAATGACGTGCTCGCGTATTTTAAAAAGCACTGCAAATTTATCCGACGATATTTTATAATTTTATGATACATATTTTTACATAATTTCTTTGTATATTTAATATTTAACTCATAAATTTTATTAAATACTTTGTTGTACGTGTAGCACTAGGTAAAGAACTGAAATGTACAAACTCTCATAGCTACAAAATTCATAACTCTATTGTCATGCATGGGAATTGTCTAAGGTTAATCTAGCAAGTATAGGCATATGTGCTTGCGAAGACAAATTCAAACAATATAGTAACTTTATTATAAGACGTACAAGTAAGACTATTAGAAAAAAAGCGTAAGTCAATTCGCAGTATTTGTATTAAGAATTAAAATGCTATTCAAGAATTAGTATCTAGAAATCTTGACTCCATTGCTTGCTTCATTACAAGAACATAAACTGCAGTTATCTGAAGATGTTAAGATAATAATGAAAAAACTGAAAGAAAATTGTCTGTGATACTGAGAGAGCACGTTTCAATGATGGAGCTATTCCTTCAATATTATCAAACACTAAATCTCTATCTACATCAAGTGATTCAAGGTAACAACCTGAAGCTATACGAAGTTTGGAGAACGACAGTCTGCGAGGGCCTACAAGATCATACAAGTGCGAGAGTATATGGAGGCGATTACATTTTCTGTCTTTGATACATTTGTGAGGTACTAAAAAAAGAAGTTATTAGTGAGTGATAAAAAAAAGTGGCTGGGTTATATTTGTTCTCATTGACACGTCATGTGTGCCAGAGATTGGAGCATTAGCAATGATTAACAGGGAATTCATGTCCATTTTTCACAAATAGAATAAATAAAATCATTGAAAATTACAAATGTTCACTTTTTCAAATCTCCGATTGGTTTCTAATAATTGAACTATCTCTATTTTCATCAGCTGCATTAAACTAAATGGTACAGAGGCGATTTACAATTACGTAACGTGTGCGACCTGCCACGTGTACGACCTACCACGTGTGCGACCTACCACGTGTGCGGCCTACCACCTGTGCGGCCTCCCACGTGTGCGACCTATCACGTGTGCGACCTACTACCTGTACGACTTACCACGTGTGCGACTGTCCGCCGGGTGCCACTTTCCACCGCGTGCGACAATCTATTGTGTGCGGATAACTACCGTGAACCCAAACTTCATGGCATCGCTGCGTGCAACTTGGTGGGTACACGGCAGCCACTATCACGCGTCACCTCGTGTGCAAATAGCCCCTCCCGCTCTGCAGCGTCCACTAGACCGCAGCACTCTGCACAGGTCTCATTGCGCTTCAGCTACAGAACAACCGCACGAAAGCTTTCACATCTCACCGCACAAAGCTTGACAAAGTCCATCTCCTCGTCGTCAAACAATGCGCGTCTCTTACTGAACGGAAATAGTTGTGTTTTCTACGTACAGCAATTAGGAAGTTTGCGTATTTACAATACTTTTATATCTCATGCTTGCATTCAATTGCAATCCTTAACCCCTTTCTCTTTGTTTGGGATTTTATTCTGAAAGTTGCAAAACAATTTTCATTTTGTGAGAATGAACACCGCAACATACAAGTACGTATCATTTCAGTCAAGTGCATGAATACCATAATTCCTGTTGTACTGCTCTGATAGAATAAAAAAGTTTTTATTCCTAACGCTATTTTCGTTTCCTTATCTTGCTTTAAACTTCATGTTTTGTAATCTTCACGTTTCCTTGAGAAAAAGTATTTAAGTAATGATTATTAATCAGTCCCAAATCATAATTCAAAAGGGATTTAAAAAGCAAGTACGGGTATTTCATAAGTATAAAAAGGAAATAAGAAGTTTTGTGCAGAAAATGATATATTAAAACAGTAAGACTCCAATACGTCGTTTCGCAAACCCCTGAAAGTCTAGTTATGCATTCCGCGTGACACTTGTGTATTACGGACGTGAACCGTCATGGCCCCTTAGATCGAACAATGGTCGCACTCAACAGCATTTCAAGAGGCCTTCGCAAAAGCACTTCAGGTAATATATAGTAGTGAACTTGCAACAATTGGAATAAATTTAGTGAGCATTCTAAATTATACTCCAAATTCAGAGTAAGTTATAATGTAAACTCAGTGAAAGGGTATACGAGACTTTCTCGTTTTCTAATAATGATGTTTGAATTTCATTCTTGCAACTTTTATAGAACTCATCGAATCCACTTATACAAGTTTTGATGAGAAATGTGTTTTCAAAATTTCTAAATAATAACGACTATTACAATAGATAAATGTATTTCCAAATAAATTCTGGAGGAAAAACCTGGAGATGATAGATAAAATGTTTGCTACTATAGAATCCAGCACATTTGAAACATCGCGTGAGCCATTTATTTGAATTACGTGTCGATTTCTAGTCAAGAGCAGTATTGAAAACGCAGACCTTGCCCTATGAGTATAAATAGTTAAGGAGAATATGGCCTCAGCATGCTACACTAGGGAAAACCGCAGTGAATGTTTCAAAGCCGGAAGAGGAGAAGGTCCCGCCACATTATTGGCTCTCCTCGCCCGTGCACTCGCAGCACAACTGCGCCAGGTAATCGAATACGTCAGCTTCGAGATTTCAACTAATTGAAATTTGAACCCACAACTTCGTTGTTCGAGCTCAACAAAGTAATTCAAAAGAACACTATAAGGTAAAAAATATTTCACGAGATTGGGATCTATTCATATGTGTCAAATTTATAATTTGAAATTATTTTATACGATAAAATGTGAAAAGTGTAGTAAACACACGAGTGCATCAGATACGAAAATCTCAAAATTTGTATCGAGATAATTCATTTTAACTTTTGTTTTTTCATTTTTTAATATTAAGAACATACGTTACAGGGAATATTGTTGGAATACTTAACATGGTTATAAATCGAAAATTATATTATTTCTGCCATAAAATTTTATTTCCCATTAATTCTGTTTTAACTACTCTGGCAACTTTACTATTTGTCTTGGAAGGAATTTAGTAGGGTCAATATTGGGAAACAACGTACAGCGACAAACATTTCATTAAAAATGAGTACGGTATAAAAATTCAATGTGTAATGTAAACTTGTTTTTAAGATAATACGTCTCTCTCTCTCTCTCTATATATATATATATATATATATATATATATATATATATATATATATATATATATATATATATATATATATATATATATATATATATATATATATATATATATATATACGAAATGATGCATAATATCCTCATCAGCCTAAAATCCATAAATAACTTCACAGCTCGTCGCCCTGGAATACACTGCTGAACCGCTGCGCCGATTCCCTGCAGGAGCCGCGACCCGCGGTCAGCAAGCACAGCGCCGACCTGTTGCGGAGTCGAATCGATTCCTCGAGTCCACCCGAGTCGGCGGTTGCCTGAGGTAAGTGGTTTGCGGCCTGCGGACGGAGGCCGGCGACCGGCTGGGCGTGATTGGTAGGAGGTGAGGGGTGGGGGGAGGTGGATTGTGATTGGTGGGCGAAGAGAGGTAAGGACTGTGGGTGAATATCGGTAGTGTGATGGGAGGTGAGTGGTAGGTGAATATTGGGAGTGTGGTGGGAGATGTACTGTGTATGATAAGTGATGAACGGTGATTGGTAGAAGATGGGCTCTGAATGGGAGGTCATCTTCCTAAAACGATGACAGGTTTTTTAGGGGAGCTGAAAATTCAACACTTTCCATCGCTGTTTCAAAGCAATGAAAAACCATCCGAGGTGTGGCTAGTCACTATGAGGGCTGCCCTTTGGCAAGACTGTAACACCCATGGTAAAACATGACGGCAAGGGTTTTTCCCTTACAAAATTTTATCTTCATGGAAGGAAATTAATTTTAAATTGTCCAATTTTTTTCAGAGTTAGCTTCAAAACAAATTAATCTGGACTACGAATCGGTATTCCAGATATTCTTTACTTCACAGTACTAAAACTAAAATACGAATTATTGTGTCCCGTAAAAATTACAAAAAGGATCCTGATACTTAATAAGCTCAAAGATTAATTGAATGTTTAAGAATTTTCGAAAAATTAATTGCTCTGAAAGAACCTCAGGCGGTCAGCGCTCTTGTTATCTAAAAAAGTGAGCCCAAAAAATGAGATAGTGGAAGAGGTGGGAGACGGGTAGTGAGAGTTGGGTGATAGGTAATAGAAGGTGGTGATTAGTGGGAGAATGGCGAGTGGTGAGTAAAGAGTAAACAGCGGCGGGTCACGTGGTCACTGACAGGCGGTTGTCCCAAACCGGAAGACCGTCTTCCGCCCGAGTTGTGGGTCGCCTTGCGTTCGCGGCAGGCAACATTGATTCCTCAAAAAGATCACTACGCTGTTGGCTGACATTCGAGAAACAAAATTGAAACTGGCGTCACAATAAGCGACAGGACGCTGTTTCTTGGTCTTAGTATTTCAATGATTGATGAATTCCGGGGTAGTCCGGAATTGAAATAATTTCTTACAACGCGTGAAGCTAAAAGGCGATCACAAAAACATTCGTAATGTAATTTATGTTTTTGCGGAAGAGTTAGGCCATAATACATGTTAAATAGTTAATACGCGTATTCTGAAAAAAAATGTTAAAAAATGAATTTAATATAAAACCATAACTAAGGATTTGTATTGCAAATTGCATTCAAATAATGAAGATATCAACTATTGTTGAAACAAAGCTGTAAATTAGTAGAATAGTTTCACTCATGGTAAGTGCTGTAACATGTTGGTTGAGTGTTTTATGCCCAACCCTTGGGTAAAAAAGCAGATCAGCCTCGTGGCTAGTTCTTGGTCATCGCGCTCGCTTTCCACTACGCGGACCCGGTGTTGATTCCCGATCATGCAAGATTATTGCGTGCGTTTTCCTTGCAATTTCCCACTACATGTTGATGTCTGATGATGAAAAATTGCACTTCCGGTTGAGAAGACCGGAATTAGGCAATGGGATGTCTACGTGCTAAGCACACATACCCCCTTAATCCATGGCCGCAAGGCAGGGACGTCGCCGGTAGGCCTCAGCCCGTCCACGGGCTGTCGCGCCAAGTAAATACGTACATACTACAAAGAAGCAAATAAACAAATGCGATCGCCTTGTCTGAGTTAAAACGGACGGACGCACATTGCACTGCCGTCCGGGGTGTTCGCGTGAACGCAAGCCACTGAAAGAGGAAGATGAGGCAGATCCACCAGTGTAGATAATGATTATGTGTTTCCATCCAGTGTTCATCCAAAATGCCGTACGTTTTAGTATTCTTTTTCATCGCGATTATTTGATTGGTCAACACGATGTCTTGAAAAGTGAAGTAGCTGTTATAGTTTTGTCACAATTTTTTATCGTGTGATTTACTATGTGGTTAAAAGGTATTTAATTTTTCGTGATGATAGCCACAATATGTTCGTGGTGATAGCCGAAATGTTGCAACGGGATCTTGATGCGTTACATTGCTGGGCGGAAAATAATGGAATGACCATAAATAGCTCCAAAAGCAAATCCATAATTTTTGGCAGGGGTCATAATTACAGAGAAACAAACTACCGTTTAAATAAAGACATTATTCCGATAATTTCGTCATGTAAGTACCTAGAAATCCATTTCGATAGTAAATTAAGCTGGAAAAGTCACGTAGATTTTGCCTGGAGATCTCTTCACTTTGAATGCGTACCTTAAAATCGAGTACGGCAAACGCGAAGGAAATTGCTTATTTATCGCTTGTTTGTCCGATAATAGAATATGGAACAATTTGTTGGGATCGGAACAAAATTATGCAGAGTAAAAATTTAGAAAGAATACAGTGTAGAGCAGCTAAATTTACTTTCAAGGACAAGAAACTGGCAAAATGGGATTCTCTCGAAAATAGGCGATCAGTAGCAAGGCTGTGCGCTTTGTATAAAGCTTATACCGGTCATCCAGCTTGGAAAGAAATTAATCGGCGGCTAAGTATTCCTACATATATCAGTGATCACATGCACAAAGAAATTTAAAACCGCAGAGAACAGATGTGGGAAAATTTTCTTTTACAAATCGAACTATAAAAGAATGGAATACACTGCCTGCAAAAACCTTCGAACCCTTTCCTCGTAGAGTACAACAGTTTAGGAATTTAATTTAGGGTATTACTAAATAAATGAGGGAATTCGCTGACAATAGTGCGTTATAGAGCGATGCGTCAGTAATATATTGTGAAGTGAGGTGTCGTGCAGTGTAGAACAGAGAAATAATGTAGGAAGTGATTAAAGAGTCATAGTGAAGTGTAGTGAAGTGAAGTGAAGAGCAGTTGAACAAAAATTCAGTGCGGAGTTTGATTATGATTTTTCCTTTTTTTTCAAGGTAATTTTAAATGTTTTATGAATTAGACAGTTTTATATCATTATAATTTTTATTTTTATTAATGTTATTATTATTATTATTATTATTATATAATTTGCATGTTAGCAATATTATCTTATTTATGTAATTAGTTGCCACCGGGTTATGCCCATTTACAGTTCAAATAATTGTATCTTATCTTTTATTTAATATGTCTACGGGCCAAAACGTTGTAACGTTCACCATTTACAAACATTGTATTCAATGTAAATGTGAATGAGAATGTTAAAATAATAGTTTATTATTTTTTATTCATTGAATGACTGTACAGACGTTAACTACAAGTACGTATTGATAGGATCATGTATTCCTTGTAATTTTATTGCTTCATTTATTCACTACTCAATGTTCTACAAATTCAGTTTAAATAATGGATATTAGCAAATTATTTACATCAAACAAAATACCAATAAATATATTATTATTATTATTATTATTATTATTATTATTATTATTATTATTATTCAAAATGTTTTCCTATTTTCGACTTCCGAAATACCTCAATGTGGTTTTAAAGAAGTAACTCAATCTCTTCTGTCCATGTTTGAATGTCTTCCAAACCTTGTCGATTTATGCACCTGAAGCATGATTGAAGTGACTACTGCAGAAAACATAAAGGGCAAGAATACACATGTAAAAAAGTTATTTCGATTCATGACACAAAATCGATGTCAGAGAAAATTCTTGAATCCCTAGCATTATTAACCTATATTCATACTTTTTGGGAGACTAGTGTAGTCTTAGTACCTAATAATGTAATGTCTTAAGTACTACATCATCATCATACCTGAACAACCAATTTTAAACCAATATAAACTAGGTACATTAGGAGGTAATGCAAATTGAATAATTTTATCTAATAGCTTTTGTTCATAGCTTTTTTTTAGAAAATCAGCCAGCTTTTACTATGATCGTTAAGCGATTAAATAGTATTTAAGATATTAGTTGAGAAAGTACCTAGGCAACACCAGTATCTCATTTATTATATGATAGGATCAACATCTCAAACAACGTATTTGATATATATTTTAGCTTCTGGGATAGAAAACCTGCAGTTGCGGGATAATTTAAATTAGTCAACTTATCCATCATCATTAAAAATACATAAAGAAAAATCTAAATAAAACGTCATATTGAACTAATTAATTCGTCTGGATATCACTAAATCGAACATTTTAATTATCTAAGTTTACAGTCATGTTTCCTACTTAAAAAATACTGAGGTGAACATCTCATTACGTCCTTAGAAACATATCCGAGTTAGGTGAACGTGGTAACCATAGCACACATTTAATAAAATAAACGTAGCTTAAATAATAAATTAAAATTGTTTTCTTATTTCAACAATTAAATTAAATTTGATTGTTCTTAAAAGAAGACAACGTCTCTTCCTCTGAAAAATTGATCAAAGGATGACTATTAGTAGGTCAGTGAAACCCCCTGACCTATTAATAGGTCAGTGAAATGTATCACAAAATATTAAATATTGAAAATTGCATTCAAAAATAGCTAGTTCAGAGAAAAAGGATATGAGAGACCCAGACTATAAGATAAAATTAAGATTATGTAATAATTATTGAACATGTGATATTCAGGTAATTGTTATCATATTGTTCATATTTAATTTTGTCTTCTCATGTGTCTATGAGATTGATCTGCACATGATATGAACAATAGCGAGAAAATGTTTAATGGCATATCGTCGTTTTGAAGTTAAATTTCATGACGCAGAGGCTATTTTTGCCTTCGCGCTTTTCAGAACAGCTATAAAGTTCGTGAACGAGCAGTTTTCAGATTATGATCGATGAGTCACGAAACAGATGACAGGAGAGGAAGTGCAACGGAACTCTCTAACATGAAAAAAACCGTTCATTTCCAACACATTTTTTTAGATAATCATAAATTTAAATTAATAGGCCATTTATTACAAATAACAAATATATTGCTTGATTCTAGTATGTAGCTAGGTGAATGGTTTTGAGGCCATTTTACACCCGACATTAAATTTCTATTAAAAACCATATTAAAACCCTAGCTTCTCTCAATCGCATTAAGGAGGGCATTTATCTTGAAAAATTGTGATATAGCTGTATAACGTATTTAACTAACTAATTAACGTATTTAAACCTAATGATTTAGATATATTTAATTTATGCAAAGTTTTTGCAAAAATATGTTGTCTTTAGTGTCGGAAGGGACTGAATTTCAGTCTCAATTAATGACAAATTATTACACCTATTTTGCGAAGAAATCCGCAATGTAGTCTATTGCTCCATGGCGTTTGCTCTACTTCTAAGAGCCGAAATCTGACGCGGAATTTCAGCCATTGGATGGATGTCGGGGACACTGCGGTTTCACACTGTTTTCCCGTTTCCCAGAGGAAAGGCATTCCGCCAATTCACTTTCGTCTCGCTCACCATCTACTTCATCTTCAAGCTTGTTTTTTATTTCATTATTCTCTAATTTGCATGTTTGTCTCCATTACATAGGAAAGTGTCGAACCGGAAGATCCCAACGGCCACTTTCCGATTTTGTTTGCTTGTCCGTGGTCACTGGATCTCCCCGCGAATTATGTCTACAAATTACACACAATATTATTACACAAATATACAGAAATGTGTTTTTAGCGCATGGATAACAAATATTTATTTGGAGAAACTTTAAAATATCAACCACTTTCGTATTCTGTACCGTGGTTATAGAAAGTCGAGATTAATATTCCTCAATTACTATTAATGGAAAAATATAGTTTAGTCTGTGAACACTCACGTTAATTAGATGTAAGTAGAAACTTAAAAATCCCACTTCAAAATATTACCTTCTGGTACTTTACTGTATATTACTGTACATTGATTAGTATTTCATGCGTTACACAGTACTTATTATGAGTACCTCGTACTTATTATGAGTACTTATTATGAGTACCTCGCTAGAATATTTTTGCTTAATTTTTATTCCTTAATATTCAGGTTAATTAATATTGAAAACTGAATTAATACTGAAGTAACTTTGCAAATATTTAATGGAGCTTCTGATAACTTTATCTCGTTTAAAATTAACTGAAATCATCCAACATTGGGGGACGAAATACAGCATCTCTTGAATTATTCAATATTTTCAAAAATTTGGACGAACGAATGGACGAAAAATCTGTTCTGAATTTTTGTTTCGAGTTTTTAGTAAGCTGAAACCACTATGAAGGTACGTTTTAGTGAAAGTAGTTGGTTGATATAAATGTTATTTATAATTTGCGTTTAGATCGACATGTAGCTATTTATTGCTAAAGAAACATGAGACTCTTGTTAATCATCTGAAACATTTGTTTTAGAATATTTGCATTTTATTTAAGTCAATGTTTGCGCCACTGGTTCAGAAGGGTCATGCGTATAGTAACTTTGAGTGCATGAGTTATTTGTACAGTGATAATGCGTTAAACTGGGAGATCCAGGAGGTTGGTTCCTCCCTCATCCAAATTCGTTGTCTAACGTAAATGTAACGAAGATGAGAAGAAAGTCAAATCCCACAGAAAAAACAAACGTCTTTGCTCGGGCAGTCTGATAAAATATATCATCCTCATTCTGTATTGTTACAACGAATAAAGAAACCCTGTGTTAGCATTCCTAAATTTCCTTTATTGAAAAATTCTTTAATGAAATTAATAATGATGAGCAGAAGTTTAATCCACAAAGATCAAACCACGTGCTGCCTCTGGCTGCCTGCGAACCGTAACGAGCCTCGGCTTGGCATCCATTATTCGCCGAAGGGCGCCGCGCCGCTGATGTAATTAGAGGCCCACTGCAGAGAGCAGCACCCCCGCAGTGATTGATTAAGTCACCGCCAGGGGGAATCAGCGAGACGGCCTCCTGGGCCACGCTGCATTCAAGCGTAGATTTCAATAGGAAGGAGAACAGAATAGATAATAAAGAGCTTATTGTGTCGATATATAACCCATGATTGGTTCCACTCTCGATTCAAGGAGGTGTAGTAGACGATGAATGTAGGCCTTCGAAATCTATTTTCTAAGAAAACCACATAGTCTAGATTTCCATGCAACCTTAGAGCTTTCAAGAACGCGTGAATTGAGTAACGGTGTTTTTATTTCAAATTCATTCTTCGGAAGAGATTGCGAATATCGCCTACCTAGTAAAATATCTACTCACTAGAAACATGTACATTTGTTTTCTTAATCTGTTTTCCAATAGTGGCAATACATTTGAGGGAGTGTTACATTTTAATTAGACACATTATTTCAGTTTTGGAAATCTTATTTTTGCTGATGAATGGAACGTCTTGAGAGTTTCTATTACTTCTTAAATTTTGTATTGATACGAAATGCTAAATGTAAACCATAAAGTCATATGTCCCTTTGGAGTGACGGCAGATAACACTGTCTAATAATCTTGGATTGGCCTTGTGAATTTTTGATGAATACCTGATTAGGAAACCCCAAGGAACTACAATAAATCATTCTTGAACATAATGACTCCTCTGTCATACAACTCCATTTCGTTAACACTGTCCTCGAGAGTCTTCTCCCTCAGGAATTCTTCACCGGGACGTGCCCCCATGTAAGAAACTCACTTGACCTTGACCCAAGATCCTTGGCCCACCGTCGAAGGCGAACCTCCGGAAGGTTCGCAACAAAGGGCAGCCGCAAGAATGAGCCGGCGCTATCGATCATCGCCAGCCTCAGCGCGCCCTATCGATTGGGGGACACGTGATCGCGACGCGTGATCGACTTGCGTCGCCCGGTAGGCGCGATGGCCTGTTGGCGCGCCGGGCGGTGGCGTCGCTTGCGCCGCAGGGGGCGTTGACAAACGCACGCGAATGGGCCACCGCCCCTGGACAAGTGCCGCATACTCCGTAGGGGAAGCGGTAATTATTGGTTTTCTGTTACTCTCGATGGACGTTCCGTTTCCAGCGACTTCTTTAGGTGTTCAACACTTGGATATCTTTATTGACGACACCAGCTTTGCCGCTTTCTACATGCATTATCACTCTGGAAGAAACAAGTCCACTAAAGTAAATGTGTTTCATATCGTGGGAAGCATTTACTTCTAGTAAATTCATGATACCGATATGTTTTTATTATTGGTTTATGAAGATTAAAAACTACTGAAATATTTCTGGCGATGTTCGACCTTCCCATATTTACAACTTAATTGTTTGAGTTCTTTAATTAACATTCGCTTCAATTCTTTACATTTACCGCTTTCTTGTATAGGCAAATCAATTTCTTGGATAAACAGGTGTAGGAAGACAAACTATGATATATTTATCTTAATAGAAAATGAAATGCGTCAGGTTTTTCTTACATATGTTAAGTTAATGGCCAGACCCATTTTAGTACATTGATGAAAGGCATATCCATCAACTACTTGCCTTTTCTAGCAAACGAGATTGTTTTACATTCAAAAGTATTTTTGTGGAAAATGACAAAAATGTTATGTGCTACATCAACAGTTCCCCGTTGCCACTACAAGCGAGTATTAGGTGCGGCTTGTCATCCTTGTGCTCGCAGTACTGCTAGAGATTTTCGAAATAAAAAAAGGATGGGCCATGAGGTGGGAGGTTTCGCTTCTAGGTCTTCGAGAAGGGGAAGTGGACTAGGACGAGGAAAAAAGGAACGCACGCCGTTCGGAGCCCGTTGTTTAAGTAACTGGCCGGGCATTCGCCTGGAATTAATGGGATGGAACCACAACCAACGCAGTCTGGCAGCCGGCTTCTAAAATTGACCAGACAGTGACATTATCCGCCCCAGCAACTTTCTTGGTCTTGAAAACCCATAACTCGAACTACGACCTTGCAATCCACAAAGTTCCAGTTACAGAACTGCAACTACACATCCGCCAACGCTCTCGGTCATTATCTATTGCAACGCCCATTATGTTTAACCTTCTCCGTGCTGCACCCCGATCATTATCCACCTTTCGCGGCCACTTCGCGAGATGATCAAATCGCCCCCACCCAGCTGTCAGCCGCATCGCCGCTTGGGGCCTCCTCGCGCCCCATGCGCCGCGCCCTCGCCCTCGCCCTCGCCCTCGCCCTCGCCCGCGCCCGCGCCCTCGCCCTCGCCCGCGCTCTCGCCCGCGCCCTCGCCTGCGCCCGCGCCCGCGCCCGCGCCCGCGCCCGCGCCCTCGCCCTCGCCCTCGCCCGCGTCACCGCCCTCGCCCTCGCCCTCGCCCTCGCCCGCGCCCGCGCCCGCGCCCTCGCCCTCGCCCTCGCCCTCGCCCTCGCCCGCGCCCGCGCCCTCGCCCTCGCCCGCGCCCTCGCCCTCGCCCTCGCCCTCGCCCTCGCCCGCGCCCTCGCCCTCGCCCGCGCCCTCACCCTCGCCCTCGCCCTCGCCATCTCCCGCGCCATCGCCCGCGCCCTCGCCATCGCCCGCGCCATCGCCCGCGCCCGCACCCGCGCCCTCGCCCGCGCCCGCGCCCGCGCCCGCGCCCTCGCCCTCGCCCTCGCCCTCGCCCTCGCCCGCGTCATCGCCCTCGCCCTCGCCCGCGCCCTCGCCCTCGCCCTCGCCCTCGCCCTCGCCCGCGCCCGCGCCCTCGCCCTCGCCCTCGCCCTCGCCCTCGCCCGCGCCCGCGCCCTCGCCCTCGCCCTCGCCCGCCCCATCGCCCGCGCCATCGCCCGCGCCCTCGCCCTCGCCCGCGCCATCGCCCGCGCCATCGCCCGCACCATCGCCCGCGCCCTCGCCATCGCCCGCCCCATCGCCCGCGCCCTCGCCATCGCCCGCGCCATCGCCCGCGCCCTCGCCATCGCCCGCGCCCTCGCCCGCGCCCTCGCCATCGCCCGCGCCATCGCCCGCGCCATCGCCCGTGCCATCGCCCGCGCCATCGCCCGCGCCATCGCCCGCGCCATCGCCCTCGCCATCGCCCGCGCCATCGCCCGCGCCATCGCCCGCGCCATCGCCCTCGCCATCGCCCGCGCCCGCGCCATCGCCCGCGCCATCGCCCACGCCATCGCCCGCGCCATCGCCCGCGCCCTCGCCCGCGCCATCGCCCGCGCCATCGCCCGCGCCATCGTCCGCGCCATCGCCCTCGCCCTCGCCCGCCCCATCGCCCGCCCCATCGCCCGCGCCATCCCCCGCGCCATCACCCGCGCCCTCGCCATCGCCCGCGCCATCGCCCGCGCCATCGCCCGCGCCATTGCCCGCGCCATCGCCCGCGCCATCGCCCGCGCCATCGCCCGCGCCATCGCCCGCGCCATCGCCCGCGCCATCGCCCGCGCCATCGCCCGCCCCATCGCCCGCGCCATCGCCCTCGCCATCGCCCTCGCCCTCGCCCACGCCCTCGCCCTCGCCCGCCCCATCGCCCGCGCCATCGCCCGCGCCCTCGCCCGCGCCATCGCCCGCGCCATCGTCCGCGCCATCGCCCTCGCCCTCGCTCGCCCCATCGCCCGCCCCATCGCCCGCGCCATCGCCCGCCCCATCGCCCGCGCCATCGCCCTCGCCCTCGCCCACGCCCTCGCCCTCGCCCGCCCCATCGCCCGCGCCATCGCCCGCGCCCTCGCCCGCGCCATCGCCCGCGCCATCGCCCGCGCCATCGCCCGCCCCATCGCCCGCGCCATCGCCCTCGCCCTCGCCCACGCCCTCGCCCTCGCCCGCCCCATCGCCCGCGCCATCGCCCGCGCCCTCGCCCGCGCCATCGCCCGCGCCATCGCCCGCGCCATCGCCCGCGCCATCGCCCGCGCCATCGCCCGCGCCATCGCCCGCGCCATCGCCCGCGCCATCGCCCTCGTCATCGCTCGCGCCCGCCGGGCCTCTGCCGTGCCCCGCAGCCATTGCGCTTCTGGGGGGGGGGATGAGCGATACGCGAGGAGGCGGCCGGCGGGCGAGATAATGGCTTCGTAATGCAGATGATTATCCGCATACTTCTGGACGTCGGCGGCGTAATTAGGAACGAGGGGGGGCGGGGCGGGGTCGTCACGCGAGGGGCATCTTTCTGCAAGCGCCGGGCCCTTCCGGGGAGGCCAACCCTCGCAACGGCGGTGTCTCACGGTGCGCTATACAAGAAGCGTGCACCACTGCCCATCTCCCAGCGGATACAACTTGTAATACTTGCCTCTATAACCTGTAAGGCGGTGCCTAACACATAAAACGGTGCCGAACCAATACAACCTACAAACACTCACATGACGTGGTTGTTCCAGGCCTCGGTCCGTGATTCTCCAAGTCCTTCAACTATTAGACATGTGTATGGTAACGGTGTGACATATGCTAGTGTAACCTCTGTTTTATTTAAAAAATAGTGGCCTATAGTGACAAAAGCTGTTCACTATTGAAAGTCCTTTAAACAGAATATTATATAACAGTGGATTAATGAAAATTCCCGAAAAGAAGAGCAAAATTTAACGTGTTTATAAGATATATTTCAGTAGAAATCGCAATATCCAAATAGCTTTACACATTTTGAGAAAAAAATACAACTGTCGCTATGATTACTATATTGCAATGCATCATATTCTAGTTTATTTAAGAGCTTAGAAAATTCTTATTCTCAGACACTTTGGGTACGAGTTGAGAATGAGATAATTTTTTTCTCAATTTAAAATTATAAAATAATTCCAGTCTCTATATATATTGAACTCAGAATTCCGGGTTGTAGACCCCGGTTTCGCAGATACGTTACATTAAATAGCCCTCATAAAATGTTATTTTTTCACATTCTGGAATATATCTTCTCTTTGGATCTTCACATTTTATAATGTTCTCATTCCTTATCATTAAAGCCTCTCAGCTAGAAGACTTCGACAGTATTTTGAATATGTAATTATCAGAATGGGTCGTATTGAGCTGTTTCGTCACTGAAATAATACGTTCAAACGCTTTATTCGTTAAGTTTATGCTTCGTATTTTTTAAAAGCACCCTTTGAATTTCTTGTGAGATTGTCAGGCGTCTCTTTATGGATTTTATTTTTCCCAAATGATTTCAGAGAACGCCGAAACGTTAGACGCTCATCTATTTCCGTCAGCTTCCTCGGCTGGGTACTTGATGTATTATGCAGGACGTTTATTCAGTAGAGACTTGTGCGCCGGTAAATTTTCTGTTGTTAGAATGTTCCAAACGTCGTCGGTCTTTGAGTTCGGTTGCGACTCTATCAAAAGTTTACCACTCTAAAACACGCTTTACGTGAGAGGCGGGTGAATCATATAGAAGGTTCAAGATAGAACTTCTGAGTCATAAACAGCATTTTTTACTGGAAACAAATAAAAATTATGAAAACTGCTAAAAACGCTTTAAAGGCAGAAGTAGGAAATAACTCATATCTAATTTATTATTATTTAAACAGGAATTATTTAAACAGGAATACGAACATTCTCGTTAAGGGGTAACAGAAATGTAAATGAAAGTATATAAATTAATATAGCAATTAATTGCAAAGAAAAGAATCATAATACTATCTAGATTAGAACCTGAATTAACAAAATAATATTTTCTCATTCTCTGAGTGACTTGCGTCAGATACATGTTCATATAGATTATAAAGCATTATGTTAATTATGTAAATTAACGAAAATTGACATGTATGAAATGCCAAAGAAACAAAGAAGAATTAATTTTTTGCCAAATTGTATTTGAGCAATTATGGTTGGTTGAGATGATGCGATCGCGCGATGTATTAATCAATGAAACTGCCCCAATGAAGGTGACGAGTGACTAAAATAAAGATGGCGATAATTATACGAACGTTATGTTGGAAGGAATGACTTAAATGTACATTTAGGAATTGAATTATTAGTCAGTGCGAAAATAAACGTAACGAGAACATTTCGGTCAAAAGATAGTCCTTTTTATCATAAATACCCATAAAATTCATTAAGGGTACAGAGAAGTAAAAGCATGGATTTGAGATTCTATAAGGAAATATTTTTATTAGAGATAGTAGAACGTAAAAAGTGTTGAACATAATGCGAAAAATACTCTTCTCGTGTAAAAATTTATATAAAAATATTAATAAACAATACCGTAATGGTAAAAAGAATAATGTTTGGAGAGTAACTAAAACTGGAATAAAAAAATTGACGATCGAAATAATTAAAATATCATGAAAATGAATGTTTTTAATTTGTTTTTTAGTTTATGGTCGCATCAACATCTGCAGTCATTAGCGATTACTTTAAACACAACTTGGCAATATTAATATGATAACTTTACAATATATTACAGATTACATAAATATATGGAGTTAGACGTTATATGTATTTTTTTATGTTACAGTATTAGTTTTCAGTGTCCATTCTAATATACCTGTTACAATTAGATTTCTTTGAGAATATTGCTGTTTTTACATAAATTTAATATTTTGTTTTGGTATTCGTTGGATGATAGAACCATTGCACCAGGTCATAACTAGGTTTTGAAATTGTCAATTCAATAAGTGAAAAATATTAACCGAAATGAGGTAATTTACAATGTATATGTTCTGGAAGAAGAAAACGTAGAAGTCAGGCAAAAGCAAAGGTATCCATTTTGAAAAAAAAACAGACAAATTTGCATTGCACGTTCACATTTTTAACTTCAATTTGAAAAATTAGCATATTTACAATATTACAATAAGGTATAGTAGCGTACCCGTGCGAGTACTCTCTCGCTCATCTCACCAATCTTCCCGATTACTGGCGAAGAGTACTTTTCTGATGAGAGCAAATTCAACTTACACAGTTCAGGTGGCCAGAAACACGAGTGATGTAAAAGAAAAACCAAATTCAAGACACAACGTGATTCTCAAAGTGAATCATGACGGAGGTTCATGGCTCTCTCTCATTTAAGAACTACTCATTTACTGATGATTTTATTAATGCTCGTAAGAATATTGTGCCATATTTTGCACGAGAGCGCCGTTAATTTGGAATTCGATGGTCGATTTTATTTTTAGAATGGTCGCTATCCTAAGCAAGAGGTTCCAATAACAAGGCAGGGGCCACTGCAATTGTCAGAGCTCAACCAGATTGAGCATTTATGACACATATTAGGAATTTTAAAGCAAAAACGTAGAAAATGATGCAGAGGCCTGAAAACCGTTGCGAAGGAAGATAGGTGTAAAATATCACCGAAATTAGTTGATTAGATGACCAGGTGACTGCAACCTCTTATTGATCACAATGAAATACTCCACAAAAATTAGCACAATAAATATATGTTGCAATAACTTAATTGCGTTTACTTCTGGAAGTATACAAATATTTCTTTGAATTGTAAAATGAAGTCTTCTTTCATTTAGTGTATTTTTACTGTAAATGATGCCATTTCAATCATCTACAAATATTTTTATTTGAAATTGTATTCAATAAATATACTTTACGTATCATTATACTCGATATTTTCGAGAACCTTGCTTAATGGCAGGTGTGCTTATACTTCGTGTAGGCAACAGTACTGAACGATAATGGAAGAAACGTTCCTTTTCAATAAATGAAACGTTCATTTCGTGAAAATGTGTGTCGTATGTATCTTTCATTAAGTGGAAACGCTAAATTATACATTACAAATATTCTAAATTAAAAGAAGAAACTCGTGGCAAGTGTGGAGCCCGCGCGTTTCTTGAGAAGAAGAGGAAGAAGAAGAACGAAGGGGCGCGCGACTGCTGACCTTGCGCGCTGGCGGCACGCGACCCCACGCCCACCAGCTGCTGACCGCCTCCGGGGGGCCAGCGAGGGCAGAGGCGGCGGCGCGCACGAGAGCGGCGGCGGGGGCGCCGCGCCGGCGTCGGTGAAGAGCAAGGGCGCGAAGGTTGGGAGACGAAGATTTGGCAGTGCAAAAAACCGGCGGGGTCGGGGAACGCAGTGGAGGTGGAGCGGGCGGGGACTGTACGAGTGGGAAAAGCGAGAGTGTTGAGGATGGGGCCGGGGACTCGGTTGCCACGGAGGACGTGGGGATGTTGGGAGTGGTGAGGACGGTCGGGGTGGAGGAGGCGGTTGTGGTGGTAGGGGCCTGTGGAACCGGGGCAACGATGGCAGAGGTGGCACGGGCCTCGAGGAGTGCAAGGACGACGGGAGCGGCAGGGCCGGCGCGGAGGCGACGGGGGCGGCGGGGGCGGCGGGGGCGGCGGGGGCGGCGGGGCGGCGGGGCGGCGGGGCGGCGGGGCGGCGGGGCGGCGGGGCGGCGGGGCGGCGGGGGCGGCGGGGGCGGCGGGGGCGGCGGGGGCGGCGGGGGCGGCGGGGGCGGCGGGGGCGGCGGGGGCGGCGGGGGCGGCGGGGGCGGCAGGGCCGGTGGAAGCGGCGGGGGCGTCGAGGTTGGCAGGATAGGTGGGTGTTTATGGAAGAGAACGACAGCGAAACGCTGCGGGTGTCGATGGAAGCGGCGTCGGAGGGCGTCGTGGGCAGTGGCGAATGCAGGGGAGGGCAGGCGGCGGCGTGGGCGGGTCGTTTCGCGCGCGAAGGCCGCTGGGAATAGACGTTATCTGGAGCGCGGTGGCGGAAACGACGGCGGCGGCCGAGGCCGCGGCATTGGAGGCGCCTTGGAGGCCCAGCCGAGGGGGGCGGGGGCGTGGAACAAGTGAGGAGGTCAATGGGAGCGACGGCAGATCAAAAGATATCGCGCCTCGTTACCGAGTCGGAAGGGGAAGCTACTCTCCGCCGTGTTTCATGCCGTGTTTCTTTTTTATTGTTATTGTTCGACTTATCACACATCTATTCATTTCTCTTTCTCAGCTTTCAAAGAGTCATTCAATGCTCGGTTTTCGTTTCTTTATCGATAACGAATCTTTTTTGTTGATTTTTCGCTTTGCTTTTGGAATCAATGTACCTTCTCGCGCACATTTTTTGTCAGACAATACACCGCCTTCATTGACACAACTGAAAACACCATGGCAAATAAGTATTTGATAATTCAGAACACTCAATTCAGATAAATTAAAAATAACCAAAGTATTGATTAACAAAATCCCTGTAGGTAATATTCTTCTTTTTTAAACGGCAAAATTGATTACAAGCAAGGGAAAAAGAAATATTTACGTATCTAAAATTTGTTTACAATTCATTGTCTGTTGTCCTTTAGTTCTAGCTTATAATATTACACTATGAATAAAGTAAATAAAAAGAATATCCCCCTCAGTGATTCCATAATGTGAATATAGCACCTACATATCTCACACCTTCAGACATCCATTTCATAATCTATATTTATAATATTCAATGCACACAGAAATTAAAAACAAACTATGCAACAACCGGTCACGTGAGAAGTGTCTTTGGTTTAGTTAGACACACATAACTTCAGGATTAAAATAACGAAATAGTTATGATTTATACTGAAAAACGCAAATATTTATTATTCCGCCAGTCTCTTACTGCGCATACCGACAGAATTCGCGTACTCAGTGCGACACTTACGACATCTGCTGTCATGCGACTGCAAAGATCGAAGGAAGAAGCCGCCAGCAATTAAATATTTGCAATTAAATATGTGCAATTAAATATTTGCATGTTGCGTTACGGAAATGCAACTTTTCCGATATTTTTGATATGTAAAGAAGAGTTATACTGTAAGAAACCACTCTGAGTTATTGCAGTATTAAGGGTATAAGATACTTTATCTCCAAAGTTTCTTTTTATTTATTCCATAGTTTAGAATCAATTAACCAATGATCAGTGTTAAATTTTAAATTTTTTTTTCACTCCAATCAAACTTATTATATATTTCGTAGATATTTATACATAGATTATTAATAATTTATGACTAGTTGTGGTAATATTTATTACCACAACTAATCATAATGGAGATCTTGTTGTTCTCTATCATCATTTGAGCCTCTTAACACAAAAAGAAATTATTAAAAGATATTATCTTGAGATACAAGCTGCTCCGTCAAACCATTTACTCCAGTCTCCAGGTTATTAGTGAAGAGGGGTTGCGCAAAAATGTTACTTTAACTTCTTCACATAACCATCTGTGGTGGATCGAACTAATTATTCTAACGATTGGATCTTCCGTCAATAATTCGTTGTGCGTGCCGAGCATTTTGACGGCGTGAACTCATCCTTCTAATGTTTCATTTCCTTGCGTCATCTCGTTTACACGCCGCGACCGAGCGAGCGATCGAAGTGTCACGCAGCGCCGCGACTCATAAGAGAGGAAAAGAAGAAGCGCGGCGGCGTCGCTGGCGACTCTTCTTGCGCAACGCCCATCCCTTCGCCGGCGAAACGGCAGGCGATCGACGCGCGGCGGCCGGATCGCCATGGTGACGGTTCGTTTGCCGTCGCGGCGGTGGCGGCGGTGGCGGCGCCCGGCCGCGCGCTGTCCGACGCCACCTCCGCAGCGGCCACCGACGTCGCCACTGCCACACACGGGCATCAACCGATGACACTGCATGGCCTCTGACCGGGCCGGCTGCTTCGGCCACCGACGTCGCCACCGCCGCCACCACCGCCACCGCCACGTCATCCCACACAACCGCCGCCACTGCCACACGCGGGCATCAACCGATGACACTGCATTGCCTCTGAGCGGGCCGGCTGCATCGGCCACCGATGTCGCCACCACCGCCATCGCCATCGTCACCCCACACAACCGCGGTCACAGCCTCACACGGGCATCAACCGATGACACTGCATTGCCTCTGACCGGGCCGGCTGCTTCGGCCACCGACGTCGCCACTGCCGCCACCACCGCCACCGCCACGTCATCCCACACAACCGCCGCTACTGCCACACACGGGCATCAACTGATGACAAAGCATTGCCTCTGACCGGGCCGGCTGCTCTGATAGGTAGTTTTCCGTAGTTTCTCCGATCAGTGCTAAGTGAATGCCCGAGCAGTACTCTAACAAACGGGTTACAGACCGCGCGCTAAATTTCGTTATTCTTTTTCCTATCCTCACCTTTACACAAATACATACACACTTACATGCACTACACTACCACACATCGTCAACTACTACGACCATTAGTTCCGTAAGGGTAGAGGGAGACCGGGAGACCAATTAGGAGCTTAGAGCCTGACCTACCAGGAAAGTGCCCCCCTGCTTGGAGATACCTGGTTAAGGATAACCCCTCAAGCCGACGTGTAGGTCGGCCCCGATTCTACTATCCAGGGGAGGAAGAACACAGCCGCCTTCGGAGATGAAATCGAGCAACACTTATGTTACCTATGGCATCACTCGAATAGGCTCGACATATCGTGGATAAATATGTTTTTATTCCTGGGGTTCGTATCCAGCTGATAGCCAGTTATCCTTTGCATCCATGGGCCGCATATTCGACCATGCACTAGACACCAACACACTTGCATGCCAACACACACTTGGCACCAACACACACTGATGAGAAACAAGGGACGAACAACCATTCCCACGGCGGGACTCCAACCCGCGACCCTTCGGACTGAAGCGCTGTGTCGGTAAACGCTCTTAGCCACTTCGGTCAACCAGACCTTTAAAAAAATCGTAATTAATTTTTTAAAAATATCACCATATACGTAAATTTCTGACACCCCCTTTCTAAGAAAGTAAGCACCAAGCTCCCGCAGGGGTGCAGTTCCGCGCTCACCGCGCCGCGGGGCAACAGGTGGCGCGCGCAGCGGCGGCGCGGGCGGCTGCTCTCCTCCCCCTCCGCCAGGGGGCGCGGGCGACGCCCACGCTACAGGAAGGGCGTCCACAGCGCCAGGGCTCTCCGCAGGGCCCGTCAACTCTCCATCAAAATCGGGGACAAAGCTCGAGGTTGCTACTATAGGAAGCGCTAGTGTCGCCGGTTGCAGCTGCAGGTTAGGCTCGCCAACTTTCCCACACACAAATTGGCTAATTTGTGAGAAATACGAAAAGTGTCTTCTAAATGTACAATTATTCATAATCTCTACTTGTAAGAAACCTCTGAAGAAAGCGCGAACGTAGACGTTATCTTTTGTAACATTATGGTCCTGCTTGCGACCCGCGAACTCATGCAGCAGTCACGCACGTTTAAAGTATCGTTGGCAGCAGTTCCTGTAAAGAAGGTGATGCAGAAGAGCGCTCCACCGTAATGGTCTCCACCACGTTATATGGGAGTTATAGGGCACTGGCTCTCCGCGCCTCGGCCAAGCTGAGACACTCCCCCGTCCCACGCCTCAGGGATTTTACTTCGGGAATATTTTTGAAGTAAAATTTACAAAATATGTTATAAAATCGATTTTACGACACCCATTTATTAGGTCGTACACATTTTTTTCATATACATTACAATCTAGTCTTAAAGACTAATAGGCAATTTTCTTTTGACGTAAACTACTATAAAATAAAATTTGTTCTAAAAGCTACTCCATTATCGTCCAGTTAGTTTCAAATTGAATTTAAAAACACACTTTCTTGGTCACTGGTATTTACACAGGTATTTTTAATTCTGAGTTTTTAAAGCACTTTGTCACCTCATTTTAGACTAGTTTAGAAAGGTTTCTTTCGGGTGGCTTTGGGATTGTCGTGTTGGTGCAGCCTCTCTTTTCTCGCGAATCTTTGTGTTTGTTCATCCACTGCTTCAACTTTCAGGTACTTGTGTAAATCAGAACAATAATTCAAGATTCAAATTATCAATCATTCAAATCAAATCAAGAAAAAGTATTTTTTGAACCCTTTATTTCGGCTACATTAAAATTGAACGTGGAATATCTTTACGATTCGTTTATCATATCACTTAAATCAGCGGTTCTGATCTTTTCCCCTTGTAAACCCAATTACTACATATCAAAAAACTCGTTTTTGTAATAAAAGTTTTCAGATTGTACACTTGGAAGCAATTTTTGAAAATATCGAACTTGTAAAGCAAAATAGGAAACAATAAAAACGATAAAAATGTGCGTTGGGGTGTAAATATGTTCACCTTCAGTAGTCGAAGGATTAAGGCTGAATAGTAATTAAATTAAATCAACCTTTGCCTGGATTCAGAACGGATACACACTGGATGTGCTTTCCTCCGGTCAGTTTCAGGCGAGTGTCCGACAAGTATCTTAAACCGCGAGCTACGCAAATGTGCGCGGTCCTTCTTTCCCATCCTGCGCTCACTCACGTTCTTAGAGCTAGGGGTTACGCTGATTTTGCATCCCTATATGACCAACTCATTTTATATACACGTGATTCTAATTGCCTTCGGATCTCTGAAAGTCAGCTGCGCAACTGTGTAAGTCTTGTGCGATTCTCTTCTCTTGCACGCTTCTAAAAGTGAAGAAAACTTATACACGCCCTATAAAGATAAGAACATTCGATACACACGACCAGGCCAGTTCAGAGTTATGAAGGCCGCAACGAACACTCGGGGGAAAATTATGACAGTGACACACTGACTGCGCGACACACTGTTTCACAACCCCCTTGAATTATCTTGTGATTGTCATATAAAAGCATCACACGTTGTACGTTATGCGTTATACGTTATGCAACATACGTAAACGTACGTTGTAGGTTAAATATCGTCGTGCGGCAACAAAATTTCAGATTTTTATTACGGACAATGAATTCGAACTAAAGGGCGTGTTTTGTAAGCCTTTTGCTATTCATACTTCATTCTACGAGTACATTCTCAATGTACCTACCACAACTTCAAAAAGACAATAAGTTTTACATTTCTTTCCGCAAAAATGATATCATAGTGGATAAGACATCCCATCATGGCGGTTCAAAAGCAATTTTGAATCAGTCTACATACAACCACGTTCTGCTATTCCATTTATTCCGTGCACCCTAAAGTCCCAAATTCAATAAAGGAAACTTTGAAAGACCACTTAATATTTCACAGATATGTTAGTTAAAATGTTCGCAGAAATGGAGAATCTTGATACTTTTTAATCAGCTGGAGTAAAACATGTAGTTCGTTTACCAAAAGTATTCATGGAAGCACAAATATTTTCCAGGAGCATCATGACCTTCTACTTTGCGCTATTCTTCTACCAAATCCCTAATCGACACATCTACGCACCAAAGAGAATCGACTTGCGATTGAAACAGGTTTATTTAAGAGTTAGAATGTTTTATTTTCAAATAATAATTTTTAAGAAAAAATTCAGGTTGCCGTTTCAGAAAGTCACCCTTGCAGAAAGACCCAGTTATACTCTCAGCATATGTGGAGTTCAATAATACACTGAATACACGAATTTCTGATCAGCCACTTCATTGAATTTCTAGGCCATTTTTGCTTGAATTGACGAATATTTGTTGATGATACTGTCAGCCTCAAAACTTTTATAAAGAGGATATTTTTAAGAGAAGATTGAAGAGGTTTAGGTAAATCCTTTTCACGCAGTTGTTAGGAATATTTTAAAATAATTTAACGACTACTGTTTACCGATGCGTCTTCATAGGTTAAGTAACGAGAGGTATAACGAAAGTAAAGTGTTCGCAAGTAAAGGGTCCGAAGAGAATTACGTTCACTGGCCCTTTGTCCCTCTAGTTTTCTTCAAGAGGGAAGTTTATGTACACAATCCAATCCCAAAACTTCGAAGGTGGCAATCAGGCAACAAAAGGGCGCCACAAAACCGCATTTATAGGGTGAAAAATCAGACGCCCCACTGAAAGATTCACAGCGTTTGACCAGCGGCACGGTGGAAGGGTTGGGCCAAAGCGATTATTCCCTCTGTGCTCTACCCCGTAGCGAGGCGGCGCCTTTCAACTGTTCGCGTGACAAGTCGGCCGCCAATAGATGCCCCCACGCTCGCCACCTCTTCTGGGGAACATATTTCACACGGACGAATGACAATAGGTGAAAGGATAAAACTAAATGTTGGTATTATCTTTCCTGCTTAAAACGTAATATTATCATTTAAAGGAAATAAGAGTTTTTAATGTAAAATGTCGATTATAAGCCCACTGAAACCTTAACCAAGACAGATTTACAATGTCATGTTTATAACTGTAAAACATAGGAGAACAAATTTACCATTATGCATTTTCTGGCATTATAACCCATCATATTTCTTGGCTAATTTGTCGTCAATCTCTCATTACAGCGTTTGAAGATTACAGAGAAGATGCTAATTAAGTCACTGTTTTTTTGAAGCTATGTTCAAATTATTTTTCGACACATGTTGGGTAGAAGTTTTTTTACGTACTTCAAATTGGAGATGTATCTACCAATCTTCTGCATGTTAGAGAATGTTAGTAACAATTTGAAGGAGACAACGGTAACTTTCCTGGTTTATTTACTGTTCCTGATGACGTGCCTGTTTTTTTTACTGTAAATAACAACTTATTTAAAATTTTTCTGATCTAAAAATTGTTAAAAGTGTCGGAAACGCCACACAGAGTCAAACCACGAACCCAATTTTCAATATTCGCTCATTTATTTTTACGAGTCTTCAAGATACGTGCGGATTCTGAGTCATGCCTCACGCCAATTAAAAATCAAGACCCAAGATTGGATTGAGAGAATCGGGTTCCAATAATGACTAGCACAGAAAGGAAAAAGTTCTAGAAACGTAAAAAACAAACCGAGATTAAAGAAATGTGAAAGTAGTTTTTGTGATAGATGCACGTAGAGTGCCATTAACTTTCACATGATGTATGATGAAAACATGGATAACAAACGCCGAACATGCATATTGACAAAACTGGTTTTGACACGGACGTGACGTATCCACAGCAGATCTAGATTACTCAAAAACCAAATTCCAAGCAATTACAACTGCATATTTTATATGGATATTTTATTAGCATTTTCGATGTTTTAAAAAAATTATTTAAATACAATGAAACCGTCTTTAAACGGCTGTATCCTTTGAGAAGTATGACGTTAGTGCGTTCTCCCCTCGCCTTCGGGTCATCATCCTCAAGGAAGGAAGAGATCGAAGTGAAGGAGGTGTCCGCAAGGGAAGCAATGTAGGAATCGATGTGAAGCGTGGGTGAGTCTGCTTGCGGCAGCGCAATCTACTTCGCCATTAGATTTCGCCATTAGAACTAACCATGCATCGGTGCACTTTGTTCCGTAAAGAAAAGGAGATCGTAACTTTACATGGGGTTTTCTCTCCTACAAATACACAATGTATGAAATTAAGAGGTTATTTGTCAAATTATAGCGCTTCAGTCATGCAACAGAATTTGCTCTACACTTAGGCAGTGCTTATCAATTTTAATCAGCAATTTGGAGAAGGCATGTCAGCGGCCGCAGTAGGGTTACTTCAGTTTAGTTCCAAGAATGATCTTCTGCAAATTCGGTGAATGTTTATTGATGCAGTGTGCTTTGAAAAATATCCAGAGAGAAAACATTCTAGATGTGTGATGTTCCCAATGTTTTTAAATCATATACTATTGCGGTAGATTGAATGTCGCATATATTTTACGTGAGTCGATACTTCGGTGCCATTATTTCAAAAATGTTTAAATAAGCTAAAATGACAGATCAATTTACTCTAAATTTTCCATTGTTTTTCTTTAGACTTCTTAAATGGGTAAAGATAAATGCACCGAACAACATTACATAAACATTAATTTGATGTAATATTTTAATTTTTCAGAAGTTACACAAACGTAGCATGTTTAAGTTGTATTATAATTATAATAGTTACAAATAATGCGAGAAAGTACGTGCAGTTGAACCACCAATAATTTCTTAATGAAGTCTAGCTTCTTAAAAAACACTTTTTCACGTATTATTATAATATTAAGTAATAAGTATCGCCACCGTGCAATGGAAGCACTACGTTTACTTTCCCGTATACAGGCGTAAATACGTAGTATTATAAGTACTTTAGGGAAAGTTATGTCATGCTGCGGAAAATCGATTTCGAGATTTCAACGGAAATACACGTTTTGGAGTCCCCTGATAATAATAATAATAATAATAATAATAATAATAATAATAATAATAATAATAATAATAATAATAATAATAATAATAATAATAATAATAATAATAATAAGTGCAAGCTGTCACTGTCTTACATGCAGCAGTGATTCATTGAATTTCTGTGCTCGTGAAACAAGTTGGAAGAGGTTCTGTATCAGGGTTCGGTATCGTCATTTGTTCCTCTCCCCAAACGTCGCGTCGGAGTGTTGGCTCCTATGAGCAGCACTTGGTCTTTCTTTTGTTCCTGTTGCTTTCTCGCTACTTTCTAAATCGATTGCCTGGTCGTTAATTATAGAACTATCGCCATGGATACAAGACTAACATGACAAAAATATTTCGATAAGAATATGCCACGTTTCCTCCAAATGTCTCAATATTTAGTTCTAGTTTTACATGAAACCGTTTTTATGTTGTGAGGGATGAATAAGTAAAATTTTGCTTTTTCTTTCCTCGGAAAACTGTTCAAAAGAGTGAAATCACTCTGCAAAAGAGAGGACGTAAATATATTATTTTACCGTTTTCCATAGAAAAAATGCAAAGAATTAGCAAACACAATTTGAATATTTATTTTATCACACCCCCATTCTCTTCAATATTTGTACTGCATATCATCCCACAGCACCAGATTCTAACATAACTATATGCAGATGACACGTTATTTTTAGCAAAACATTTTATTACATTACATACGATTCATTCTCCCCTTCACACTCTCACCAGCTGGTTTCACAAATGGTGACTCAAAATAAATCCCACAAAAACACAAGATCTTCACACTCAGAACCCCTCCCCTCCCACCTCTAAAAATAAAAAGTTCCCAACTCCCCTGGTCAAACATTTCTACACCCATAAAATATCTGGGAGTACTAATAGACAGACGCTTAACATGGAAGAACACATGAAGTCAGTGCTACAAAAAGTAACAGCAAAAGCTGTCAAACTATATCCACTCATTAATTCTGCATCTTCTTTAAAAGTTTAAACCAAAGTGCTTCTCTACAAGAATATCATCAGACCAACGCTGACATGTGCCTGTCCAGCCTGAATAATCGTTGCTTTTAGTAATATAAACGTGTTACAAACCTTCCAAATTAAATTTCTCCTAAAACTTATTAACGCATCATGGTTTATACCCAATAGACAAATTCACTATGAACTCCAAATACCTTTAATAACAGACTATTTGATCAACTTATCCTCGACGTATTTCACTCTCTTACCAACCTGCTCAAGTACACTCCATTTTCAAATAGGACAACAAGCAAGCAATTCAAACAATTAAATCTAGACTCCCCAAACACATTTTCAAAGCGCCTTAAAAATCAAAACTCATCTAAAACCTTACATATCTTTATAATTCTACTTGTTCTACACTTACCTAAAGCATTATCCAACATTATTATAATCTAAACAAAACTTTATTTGCCGAGTAAGAATACTTGAAATAATGTTAAGAAGTTTTCCATTACTTTAATGTAAGTATGTTTTTTCTCACTTTTGTTAAGGCCATTTGCTCAATGGGATAAAATAAATTTTTATAAAATTATCACGACTCATTATAAAGTTCACATAATCTTTACTAATGGTATATTTTACAATTACATTTTTATCTCATTTATGCACTTAAGACATAAGAAGTACTACTCTCAAATATAAAATCTTCAGTGACTAGCACGATCTTTGGTGCACAACTGATAACGCCAATTATCATTAAAACAAAGAAAAGCAGATTTGGTTTTGATGCAAGAAAATTTATTCTCTTTAGTAATTAATTTTTTTTTAAACTAAAATGAATACTATATTTTTATTACTGACTTCGAAGGTCAAATCCACATTCGTCGTAACCCAAAGAAACATGAAAATCATTATTTCTTTATGGCGTGTTTTGGGTATGCAAATTCAATTGCCTCTTTGGTCAGCTCGATAAGCTCGACCTTGAAGGCCTCGGAAAGCGTGCTTAAAATGTGCGAGCAAATGGTCGCATAAATGAAAGTGTGGCAGTATCGTGAAATAATCGCTCTCTATCTGCACGAGAAAAAAATGTTCGCAATATTTCAGTAATTAATACGCCGAGAAAACGGGTTTCGCAATTCAAATTTCTTCTAATCGAGACAGAGTCTCTAATACATGAAGCCCGATTTATTCAGTCTTAGAATCGACGAAATGAAGTTCAGCGTTTTTCACATTATCTTTTATGTCCCAAATTAATAGAGTAAGTAAAATAATAAAAAACGGTTTTACACTACCTTCAAATAGGTTTTGAGAAATAATGACATACTATCGGCCTTCCAGACGATGGCTGAGACGGTATCACAGTTGCGAACAGGAAAGGAGTGTTTATCGAACATCCAAACGATGAAATCGCACGTGGAAACATCTCCGTTAACAGGGCGAACTGCTGCTTTCGCGTATATTGTTTCTATACGTACATATCCGATAACAAGGTATACGACCTCCTGTCAATGGCACTGGTAGAGACTTGTACAGGAGCAAGATATTAAAGATCCTGAATAAGAGCGTTGTTTGAGATGAGTCAGTCAAGGGAAGCCGGACCTCCCCTATAACTACAGTACTTGCACCACAAACCTTATTTTCCTACCTTTTCTCATGGCTATATTTCAAGAAATAGCTTTCTGGGAAGGATGAACAACGTGTATTTGCCGCCTTATTTCACAAAGATTGACGAGAACAGCAACGGAATTGTCAAGTCTACTCATGGATATTTGCTCTTTATCTGTCGACTATGTCTGCAGGAGGGCTTTATGTTCTTCAGATCCTAGATATGAGGGTGCCCTTAGAGTGTTAAGGATAAATATATTGCGAACGCTTAGATTGAGAGTGCTTTAATTTACCAATTCTTATTGACAAACAGCCCTTAGTCTCAGAGAGTGAACAATGAGTGTTCAGTCATTCGTACAATGGAGGTAGCCTCTTTATGATTAAGTGTACATTTCATCTCTTCTTTACTGATGTAGTTTTTGTTCGTATGCGGTACTCACTCATACTACGAGAAACCATGACTATGATTTCTCAGAATACTTTGAATTTTATAAGGAACATATCATTCGTACTACGAATAGCGCATCAGAAACATAAATAATCCATTGGAAGTATTCGAACGATTTCAAAAATGTATAGATGAACATGGACGCTCTTTGTACAAAACCTACGGAATGAATACTTTCAGAAACCACTCTACAACAAAAGACTAAATGCAAACCGACACGTAACTATGTCCGATCACCTAAAGAAGCACGCAATGAGTAACGTCTGCGAACCACAAATCTCTGCCCAGTGTTGGAGTGGCGTAGCGCTTCCCGCTTCGAAAGCGGCGAACCGCCCGCGCTACGCTACTCGTCGCGCACTCGTCGGGTACTCGCCTGGTACTCGTCGGGGTCGCGCGCCTCGCGCACGTGCTGGAAGAGGTCGTTGAGGGCGCGCACCATGATGCCCGGCTGCTGCGGCGAGCCCACCATGGTGTGCGTCTTGCCCGAGCCCGTGGCGCCGTACGCGAAGACGGTCGCGTTGTAGCCCAGCAGCACGTCCTGCACCAGGCGGCTCGTCGTGCCGCGGTACACCTCCTCCTGCGGGCAGCGCGCGCGGCGGATGACCCCGACGCCCCACGGCGGCCGCCGACTAGCGCTCGCCGCCCTCGACGCGCTCGAGAAACCAGTGTGAAGATGGGGCGGTGGCGGTGAGAGGTACGATGAGGAGAGGGAGCAGGAGAGGGAGCATGAGAGGGAGGAGAGGGACGACGAGAGGAACGAGGAGAGGGATGAGGAGAGGGAGGAGAGGGATGAGGAGAGAGATGAAGAGAGGGATGAGTAGATGGAGGAGGAGAAGAAGGAGGAGAGGGAGGAGGAGAGGGACGACGAGAAGGATGAGGAGAGGAACGAGGAGAGGGATGAGGAGAGGGAGAAGGAGAGGGATGAGTAGATGGAGGAGGAGAAGGAGGAGGAGAGGGAGGAGAAGAGGAATGAGGATAGGGAGGAGGAGAGGGAGAAGGAGAGGGAGACGGAGAGGGAGGAGAGGTCTACGAGGAGAAGGAAAGGAAAGAGGAGGATGAGGTGATACATAGGGAGGAGAATGAGGAGGTAAAGATGCGAAGAGTTAGGATGAGGAGTGGAATGATGAGAGGATCAGAAGGGGAGGATACGGAAAGAAAGACTGTAGAGGGGAGGATGAGAATGGGGAATGGGAGACGGCGGCGAAGAGGGGGGGAATGAGGAAAGGCAGGTTGATGGGGAGGATGATGAAGGCATACAGGGTGATGAGGTGAAGGATGAGAACAAGCAGGGTGTTGAGGGGGAGAATGAGGAGGGGAAGACGATGCGGGGAGTTTGTGGATAGGATAAGGAGAGGGAGAATGAGGAGGAGAGGACGAGAGTCACATTCAGATACCGAGAATGGGTGAGGGAGAAGGATTACGCCTTTGGGTCCTCTTGCCTGAGCAGAGTGGTGTTTTGCCGCTGCCTTCGATTGGATAGGCTTTGTCAATGGTAATAATGACAGGAAAATGATGATGAAAGATGGATAAATATGGTCTGATGAATGGTAAGATGTGATGTGAGGTGAATGAAAAACCAAACAAGTCCCAACCACATAGTCAAAACACCCATGCTTTAAATGATTGCTGCAAGCAGCCATTGGGCTGCGCGTTCTTCCAAGCCCTGTGCCACCGAAGCAAACCCAGATTAATAGTCCCCCGAAAAAGCTCCCCTCTCAGAAAAGAATTGCGTCTACATTTTGTACTGCTACGACTGTCAAGCTAGGTAGTAGGAAACCCAAACAAGAGTTTAATACAGTAGTATAAGTACAAATTCACGCTTTCAAAATACAAAAATATTGTGATTTGACAAATTTCAAGGTGGATATACTTATAATATACACTCCTCTTTAAAATAAAAAAAATAATACTACCCCAGATTAACTTTCAAAAGTTCATTTAACAAAGATTCTTGACATTCCTGGTGTGAAATTACAGAATGTTGCGTATAATGGGAATTGGTCACAGATAATATTAAAACATTACATTACAACAATGTCAATGTTTCGGAATATGTAATTCCATCTTCAGTATTATCAAACAAACTGGAACAACAACATTTAATATATTGTACTAGTCATGAATAATTAAACAAATACATATCCAAAAAATTAATATACAATGAACCCTGATAATTATTCACATATAAATTACAAAAGTACAAATCGTACTTCAAAAAGAATTACCATCTCCTATAACACTACTACATTTTAATGAGAGTGTAGTGAAGCCGTATAAAACATTCTCTCGTTATATAATTTAATAGTGTTGTAGGTCATGGTACGATGAATTGTGTAATCGAATGTGACAAAACGAAATGCTTATATTGTTGAAAAGGTAAGTGAAAGTATCTTGCAACCGCTGTCGCTGTCGCTGCCGCAGATTTATTAAAAATTGATTGGAATAATACTCCTAAAATAAGATGTTTCAGTTAAAAACAATCCAATTTTTTCCTGTGTATATGCAAGATGTGTAGCCTAACACGTTTTTGAGACGGGTGATATTGATGCATATGCATATCAATTCAAAAGTTACATGGTTGCATTGATATTTCTCACAATAATGTCGTACATTACACAGACGACACATCACTGTCACCGACATTGTTTCCAACAAGTACTTATTTTTGTACATTCGAGCAGGCAAAACTAGAACGATATATTCATGTGATGAAAATGTCAATGTTACAGAAGTAACTGATTTGACATTTTTTCTAACAGTGGGAGAAACGAGGGACTTAAATGTTAACAGATGAAATGTGCAACTTTATAATATTACTTGGATGATATCAATTATACAAAAAAGTATGTCCTGTTTTAGCACTACTAGTTAACGTTTAAGGTATATTTCCCTTTGTCAGGTATCTGATGACATGACAATCCATCAAATGCTGCTTATTCGGTTAATAAAAATTAAGGTTAAGGTGACACCTTTCTTTGATTAGTAACAACTCATTTGTATATCAACAATGTGTGTAATTTCAAACTTCCTTTTTAAATTCTGACAATTTTATCAAGGTTTCTAATGTGAAACTTAAATTGCATATTTGCCTAGATCTATCTTCTTTGAAGTGTATTCCAATGCGTTCCAAAATAATTCGAATATTTCGTTAATTGTGGTTTTGGAAGAAATTTGTAAATTCCACATTCGTTTCAAATTAAAAGTATATTCCATTGTTTTCATTTATAAAGTTAGCTTAAATTATTGCATAAAACATTCTGAAATGATAAAATCGATGATGAAAAGAATTAATATTGATTCGAGTGAACGTATTGAGGCTAGTCGCCTGCGGTTTGCTTTCTCAACGCACACTGCTGGGGTGATTTACTCGCATCGATAGGGTACTATGTCTCTTTTGTGAGTGGACGGACAGGCGGACGGTTCTTCGTGGAAGAAAAGAAAACACTTCTGTTTTTCGAGCAGTTTGGAGCCTTGACTCTTAGGAAAAGACCCTACAATACGTCACAAGACGAGGAACGCTATAATATTGCATCGAAATATTTCCAGATATTTTAAAACAGCTAAGAAGAAGATCCTCACGGGATATTATTCACAAACCTGTCCGATTCACTGCCAATTGCGCATGGGGTCCCGCAGAGTTCGATTTTTAGGCTCATTCTCTTCCTACTAAACGTAAAAGATACCGGCGATTCGAAAGGGATGAATGTTTGTTTGTTTTGGCGATGATACGAATGTTCTTTGCAATAAAGAAACAAGAGATAGTACAATATCATATGTTTCAAACTTTTTTAGCCCTCATACTACTACTGCTACTCTACTAATATTACGCCTACTTGTGTATATTTCGCGAATATTCATTCCCACCTGACATTTGATATTATCTCTAAGTAAACTCATTGTATAGTTCCAGACGTTTAGATTACCGAAAAGACTTGTTCGAGTTTTAAGTCTCACTTTATTAAGCTAGGAATTCTATCACTGCCTTGCCTCTTGATTTACGAATTAGTGGTTTGTGTTAAAATGACTTCCTTTGGATGGAACATATTTTCAGCTACTACAGAAATCTATCACTAGACGTAGTAATTACATTTATCATAAGTCATTATCAATAGTTCACTACAAATCATTAAACGATTACAAACGATACATAATTTAAAAGCCAAGTAATTTTGTTTTTGCTGCATAACTGTTTCAATACAGTAAGATACTATACTGAACATAAAAAGGAAAATCAAATTTCTTTTAACAATGATATTCAATATATTAGTTACCATATATACTGGATAATTCTAAAATACTAAATATGCTTGTAACAAGAATTGTCCCTCCGCCTCAGGTTCAGTGACTCTCAACTCTATCAGATTTTTTGTTTAGTTTCTCTAATCCTTTGAGCAAATGTTGAGATGGTCCCTTAGTTCGCTTCTGAAAACAAATGTAGCTTCACTACATGTGCAAGCTTTCTTGAGCTCTGTTGGGAATGTATGTAATTATTCAATTTATTTACTTATTTAAAACAGTTAAAAACTGTGTGTGCCGTGCTATTGGGAGAAGTTAATTTGAAGTTATCATTGAAAATGAAAACAGAAAATGGAAATTATCATTTTCATTTTCTTGCGACAGTAAGTCGATTCCGCCACAAAAAACATGAGAAGGATTAAGACCCGAAATCTATACCTGATTTTTAGTTTTTAAAACCTAAAAAGTAGGAGTTGTACATGCAATAATTTTTGTTGCGCAAACAGAGAACGTCTTGCATTCCTATGGTTGCGTAGGCCTCCGCGGCCGGAGTTTATGTTGTCTAGGCTATCCGGGATGAGCCGCGTCAATGTCATGGTGGCTAACGTTTCGGCCAGCGTATTGTGGCCTTCTTCAGAGCGTACTGCTGAGCAGTACGCTCTGAAGCTCTGAAGCAGTACGCTCTGTACTAATGAGCAGTACGCTCTGAAGAAGGCCACACTACGCTGGTCGAAACGTTAGCCACCATGACATTGACGCGGCTCGTCCCGGATAGCCTAGACAATGTCTTGCATTCCTAGCCCACGATCTGATTTATTTGTACAAGTGGATGCTAATGCTGCCCCCATGTTATTTGTTCTCGTTAATTAATCAGCTTCTGATCTATCTAAATATCCAACAAGAGTCTCTTCCTTCGATGCGAAGGGAATTAAACAAACCAAGATCAAATTTACTAGATTTCATGCGTCTTTACATGTAATATGGATGACAGAAATCAACGTTCTGGCAGCGTCACATAATGAGCCTCGAAATGCCCTCATTATGAATTAAAATTGATTAGCTTTAGACGCTGTAATGAAGCAATTAACGGTCTCTGACCATTGATTCATTGGAATTGATTACAAGGAAACGTAAATGGAGACTGAAATTAATAGTTGATTTTGAAAGTGTAGTATCTCAATGAAATGCATTTTTTCAGGAAAGGAAGTATTCAGATTCAGTATTTTATATCAAATTATGTTTCCACCGTTTTCGTGTATAGTGTAACATAGCTGAAAATCTCTTTTAACAAAATATCGCAGAATAATCGAGAAGACTTGAGAATATATTTATAAGTAAAACTAGAAAACGATTTGAAATGGTGTTATGTTCGCTTTGAAACTCGGAGCAATGCAGACGGACTGTATAGCCGCTATGTACCGTTATAAGCGTCGAGTCGTAGCCAGAGTACCATATCAACTACAACCAAATGTCGATGAGTGCTTCCCCTATTACAACCCCCTAAATACTGCCATTTACAATATCCCAGTTCAAAACCGTTTTAAATAACCTCTTTTGCGTTTAGAAGATGGCTTCCAAACCGTACCCCCGCCCATTAGTCTACCTTATACAAAATGTCAGCCTTATACATCCACAATGCATCAATATCAGGGTTGCAATCTCAATTATGGCACTGCCTGGCATCTGTCTTCACATTAATATCAATAACCTAAGCCTGAATACCCATGCTCCCATACTCTCCAACTCGATATCCATCTACCTCAAACCACACAAATAATTTCGAAATATCGCTCAATCTCAGCACAATGATAGCAGTAGAAACACACAATACGCTACCCACCCTCTTATCACAACCCAATTATCTTCAATCTAGAAACTTTTCTAATTTTGCGACTAAACTCCTGTTCCCCTTTAATCTAAATACTACTAGATCGACTTCAACTACACTTCTTCAACTAGATCAGAATGTTCTAATTATTGTACAGAAAAGACAATGTAATTATATTAAATATTTTCGGTGGTGTATTTTCAGTTAAGCATGGCATTTTGTCATAAGCCAACAATTTCTTTCTTTCTTTTTTTTGAGGGGGGCTTCCGTTTTTACATAGAACCATCACCAGAGCGAACTGAAAAGTGCACTGAAAGTATATACTAGAAGGTGTAGAGTCGTTGGCATGTTTAGAGAGGAAGAGGTGTCTCACCTGCGTGGACTGCTCCCCGAAGGCGACGTCGTACACGTAGCGGCGCTCGCTGCCTCTCTTCTGGCGCAGCACGTCGTTCTTGTCGCCCTCCGCGTCCTCCAGCACCACCATCTGCGCACACAGCGCGCGGTGAGCGAACGCCGCTCGGCGCGCCCCTCCACCCGCCCCGCCCCGCCGCGCAGCCCAAGACCTCTCTGAAGCTGGCTAGCCACCTACAGCGGACCACAAACAACTACATGCCATCGTTTAATACTAATTAATTGCTCGTTAATTATCATAATTTTAAATTAATTACGCCAGCCATTTTAAAAAAAATCAACGGTCAGCTAGCTTCAACCTGAAGCTAGCTAGCCACAAAACCAAATACAACAGAAAATATCAGAAAAATTTAACAAGAATAAACAAATTAACTACTATTTAATACTCCATTTTGCCGTTAGCATAAAACGTTATTGTTTAAAAAATTTTAAAATATCTTAAAAAGAAAATGTATGTAAGAAAGTGATGAAAAAATTCTTAAAACTACATTTCACCAGCCAACCCCAAAATTACTAACACCATATTTTTACTATCAAATTATATTGATTGATTAATTAGCTCCAGAATTAATAACTGTATGCAATTGTTTATAAAGAAGCGCAAAACTTTGCGGTGTTAGTAATTTTGTGTTTGGTAATGGTGTTAGTAATTTTGGGGTTGGCTGGTAAAATGTAGTTTTAAGAATTTTTTCATCACTTTCTTACATAAATTTTATTTTTGTAGATATTTTAAAATTGTTTAAACAATTTCGTTTTATGCCAACTGTAAAATGGAGTAATTAAATAGTAGTTAATTTGTTTATTCTTGTTAATTTTTTCTGATATTTTCTGTTATATTTGGTTTTGTGGCTAGCTAGCTTCAGGTTGAAGCTAGCTGTCCGTTGATTTTTTTTAAATGGCTGGCGTAATTAATTTAAAATTATGATAATTAACGAGTAATTAATTAGTATTAAACGATGGCATGTAGTTTTTTGTGGTCCGCTATAGGTGGCTAGCCAGCTTCAGAGAGGTCAGCCGAAGGCCCTGCACTACGGAAGGACTGATGCGGCTGCGCCAAAGAGACTCAGTCTGCTGCCAAGTGACTAAGTTAGGAGACTTTTCTCAAACATCAATAGCTTTACGTATGCATGCAACGTTTTTTTCTTATTCTAAAGGTTATACAGTATATATATATATATATATATATATATATATATATATATATATATATATATTTATTATCCAAAATTGTAAATATAATATTATGCGTAGAATATAGTACATTAAATGTAGATCGTCTATTTTTTTGATCTTGAGTGTGACTTTCGAAATAAAATGAGTGTATTTATTAGAATTTACTTCGTTTTAATTAAACTGAAAATAAGTCAATTTTAGAGAATAGATGAATATATTATTTACACATCTATTTATATTTTGTAGTCATGTGAGTTCATGGGAGTAGTATTATATGAGTTTTAGGGAAGAGATTACTGTAGGATTTCTATGCTCCGAAAGAAATCTTTCTCGCGACCTCTATGTACTACATTAAATAATTAACAGTGTTCTGTCAGTCAAGCAGTTTGATAAAATTATTTTTCAAAGAAATTGTCAAAATATTAGTAGTGCCTATCACTATCTGCAAAATTGATGAAAGTAAAATGTTAAGCGTTTTTGTTTATAAAAGAATTTGAGCTTTTTACGGAACTAGATTTCGTGATTGTTGCTTTAAATGAAAAGTAGTGTGCCCAAGAAGTGTTAGCGCTTGCTGTCATTAACCAGTTTTATAATATAAACACTTAATTTTCAAAGTATAGTAAAATTGATAATATTAAGGCGTATCTGCCTCCATTTGTTCATTGCATAATTTTCAAGACCAACTGTATACATTGGATCTTGGTCGTTTCTTTAAGCGAGTTGCAACTAATCTACTAAAAGCACTGGCCATTTCGGACAGAGCAAGCATGCGTTATGGTGAGCGACACGAAGATGGCGAATTATTTTAAGTTCAAAGATAGTGTTTTTAAATGCTAAGGTTAGTGAGTGTACATAAACGCGATGTTATGCAATTCCCCAGTGTCCTTGTACCAAAAAATGTCTAGTGATTAAAATTATTTGTGATGCATTACGTTTTTGAGTTAAGGTGGACAGCAGGATTTCCTGTTATGGTCTACTACTACAGACGTATAGATCTTGTTACATATAAAACATTTCAAATACATTTCCAAAACTATGTTTAATTCTGTTTTCAAAGTGAATAGTGATTGTATCATTCCAGAATTTGTCATCCTTTCTAATTTCAATAGTCTTGGAAAATAAGAAGAAAACGACTGATAATTTTCGTTTTAAAACAATGATTTACGCAGTGCGTAAGGCTGGCACGGATCCGACTAGAACAAGCCTGCTAAACGAGCTGGGTTCAGGGCATTATAACCCGTGTAATGCAAGGGACCTCACCAGGGAGACTCCCTCCCCTTCTCCACACCCCTTCCACGACCTCTTCGGAAGGCCGCCGCAACCCCTTTTCGGAGCAATGTTCTGATCCGAGCTGGAAGTAATGCGTGTCTCCGGAGTCGACCGCGGTGCCCGCGGCTGCCCTCGGCGGTGGCCCCTACGACCACTCGTTTGGGCAGACCCCATCAAAGATATATAAAATATCCGTCCGTCGCAGAGAATAATGTAGAAATTTGAAACACGAAGAGAAGAAATATATTTTATTGAGACAATATTAATCGAGAAAACGTCTTGTCACTTTAAAATCAATGTAACAATGAACACGATCAATATATATAATCAAAGTAACAATGAACAATGAAAACGATTTCTTGCTATCTCCGAAAAAGACTTTTAGATCATTTACAAACACTAAATCCATAACACGACCCATTTGCTGTGACCTTGACACTGACAATGCGGTTTTTCCTAATAGCGTGAATGAATCTTCTTCAGAGCACGCGAACTATTTCGTGCATAACATCATTATTATTAGCATCAGACGAGGTATAAAGTAAATATTTCCACCGACACGGAAAATTTTTAATTATTAAAGTAAATAATACATACTTTATTATTTGTTTCGTTTTTAAATAGCATAATTTTGCTTTGTGACACGTATTGCATGATAAACCAGGAAAAGGAATCGAAAATCTGAAGTTACATTACACATTTTGGGATTGAACTAAATAATGTATTTTTATTATTTTAAATAAATGAACACACGTTTTTGAACACATTTCATTAACATTCAATAATAACTGCATAAGTATATATTTATTTACGTAATTAATAGTTTGCTGGAAGACAGAAAACGGGAGAAAAATAATACGAAAAAGAACGGTAGTCAGTTGAAAGATAAAGCGAAAAGAGAGTTAGTGAAGAGATGTGACATGGCAGAGAATGGATATGTAATGAGTTCGCGGCCATTAATATTAGAATTTCACAATGACTTTCACATCAGCTAAATTATGTTTAAGTCTAATTACACAAAACTTATGTTTACGGTGGATTAAGAAAGAAGAACCTTATCCTTAAGAACTACGGCGTAGAAAGACATAAGGGTGCTAATGTTGCCAGAGGTTAGAGATGCAATTATGTGACTGTGCTGATCTGCATCAAGAAACAGTTAAGTTATCTGTAGATAACTGATTAATTTCATAGAGTCCTGAAGATTACCCATGGAGTAAAGCCAAGAACAAGGTAACAGTATATAAATAAAAATAAATGAAACATTTGAATATGTTTAGGTGCTTTTCGCCTCCAAGGGTAACTTGGTTTTTGTATTCAGCGTTAAAATGTATAGATGTAAGTAGATTTTATGAGTAAAATGTAGATTGGGAATATAAAGACTTCTGATTAGTTTGGAAAACTTGCTTGAAGAATGCTTTTGAAGAATGCTTTTGAGGAATTGTATGACATGTCAGATCACACGTTAAGAGCTAATGTAAAAAATGTAGTATTTTTTCTGCTTAATAATTGCAAATCTTTCTTTTATTTGAAAAGAACTTCAGTATGAATTATTGAAATTTTACCTGAAGAGGATATGTTAGCTGTGTACGGCGTTCTCTATCTACTTCTCACGCGCTTCAAAATTTAAATCTGATGGCCGCTTATTGAATCGAAAGACATTTAAAGAGATCTCGGGGAATTGTAATATTTCTGGGCGTATCCTTTCTTTCGCCGACTAGGTGCGTCGCTTAGGTTTGGGGATGGACTCAGATTATAGCATGCCAACGTGTGGCTGAAATATAATCCGCACTATATTTAAAGGATCGCGCGTGGAGAAGAGGAAGGAAGGTTCGCGCGCGGTCCGGTTCCGTTGATTAGGAGTCGTCTCCAGCATTTGCCTGGAACGTATCAGAGGAAATCACAGAATGAACCAATCAGAGCCGTTGGCGTCTACAACTCTCATCCAGGAAGAAGTCGACTTCGATCCAGCTAGTATTTGGTGCCGAAAATCCTACTACTACGAACTAAGACCTCCCAATTAATGAAGTTTCTGTTTTCTACTCACAACTACCTACGCTAGCGCAGCTGAGAGTGTCAAATTTCAGTTCGATAAATAATGCTTAGTAAATTTTTGATCATATAAAATAATTAACTTTACCGCGAATAATCAACTTTTACATGTTTCAGTGGTTGATTAAAAAGTAATTCTGCACTAGATGCTAATGGTGTTGATGTTCCGTGAGTAGTCTGATGACAATATTTAATCCAAAGTCGAAATAAAAAATAGCAAACTGTTTAAAGCATCGACCGGGAATCGAAACAGTGTCTCAGTTTACGCCCAGTAGCTCTGATCACAGAGCCGCTGAGACGACCAATGTTTTGAACAGACTCTTGCGCCAGTACATAGCTAGTGAGCGGTATTTCTTTTAAATATATTTTTGTGAATTTTAAATGGTGATTTTTAATGACGGCTGCTAGTAGGTATATGTTCATAACTGGCGTACAATAGAACATTGAAGAGGAAACATTTTTCGTTTCTCAGACACTGAATATTCTGGAGAATATTCTGGCTGTATTGTTACGATGTATTTAAAAAATTCAAACAGCAAAATAGCATAAACAACAAAAATTGGGGATTATTACAAGAGTTCTTGATTTTGGATTAAAATATTCTAGAAAAGTATGAAAAATGTGTGTATGTACAGTATGTCGACCTGGGTGTCCGAGGCGGCTGGACCGTGTGCCGGAAGGGTTGGAGTCCCACCGTGGGCGTAGTTGTTTGTCGCTTGTCTTTCATGACGTGTGTAGTCTCGGAAGGCCTTGGGAGTCTGCCGACCACAGACCCAAGAACCCCTCAAGTGTGTCAGTCTCAGAACCTAGTGTAAAAGGTTAATATGTGTCCCTATGAGGGACATAGCAGTTCCCCGGCTCATAGTTTCCTGGACAGAGGAAAATCGGAATCCCCTGAAGCTGGAAACAGCGCCCGGAAGAAAAAAATATGTATGTGCACTACCCTAAGATAAAATGGACGGATAATTTCATTTGATCAGAATAATCAAATTCAATTGGTCCATGAAATTCTCCGCAAACAAAAGTATCGAATGGACACGTTTCAGAGCTGGAACGATCCTTCGTAACGCGTACGTCTATTTAATGGTCGACAAAATAATCGAAGAGCAGCGCAGTCCAAATTCATTCGGTTTGAACTACGTGCTGCCGTGCCCCGTAATGAGGCGTGCGTGTGTGGGGAGGTCGAGAAAAACAACGCGACGGCGTTGGCGCAAAGCAGCGCTGGGCAGCCCAGCGCAGCGAGCGGGCGTGGGCCGGCGCCACACCTCACGATCGAACTGCGCCACTCGCCGCCGCATCCGCCACCAATACCACCACCGCCACCGACACCACCACCGCCAACACCGACACCGCCACCGCCAACACCGCCACTGCCAACTCCGCCACCGCCAACACCGCCACCGCCAACACCGCCACCGCCAACACCGCCACTGCCAACACCGCCACCGCCACAGCCGCCGCCAGTGCTTCCATCGCCACCACCACCGACACCGACACCACCACCGCCAACACCGACACCGACACCACCAACACCGCCACAGCCGCCGCCGCCAGCGCCTCCATCGCCACCACCACCGCCACCACCGCCACCACCACCACCGCCACCGCCACCGCCTCCATCGCCCCCGCTACCATCACCGCCGCCACCTCCGCCGCCTCCATCGCCCCGCTACCATCGCCGTCGCTACCGCCACCGCCGCCGCCGCCGCCGCCGATCGAATCTCCGCGAGCGCGCGACCCACGTGAAGTGCCACGCACGCCACGGCGGGGGAGGCCGCGCGAAAGCGGCGGAGGGGGAGGCGAAGGTCAAGTCACTGATGGGCATCCGCTCGGGTTCCTTTGGCGCGCTCGCCTTCCCCAACCTCCCTCGCATCACGCCCATTTGAGTCTTGCTGTTCAATGTATCAACCCTTCACTACACTTTCTAAGGTTGTTTTCTTGATTATTTCGTGTTTCGGATGTTGAGATCCAGCACTAACCTACACGTCAATTTATGGTCACCTATGCCGGTTTCTAGGATTGAAATGCCCTACAGTTTACTAGGGCCGCCGTTAAAAGAGGAAGATCAAACTTGTGTGCTGCCCCTCTCATCAGATTTGTTCATGGCGCAACAATTTTTGTGTACACAATTTCTGCTGGTTTCGATCGTAAACTTTTCACCGAGGAACTTTTCACCTGAAATTTAAATATGATTTAACATACGAAACCATACATTCTGAGGATACAATTTTTTTATGATGAGACAAGAAAATCAGAATGTAAAGTTCCAAAGTCTCAAAAAGTACTATCTTCCATGTTAAACCTGCAACCAAAATTATTTGTCACTACTAACGTACATGCAACGTCTATATACCGTTGGCCGTTGTCATATTCAATTTTCATTCCATTCCATATTATTCTTCCTCGTTGCAATCATTTACAAGCATGTACAGCCATCTTGTATCCTCTAGTCCATGTCTAAGTTTCTAATTTACATGCTAAAAATGTACTAAACCACTTTAAAAATTCCTTTTACAATTTTCCCGTGTAATTAATAACTACCCGTTCAAATTCTCGAGATTTAGCTACACATCAATTACTTTTAATCTTTTAAATTCCCAATTTCTACAATTCGAATGCACACGCTTCCGACAGCTCCAATGTTCCGCCTCATGCCTTCTGCCCTCTGCCACAACAACACTCGCCTTTTTAAATTAATTTGAGAATAGTTGTGTGTTTTTAAACTACCCATGTCGTTGTGCTTTGTGCACAAGATACGCTTTGCCTATTTTGCCTTCTTCTTCTTCTTCTTCTTCTTCTTCTTCTTCTTCTTCTTCTTCTTCTTCTTCTTCTTCTCCTCAGGGCGCAACAGTCCATAAGTGAACTTGGACCTCCTTTAGGATTTCTTTCCATGTAGCTCTTTGCCGTGTCTTCCTCCTTCAATTGTCCACTTCTATGCGTTTCAGGTCTTCCTCAAACCCATCCAGTCGTCTTAGAGCTGGTCATCCGACTCTGCGGGCGCCATAAAAGTCAATTTGCCTTATGTGTATAAATACGTTTCTGTATGTACACATCATCCCCAAAAGTATCCGATCTTAGTCATCCCGAGCCGATGTCTTTCACCTGTTGCCTGTTCTCGTCTTATAATTGAATCGGGCTCAGGAGAAAAGGAACAAATTATTCCTTGCCCCTTGTTAGGAGGCAGGAAACATTAAATAATACATATGTTATATTATTCTGTTCAATTTTTCTGCGTGAATTCACTATAATTATATTCATTATAATCTAAACATTGTTATGGCGTGATTACTTTCGTCACAGTACAATTTGCCTTGCTTTCCAAAATAAGAAAAAACTGGAATTTTTTACTTGTTCTCTTTCTCCTCATACTTATTCAATTAGTTTTTACATGGGGTCCCTAAATGCAGTGTTTCTTTCTGAATAAATATATAATTATACACTTTAGGTTCCTTTACACACAAAACCCATCATTGAAACCCATGTGTTTCAATTTCTATTAAGTTGAGTCACGATATTTTGGCACCTTGTTTACTTTATCAAGGTTTATTCATTTAATTTATCCACAAAACAATTTTATCCGTCCTGTCCATGAGTCATTTGTTTTACTATTCTTATCAACATTTTATTTATCAACATCTTATCAACATTACAAACATTTTAATTTTTTGAGAAGATTATAATAAATCATTTAACTACACATAAGTCTAAACAAGTAATCAGCTGCTAAATATTATGCAATTTATTAACATGTTTGCTAATTACAAAAAGCTAAGAAATTTTACACAATATTGTGTGTATTTTTGTTTCAAATGAATATGCCATAAATATACGAGTAGTAGCTTGTTCTTTAAACCAGTCATGTATGCATTACATACACTTCACCTTATGTATAATAAGGCAAAATGTCGAAAGTTTTGAATTATTTTATAGCCATATTTTGAATGTGTTTCAAAAGCCGCATCAGTTGAGCATCTCACTCTTGTATTTTCTCTGTTCTGAACACACCCACTACACACAAATTACGCTGTTTTGTTGAGTGCTCTTGTTTTGTTACTTGCAGCGTTTCAATTCAAGTTCCGTCGGTTTTCTACATGTTGAGAGTGGCCTTCCGGAATGACTTCAGTACTCCAAGATAAAGTATTTCTTATAAAGCTTTCTTTGCTATTTTATCGGTAAACGTTTTACCATGATTTCGCTGATGATCGAATTAAAATATTCTCTCCGTACACATTAATAGTACGATGATCCTCAAATGTTCTTGACCAATAACAATGTAGGGTTCTGTGGAATTTCGCAGCATTTTTTGCTTGGAGTTCACGAGGCGAGGGGAGGAAAACAACCTAATTCGCACGGGAGCCCGCGTTGTTCAGCAACTTGTTCTACTTATTGCCGTATTTGTACACAACATATCTATTTTTATGTTTGTCTATTTGTCATCTCCTTCAGTATCTATTTGCCACAGTCTTCATTATTTGCCTATTTTTCGCATTCAAAGTCTTGCATTAATTCTGGAAATTAGTCATCACTGTTATCATACTCGCACGGATATCCGTGTTTATAGCGAATTTAATCCACTTCTAGCCTTCTTTGTAAACAAAGAATCTATTTTTGTTATCAGGTATTTCATCGTTTTCAGTATTCGACTATTAATCGCATTAAATGTCTTTTTCTGTTTCTGATAATTCGTCATCACTGTTATATTCTCCTCCCGAAATATCAAAATATCAATATTCTTCCTACTAATGCAAGCGCTGACACTCATATTGACTGTTCAATACAAATCATTCTCAAACTCCGGAACTGCTAGCTCGCACCCAATGCATGAAACCCTGTCACAATCGAATTCCTCGGTCAGAAACTGTACGTAGTGCCAGTGGTCCGAGAACTACCAATATAGTGCCTGCTTATCGAGAGCGGAGCAATGATCACTTTAAGCATAATTCGCGATAAATCATAACATGGGGTCACTTATAAAAGATACTGAAAATATTCATCAACTCCGTCTAAATAGCGAATCGTTATTATTGGATTACAAAATAATCCTCGCGGCCACTGAAGAGATAAATATGGCGAACAATGACGATATTAATTTCACCATCCCCTCCACCTTCCAGAAACGTTTTATTTAAAATTATGCTTGCGTCGAGTAATTTAGTGCATTGTCTTCTATTCGTACCATAGCTTAAAGAATAAATTTGGAGGAATTTTTAGAAAATCGTACTTCGCAATATTTGGAGTAGACAAGATTTAATTGAAAATTATAGTAAAACCATTGATATTTTTAAAACTTCTACAAGACATAATATAAGAATAAAATAAATATCCAACACTGAAGAATCTATTGCGTTAAAAACACAATTTCTAGCTTTAGTAATGAAGGTGTGGGAATAATGACCAAGAGTACTTGTGGACTGCTTTTCAAATCCAGTAATATCTGGTAATGTTTCTAGAATGATGTAAGTTTTGTTTACAATTTCTCGAATTTTGTGAACCTACTTGAAAATATTGGGAGAACGTGATTCCTCGTCCCCCTGCCAGAAACGAGAGTGAAATTATTGGAATGAATTTCCCGACTCCGATCTTGGAAACAATTATATTATTATTATTATTATTATTATTATTATTATTATTATTATTATTATTATTATTATTATTATTATTATCATTATTATTATTATTATTATTATTATTGTTGTTGTTGTTGTTAAATTAAATTTTTGTATGTAACAATTATTTTGGAACGTTTAGAATTGCAAGATTAATTTGTAAAAAATTAACATAAGTACAATTAGTTATATTGATAGAGATCATTACTAAACAATTTTTTTTCTAAATAAAGTAATATTTTCTTCATATTTATAGAAGTTGGAACACGTGTTAGGATATTTACTTGTGTATACGTTTGTGAACTTAAACTAAGAGAAGAACATTTTACACGGAGTAAGGTGATGTACGTTGTATTTTGCACCGTATTCTAATTAACAATTCTAGATATAGTAACAAAAATGTCAATTCCGTCACGTTTAATATTCATACTCGAAAGCTGTGGACCAAACTAAAAAGAATGCCTTGCAAAGTAGGATAACTTTTTATTTTCATACGTCTGAAATGTAATGTGCGTGATGATAAATTAAAATGATTCAAAATAATTTGCTTCTAAATGTCCAGAAGTTGGGGGTCTGTCGGGGTTGGGGTGGGGGTGGAATTATGTCAAATATTATTTTACGATAAAGTAAGAGAAGAGTTGCCTGCACTGAAACAACGGCACAAGAGTACTCAGGATACGTCGAAAGTAAGAAATGCATTATAAATATAAAATAAAGAATGAAATCATACTCTTTATTTGAGGTGGCAGACATGGTGATTCATGTCGCCCCAGTGTTTTGTTTACTTTACAATTCTCAGTTCTTTTATATGGCAATTACTCGTTTGCGTTACGCATACGGCAAAGTTTACCTTCACTGCATATGTTTGGAAAGCAAGTGCTGAAAGACATTTAAAAACTTCACAACAAAATGTAAGAAGCGAAATAAGATTTAGAAAGACAATATTGAACTCCACCTCATTCGCAAGAATGAAGACGGTGTCAAAAAGAAAGTATTTTTGGGAGAAGATTGAGCTTTTGAAGAGGTCAGTGCCTACAATTAAAGTAAAGTTCACCTATACAGCTTTCAAAGATATATAATCTACATTTCCTCTATTCAATATCTTCGCAATAATAAGATACCCTTTTATTCTGCGCGGTTTAACAAAATCACGTCAATCTACTTCTGAAATATCCAGAAATAAATGTCGCGTTGTTTTTACTTTCTCATATACGTACGTAAATAGGAAGTATAAACGCAGTAGAGAAAACGTTATGTAATGCTGCGGAAAAATCGATTTCTAGATTTCTATGGAAATACACGTTTTGGGGTTCCCAGATACGGAAAATATGTTTGCTTTACTTAAAACTTCCGTCCGTCCAACTGTCCATGAGCAACACTAGCGCCTAAAGTATTTGTGATACTATTGCCAAAACGAATATTCCCCGATCAACTTGACTGGTCTAGAAACCCTGTGATTTTGAAAATAATTCTTTGAATTTTGAGGAAGCCCTTCTAATATTTTCAAAATTTTCTCAAAAACGGCCCCGTTTCTTTTTTTCTTCTAAGAATACGAAAAAAAACTCTTTTAAAGGTAGCATATATCATACTTTTACTGATAATTCTGACGTTTTGAAATTGCAAAAGTTTGATTTTTTGGTATTTCTGGTACAACAGTTTTGAAGCTCAAGATATTTTCTTCAAATGAAATTTCTTTTCCTCAATTAGTACTTTATTTAATGCCATGTTCATAGTATTGAACATTTTAGTAGTTTTCGCCATTTTTCCAAAACCGGCTTCAATTTGTTAATAAAAATTTGCATATATGACGAGGTTTTAGACTTATATTATTCTTAAAGTCATATTCCAATATTCTACAATTATGGAATCGAAACATTGAGAAAATGAAAACAAAATGTCTCTGAGTCAGTGATAGAAAGATTGAACATTGATGTTTGCAATACATTGCGAAAACTTCCACCGATGTGCCAATCCTATGTTTAAGAATGTCGAAAATTGGCGCGCCATTTGATTGTTGTGACTGCTCTTTCATGCGGACCTACAAGGAGCTATAGCTCCTTTCGCAGATTGAAATCGTGCATAACAAACCGCATGACATAAACACAATTGCATAATGTTATCTGCCGCACACATCACGATTTTCTGATCCTTCACAACCTAGGCGAGCTAGCAGCCATGTTAATTGTAACGAGTGACGTTCCCAGGAATTTTATGTGGTCCAATCGGTATTACAAAGAAAGTGGAGTGTGATACAAGTTAAAATAATTCAGTATGTAAATGGTATGCCAAAATATGAGAATAGTGTGACAATTTTTTTTCGTGTTCAATATTTTTATAAGTTTTTCATAGCAATTTAGTTTCGAATTCATGAAATGCTGCGATATCATTTAAGCTTTATAATCAAAAGAACAAGAGATTATTTCTGTTTATTATCCAGTAGCTAATAAACTTATTTGCATAAAAACCTTACATGACTTGTTTAATTACCATAATTAAAGGTTCATACTAAATTTAAATAAAATACTTCATATTATATTGCTATCAATAGTTGCATTTCTCTTCTATCCGTTTCATTTTGTTTATTGATACGAATTTCATCTCTTTTAGTTATTTCTACAGAAAGAAAAACCTGCTCCATTCGGACTTCATGATGAATCATAATCGTTTCCCGGATTTAAGAAGTTGGCCATGTTTTGTGTATTGTATCGAGAATTCAAAAACGTTTCCTCTAAAACGTATCTTTCATTTTACAAATAATTTTCAGTATCATAATGGCCAAAAGTGATAATGCTTCTCTTGTTATTGGCATGCAAAACGAGTCCTCTTACAATGGAAGATCATCGGGCTATATCCACCCCCATGCCAAGTTTAAGAAATGTTATTCTTAATTTTCCAGCAATACCACAAACTGTCTCAACCTTCCGAGATACGACATATCTTTCTAAAACTCGCCTTACCTTGTTGTCCACCATATGCAGAACCCGCTGCCCTTCATTGTGTTTTATGGGTCGTATTCTCACTGCAACCTGTCGAATAAACAAAAATGTATAGTTTAAAAAACCTATTTCTTTTTAGAAAAACGAGCGTTAATATAATTAATCAATGCGGTATAAAATAAGTTGGCTATAAGTCAACAATATTTCACGTGTTTGACTTATTGAATTTTTACGACGCAATACTTTCATGTAAGGGAATTGAAATTTACTAAAATCGTAAATGGCTAAAAAATGAATTCTTCATATGAGAACAATGAGTATCATCATAATTGCGTTCTTACAAACTTTTTACTTTTATTCTCAGAATTAAATTCATAGTGAATGCGTGACCAGGTTATCGATCATTGAGTGCGTCATATCCACAAAAGACGGGTAATATTTTGTGAAAGTATTCGTTTGAACCTCACAAACCTTCACAAAATTTAAGATTTTTTAAATTCCTCCGAGTTGTTTTAGTAAAATTTTTACATAGTCTTGTTGAATGTTTTCTAAATATTTTGTTTTAATATTTTCTAAGGTGCTGTGGAATACGGTTTGAAAATGTTAAATGAGAAGAGTTTGCTGAATTGTTTAATAATATATTTGTAAATCACAATTATTGCAATTCAAATTTGCGTTTATATTATGACAATCGTCACGAATTGTTAGGGAAATGTTGTTTGGTTTTCTCAACAGTGAACAAAGTACAAACAAATAAATCAACTTTCAGAAGGAAATTATTTCCAACGAAAATGGTTTCAACGCTTTTTACCGAATCCAGTGCACACTTCATTGACAAAATGTACGTTTCATTCCACATTTTAACCGCAAGGTAATGTTTCCGACAAATCGTGCTCTAGTTGAGGAACTCACCATCAGCCTTTCTTCCGCGGGCCTCGTGACTCGAGGCGGCAGGCCCGCCACTCCCTGCGGGGCCGTTTGCTTCATGATGGACTCGATGGCACAAGAAGACACGGAACGTCAGAACAAAAGGCGGCCCCAAAACATCCCCGCTGTCTATCTGTTGCAGCGCCTCCCAGCGTGCGTGCGTGGGATCGGAGCGGCCGCTGGCACAGGCGGCGGCGGGTGCAGGGGCGCCATGCCGGGGGCGAAGCGAACGGCGCGCGCCTCCGCTCCCGAGGCGAGGCGAGGCGAGGCGAGGCGTTGGGCGCGGGCGGGGGCGAATCCGGCGGGCGGGCGGCGCGGCCGAGCTCTGAGTCGACGGGCGCCGCGCGCGCTGGGTCTATCGAACGCGCAGGCGCGGCGCTCAACTCTCGCGCATGAGCACTGCACCGCCAGCCACGGCCACGGCTTCAGATTTGCGACGCAAACGAGGAATTCCTACCCCACCCTTGAAATTATTCCGTTCGTTGCTTTCAGTAGAAAGACTGAGTATGACGCCTAGTGCTAATAACAATTAAAGAAACTTAGAAATGGCTAATTTCTATTTAAAAAAATTCTAGACTACTTTATAGTGTTGGCGCAAAGTAATCTGAGGAAGTAAACAGGGCTGTCGTGATGAAGAGGTCATGGCGAATGGAAATTATACAAAAGAACATATTTCTATATTTTCAGAAGTCGAACTCCGAAGTTAAGGACCGTAAGCGAAGACCCCGACGTCCCTCAATGATGATTGGGTTCCTTTTTCAGTTTTTTTAAGTATCCCGATTTTTTTTAAATCTATAACAAATTACAATTTAACCGCACATTTAATTGAAATATATTTTCGCTCTCTCGCCGTACTACGTACTTGCGAAGTAAAGAAAAAATGTAATTCTGCGACCAAAAAACTTTTTTTTACAGAAACACTCGTATTGTGGGATCCTGATATCGTAAAAGAGGATAATTCTTGCTCCTACGTGTTGTACTTGTAAAATACATCCTCAAACACCTATGAAGTCAGAATCCCCGTTTTATGGTCAACGTAAACGGTCCAAATGATTTTTTCCAAAATTGAAGTCCCTCAATATATCTCGACGAAGTCGAGGCCCTGCGAGTCTTAAACAGGTACTTTGACACTGATTTTGACATATTGTTTTTCATGAAGCCTCAACACTTTCAAAATGTCCTCAAAAATCGCTCCAAACCCTTTTGTTATGCTCTTTCCTTGGCACGAAAACGACACTCAAAATATATCGCAAAACACATTTGCTTTGGAATCTCTAAATATTGGAAAATTGCAAATGTTGCAGATCATTTTTTAAAAAAAACAGTTTTCCGGTAATTTATGCTTGAAATTAATGCAATTGGTAAAACACACTAATCAAAAATCGCTCAAAGTTTTTTCTTTAATTTTTTCCAAGAATAAAACAAGGGACGCTTAGAAGAATGACAGGTTTCACTTTGTTTAACTCTCTGTATTTTCGAAAATTGCGTATTGGAAATAATGGGAGACTGAATTGGAATTTTTAAGCGTTGGCCCAAGTTATTTAGCCAGAGCGACTACATGGTACATTGATAAAACGCATGGAGTATGACCTTGAGTTCGAGGGAAAAATGTTGGTGGTTGAAAACACTTGTGTAGGTTCATGTAGTAATATTTCGCAGCCGTTACAAATAATGCAAGAGAGTATGTGCTGTTGTAGCACATATAGTTTGTTTGTTTGTTTTTTCCCTCCAAATCGCCCATCCATCCGTCTGTGAACAACCTGGCGCCTAAACTAATCGTAGGATGTGTCCTAAAACGAATATTCCCTATCGATACGGCTCGACTCGAAGACACCCGTGATTCTGAAATGGATTCTTTAAATTTTGGGGACACTATACATGAAACATATGGGACATTTTCAAAATTTACTCATAAATGAATTCATTCTTTATTTCAATTTCCTGAAAGAATAGATTGAAAATACGCTTGTAAAAATGGCAAAGGTCCTCGAATGGCGAAGGTCTGCACTGTATTAATCTTCCTGATACATAAAAGTGAGTGCATATTTTTGTATGTGCCACAAAAATTTTAGAATCTCGGGAGTGATTTCTCACAAATTTAGCACGAATACTTTTGAGGGATCAAGAATTAAAATGGCGGGCTTGCGATTTTAACTGATAACCAAAAATATTTTTTTAATAATCTGTTGAACGCAATCCCCAATCCACGATGGCTTTCTGGTTGCTGGGCGTCGCCGTGTGACGCGGTGCTGGACCAAGCAGGGCCGGACGGGCGAGCTAGAGGGGCGGGAGGACGGCAAGAAACTGCCGAAGCAGAATAAGCGAAAAGAGCGAGAGGAGCGAAAATAGCGCGAAAGGGAGGAAGGAGCGGCGGCGCAGCGGACGGAGACGAGCCTCACAGAAAAGAGGAGAAAGGGGTATCTTATTTCCTCTATGGTGGAGCAAATGGAAGAAAGGGGCGTGGAGGAAAGACGAAAGAAGCGGGAGGTGCGTGATGAGCGGGAGGAACAGGCAGAGGGGAAGGGGTTGGGTGAGTAGGGCGGGGGTGTTGGCAGGGCAGCCGTAGCGTGTCAGATGCGGAGAAGTCGGACACACTTCGTCCGTCTGGCCGGGAAGAAGTGATCAACAGAATATGCTGGATGTGCAGGGCAGTACAGCCATGGTAGCCCGAAAGAGCGAGACGAACATAGTACCGTAATAGGCTGAATGGGCGGTGATGGGTGCAGAACGGCCATGGCGAGTCAGATAGAGCGTGTGAGAAAGTCAGACGAAGCGTGATGACCGGGAAGTTGTAAAGGAGAATAAGCAGGATGGCCAGGACTTGAGGGGCTAGCAAGAAAGCCATGGTATTATAGCCCGATAGGGCGTGCGAAAGGTGTTGGGGTAGGGATTACTGGATATGGCGATAAGATTAAAATCTCTTTCTAAAGAATTTTCTTAAAAAATATTTTTCTAAATGTTTTTCAAATAATTTTATAAAATTAACTTTCTGTAAGCAAGGTTGCGTTTAAAATACACTATTTTGGTATTTTGCAAAAACCAACACTTGATTTTTACTTGTAAAGGAAAGAGCTACAAGGGTGAAACTTTATAAATAATGCAAACATTTGATACCTTACATGCTAAATTTCAATATTCTTACTTGGAAATTGAGGCAACCAGACAGAATAAACTCTGGAATTGTTATTGAATTCTAATTCCTTTTGTCAACAGTGCTGGATGGATAAATCAAATTAACTTTTTTAGAAGCTTCAAATTTATTTCATAAATGAGATAGGTTTGAAAGAATTTCTAGAAGGTTAAAGAAGACAAAAAATATCCAGTTTAGTTGCTTTTTGCCAAAAACAACAAGTTTACACATTATTTATGAAGTAACAATAAAAGCAAGGTGGTTGACATTGTGCATCAAGAAACAATATATTGAAACGTTAAAAGACAAGTTTCATTTTTCTTGCATTTCAAATCAGCAATCGCTTGCTCCATTGAAATTGAACAATATGCAATTAGCTGATGTTCAAGTAACAAATTTCTAGGTGTCTCAATTCAATCAAACTTCAAATGGAATGTACATATAACAGAATTAAATACTAAATTAAGTTCATTATGTTACACATTCAGAATTCTTTCAAATTCTTTCAGCCTTCATACAGCTCGGTGCGTGTATTTTGTGAATTCCCGCTTGAGATATGGCATAATATTCTGGGGAAGCTCATCATGTGGTACTCAGACCTTTAGATTGCAAAAGAAAATTATTCGAATAATGAAAAAATGCCATCCACGTGATCCCTGCAAGCCTCTCTTCATTGAGCTGGGAACCTTACCACTGCCTTACCTAATTATTTATGAATCTATAAAATTTGTCTAAACCGACTTAACAGTGGGGACATATTTTCATGCAATACTAACATTTATAATTGCAACACACGTCATAGAAATCATGTTCATCAAGTGTCAGTATCAACAGCTCACTATCAGAAATCCACATACATGTACATTACTTTACGCTTTGCCAGATGAAATTAAACAACTGAAGTCGGTTCACAAATTTAAGTTAAAAGAAAAATATTTTCTACTGTATTACTGTTTCTATACTATTAGAGCCTAAACTGATCATCAAAAAGAAAAATGTTTATTTTAGCAAAACAGTGATATATAATGAATTACTTTACATTTGTTTTGTATAATATTGCTTGTAACAAAAAATGTACTTCAGCTTTCGGGTCAATGACTCCCTATCTCGATCAGGTTTTTGTCCAGTTTCCCCAAAATTTCCAGTTTAAATTCAAAATGTCAAGAAGACTGAATCGTTGTTGCTTACTAAAAAAGAAAGCAAAAATTACTGTGAGGCAAGGTAAAGAGAAGGCTTTGGAAAGGATATGTTATGAGATAGAATGTACCGTAGGATATGGTAAATCAAGGCAAGCATGGAGAACGAAGAGAAGAATACAGGTGCTAAATGTAAATAAAGTAAATTTACATATAATTTTTTCCGGAATGGAAGAAGCATTTTTCGGAGATGCTGACGGAAAATAGGTTTCATTGGAAAGAATAAGAAACAAATAATAGCAACATAAAGCAGGAAATGGCGGCTGAACCCATACTAGAGAAAGAAGTGTGGAAAGCTCTAAAACTTCACAAAATGGTAAAGCAACAGGTCCAAGTGGAACAGCCATGGATTTTTGGAAGCATGGAGGACAAAAGATGATTAGAGCACAGAGTAATGATATATACAGCCTTAAGCTTTGATAAAAGTATCAATTAAACTGATCAGTCAGTTATTATTTACAGATGATGTACCAACTGAATGGAATATATCATATTTGGGCTATACACAAGAAAGCAAGCAAAAAAAAAACATGAACAATTATTAGGGTACAGGTGAAATGGCATCAATTGGAAGATTCCTTAGCAAAACAGTTAAGAATAGATAGGAGGCGAGGGTGTCAATGAAAATTTCAGAACAACAAGCTAATTTCACACAAGGAAAGTCCTTTGTGAAAGCACTTTTATATTGAAACAAAAATGTGAGAAAATGAGCTGGAAAGGAAGAGAGGTTCAAGTATTTTTTACTGATCTGGAAAGCCTGACTCAGCCTATAAATGAATTGTGGAGGGCACTACAAAATTTTACAATTGAAGAATCTCTCCTTCAACTCACAAAGAAAATGTATGTGGATACCAGAGCTGTGTTAAAGATCGGAAATAAATGTTCCAAGGAGTTTAAAACTACCAAAGGTTTTGAGGCAGATGTTGAATGTCTTCCACTTTTCAAAATTTATTTAGACGAGGTCCTTAAAGAATGAAATGCCTCATGACAAGGAATGGGTGTTTTAGTAAAGGGACAAGCAATACATTCACTACTAATAACAGATGATTAGGTAATAGTGGCTAGATCAAGGAATAATGACTAGAATAAAGACAGCAATGATGTGGATTATATGACCTGAAAAATAGTACAGGCCTATGGGCAGTATGTACTTGACTTAAAATTGAAGAAAACAGAGTATCTGGTAGTAGAAGGGGAAGATATTGACATGGATGTTCAAGGAGTAGGACGAATTAAGTTAGTTGACCAGTTCAAGTACTTGGGTACAATCCTGCAGAAGTCTGGAAATTACAAAAAGGATATTGATGACTGCATTAAACAGGCAAGAGAAGCCATAAGAATGTTGAATGATGTGTTATGAAGTCAGAAAATGCATGTAAGAATAAAAACTATTATTATAATAACTAGTATTATATTTCTAACCTATGGCAGAGAGCTGAACCCTGATAGAATGTCAAAAGTAGAAATTGTGTGCAGTAGAAATGGATGGATTATGAAGGCACTGCCAAAGTTCTAGAATGCACATAATTAGAAACACAGAGATCAGGGAATCGATACAGTAAACGGAATCTGTTGTGGACAGATTACAAAGAAAAACATTGCAATGGAACGACCTAAGAATGATCTCAATTGGTCTCCTCCAGGAAGAATGAAAAGAGGAAGGCTTCATAAAATCTGGAATTCAGGAATAATTGAAGACATACATGTAAGAACGGACAACGAGCTTTGGGTGGATGGAGAAGTCTAGGACCGCACAATAACAGGCAACCGCTGACAAGCATAAACGCTGATAAAATTAAAAGTAAGGGAACACTGAAAAAAATTGCATTTTTAACAAATTCTAGTTCAAAATGCTTTTTTTACTCTTAATTTTCATTTACATAATTTCCAAAACTGATTATTAAGATGTCAACATTTTGAAAACATCTTAGAATAATCAACAAAACAAAAAAGGAGTAAATTCTCAATCACAAGGAATGGGCTCTCACTTATTAATACGTACATCCAATACAGAAGTCGACAGCAGAACAACACTTAAAAACCACTGCATCCAAATCACACACTTTTAATCATAAAATGAACCAAAGGAACTTAATTGTAGTCCAGAGTCCAGAACAAGATTCCTATCATTTCTGGAAGGCATGCATTAAGTTAAAACCTTTATTTTTCAGGGATGATATTTTTTCCCTTTAAGATTTTAAAACTTTATCAATGTACCTGATAAATTACAATTTACAGTTTTATTTGTAGGTCATTAGATTTATATTACACTAGAACATGAGATTCCTTGAATCAATAATATTGTTCTTAATAGCATCATGTTCTCAACATAGATGTACCAGGTGCATAAAGTTTTACTTGACGATCCATCACTTTAAAGTGAAACAAATTTGACACATTCCATTTTTCACTTGAAGCATCATTATTCTGCTTGTCTTTCACCTCCATAACACCTGTCACATCACTACTGTGCCCAGTTTTCAGAACAGAAATATTTACAATTGTATCTGCTACATGTGCAACATTATTAGCTAAAAGATTTGAATCATCTTCAGTAATAACATGAGTTAAAACAACCAAAGACACACCAGAAAATGTGGTTAACAAAGTTCGACAATATTGGAGAAGAGATAAAACATCCCTTAATGATACTCCCATGTCTAAAAAATGGCTTGCATCATCAATGATCACACAGACAGTAGGATGAGTAACGAGCAGTTTTCTAACTTTATCTCGAATTATAGAAAACAGTTGTTGCACTGATATTTTATTGTGTTTATCCCATAAGTCATGTGGACACTCGTCTTCACAATACATGTGTTCACGGAGTTCACTGATTAATTCTACTGTTTCCACTTGCGCATTTTGTTCTTTCAGTTCACAAAGGTTAAGCGCACTCATTTTTGTCAGTACATGGTGATAGTGTCCAAAAGTATTATGCAAAGAAATTAGGCAAATTCCATGGCTTCTTTTTAAAGAGTCTACCATTAAACTCGCTATTACGAAGTTAGCGTTGCTCCCGTGAAATTCATTCACAGACAGAAAGCGCCCGACTAACCCTTCTCTGTCAATTCCAAGAGCGGCGCTGAGCGGAGTACCCATTTCGTAACACACACTAGAGAAATTCGACTGCACTGACTGGAGTATTCCAAACAAATGTAATACAGATAGATAAAAGAGTAATCACTGTTACGTGCTGCTCACACACGTTTCTAAAGCGACACAGCATCACGGGCACATCAGGCACATTCAAGGCACGCTGTCGCCCCTAGCAAACACTCCCTTCATTTCAGGTACGGCTCAAAGGAATGCATCAAATTTCCTTCAAAAAATTTCAGTTATAAAAACTTAATATCTTTTGTAGTTGTCATCGAATTAGTTCATCTTTTTACAATGTTTTCGCCACTCTATTCCTACACTATGTAAAGTAATACGTGCGATGAATGTAGCAGGTGTGCTACACCCACGCTAATTCAACAGTGCTACCAACAAAATGGAAATTTGCATGTCACTACGTGTATGCAAATGTTGCGTGTGTGCTAGTCACTAACAGATGCGAACAAATTGCTGTTATTTGTTATTTCAAATTGAATTGTTCATATCCAATTATAATGATCAAGAACATAAAATGAAAAATCACAACAAAAGAGAAACAACATTAAAGAATGATCATGAAAAATATTTATGTAGTCTTATGTGAAAATGTTCCACATTCAATCTTAAAAATTACTATTTAAAAAATAATTGTGACTCTTCTTTTATGTTGGTTTAATAACCTTCAGTGTTTATCCTAGGTCTCAAAAAATTATATCAAAAGTTCCAAAAGAATGTCACAATTCAAGAAAAATGTTTTTTTTCTTTTCTTTCCAGCTTATAGAGACAGATCCAATTTGGGCACTTAGAAACATGAGCAATCCCACTTTAATCCTAGAAATGCTTAATATAATCAATAATGAATTTTATGATTTAAAATTTATATTTTTAATTATGTGTGTAAATTGTGATTAAATATTATTGTGTAGTACAGAATATTACTAAGAATATTGCAAATTAACCTTTTCCATTTGAAAACATTTGTACAAGTGCCCTCCCCAAAAACCGTTCTGGATCTGTGCCTAGACTTACGGATTGAAAATAACATAATGGTTTTAATTACAGGGAAAAGATTTCACAATAGGAGGAAAACAGTAATGGAGGAAAAACAGGTGAAACTTATTCCACGTTGGTGGATGGGTGGAATAGCATCAGCAGGTGCTTGCTGTTTCACACAGTGTTTGGACACTGTGAAGGTTGTTATCAAAGAACATATTAATAACACAATAGTTTGAGGGAGTCAGGGGAAAATGGTGCTAACTCTTGTTTCATAAATCAAAACTAAAGATCTCAGAATGTTTCCTGAAAACAAATATTACAATCTAAACACTGTACAAACTTGTTCCCTGAACTGCAGTAATTGTGTAGAAAGCAGCGAGACGTGTATACCGGAACTAAGACATGGCTGAATTTATAAAAACATTGTTTTTCCTCTGCCTGATAAAAATTACTGTCATGTGGGTTAGCTCTATGTTTCTCAGACTCCTTCAATTGTAATTAAAAATGCAAATTTACAGAAACAACGAGGTAACAAGATTGAAATATGTTGTAAAATTGTTGAGTTTTTCTCTTCTCTATTTTCACATCAAAGATTGAACCTTTTTTTACTTATTCTTTTTGTATTTTCGTTTTCTTTCTTTTCTGTGGACCATACTCTTATTCTTTAACTCCCCAATTATAGTGAAATAGATTTATGAAACAAAAAACAATCAGATGAATGTGTAGTTTTCTAAAATCTGCATTTAAAAGTCCAAGAAAATGGATTTTTATTAAAAGTGCATCTTGTTTGCCTTAACGTCTTGTTTGCCTTCCAGTACCCATCCCTTGAAGTATGTAGTATTTGACAACTACAATAAATGTCATCATAATTAGATCATCTTTAATTAATCACAACTGGTTTAAATTTAAACAAAAGACAAATAGTACAACTGATTTTCTATGCAGACAACATGATCCTAACAAGGCAATCCGAAGATGACTTACTGAGGGCAGCAAATGAACTTCATAAAATACTTCTTAAAACTTCATTAAAAAAAAAATAAGGGACAACACAAACTTACTCTTCTGTCATTAGGTACATCAACAAACACAACAAGAAATAAAACTGTCCATGATTCAAATTACCAAAAAAATCATCAAGAAGGAAGGAATAATGCATCTAAACAATGGCCTTTCTGCAGCTATAATGAGGCAACTAACATATTCCACTTTTCGATTTGCATTCTACGAGGTAAGGGTATAATTAGAGGAAAAAATTATGGCTTCAGAGAAAGGAACTTTGTTTAAACTGTGTTAATTTCATTAGGGTGTAAAACAGCATGTTGTTCCTACTGGAGGGGGAATGCCGTTTTATCAAAAAGTTTGTATAGCAGCCGTGGGAGGAACTATTGGTGGTTTCATTGGAACTCCAGCAGATGTAATTAACGTTCGTATGCAAAATGATTCCAAGCAGCCAAAAAATTTGCGGAGAAAGTAAGTTTGCTCATTGAAATTTCAATTATTTTTTATAATACCATAATAATAGTTTATGCAGTTAGTTTACAATCTTATTCTTTATTGCCCAAGTACTTGTTTTGAAAACAAGCGACGTTAGGTGCGAGGTTTCAAATTTGTATTACTGTAATTATTCCAGCTACAAGCACGTCTTTGATGGACTCTGGCGTATCTACAAAGAAGAAGGGTTTAGAAACTTATTTGCTGGGGCATCCTCTGCCACAGCCCGATCTGTATTTATGACAGTTGGTCAATTATCCTTCTATGATCAAACAAAAACATACTTGCTGAAATGGAATTTTAAAGATAATCTTCCTACTCACTTCTTGGCCAGTCTAATAGCGGTTAGTTAGTGAATGATCCATTATCTCACGAAAATTAGTTCAGAACTGAAGCAGTGTGTTTGTGCAGGGAGGTGTTGCTACTACCCTTACCCAGCCCATAGATGTGATAAAAACAAGAACAATGAATGCTCAACCAGGAGAATTTAAAGTAAGTTTTAGTTTCTTTAATTTTCCTTTTTTCCTTAAGTTGTCGTTTTATTTTCATTCTACATCTATAATTGTTAAAAAAAAAAGTGCACACTACATATCAAATGACATTTGATACTACTCAATGGGTAAAGTTCATTGTAATTTTTTTCTTCAGAATATGTGGCATGTCATAAAATATACAGCAAAGCTGGGACCTCAAGGCTTTTTTAAGGTATGTCTCCCTATACTACATTAAAACAGCTCAAATTGAAGAATGTTGATGGTAGAACATTAGTGTTCATCTGGGCAACATATACTTTCAGCATATAATATAATTTGCCTGTGAAATGAATAATTTGTCTACCATTTACTCCCTTCTTCAAAACTTGTAATGTCAGCCATTTTCTGAGGGATTTTTTTTGTTCTAGGGCTATGTTCTTAGATTTATTCGTCTGGCTCCTCACACAATCTTGACATTTGTATTTTTTGAACAATTACGACTAAATTTTGGGATTGTTGTGAGTTGAGAAACCTTTCTTCAAATGAAGAAATAGTAGAAGACTAAATAATGTATATTCTTTGAATACTGAAACTGCTTCTATAAAATTTAATATAACATTACAAAAGCACAGAAATATTATTAGACATTCAAGAGCAGTCATCACTAAAAAGTAATCAATGTTCATTCTTACTGTATATTTTACGAAAATATTTTTAAAAGATGTTATTTCCATTATGTGATATGTCTTAAGTGGACTTTATGTAAACAATAAAAAGGAAAGTTAATTTATTGAAACAAATTTTGTCAATATCGTTATCATGAACTTGCAGGCACTTAGGAACATCTGAACTCGCATCAAGTTTGTGGCAGTCAGGATTACTCCTTTAGGTATTCCTGCCTCTCCCATCCCAAGATTTCTTCTTAATGGTGTGCATTTTAAAATTAATTCAGGGCTCTTTGGCAAACAGTGTTAATATCTCAGAATAACATTATTTGGACTAGTGCTTCAGAATAACTTGTATTTGTCATTGGAATTGGTTATACCTCTCTTAATATGGGCTACCCACTCACAGAATAAGTCCCCTGAGTCTCTCCCAGCGTCCTGGGAGAGTGCCATATTGCGTAATTTAGCTAGCTATGTTTGTTTTGAAACAATTTAATAAAAGTTAAATTATTTGCGACAGGCTATAGTATACACGTGTAAGCAGGTGTGTGATAAAAAAAAGACATAAAAGTGCTTTGACCAAAATCACAACACACTGTTTCTTTGAAAATCAAGACTGAATGACGATTGTCTGAGAAAACATCGAGATGCAAGAAGTAAGGAAATTTATACATTGCCACAATGACTCGATAAAGAGAATAAGGAGCGGCTCTTCAAAACTCATCCTGCAAACCATTTTCTGAAAATTTGCAACTACTATGCAATATTATACAACTACATGAGCCTGCAAAAGTATTTTTAACTGGCAAACATTTTTTTCTACGCCAACAATCAAACTCAGGTCCTCCTAGTTAACTTGCTGCCTTACCTTAGCACAACTCAGCCACTCTGATGTACCAGAAATATTGTGCCTATCAACTCGTCTAGAGCACTCAAAGGGTTAAAAATCGCATAGTCTCAACTCAACATTACCAACACGCAATTTTCAGAAATTCAGAGAAATTCAAAAAGGAGATCTCCACCATTAGGCAAAAAATTGGAGTGGTTCTTGAAAAAATTTTATTAATTTATTATTTATTTGCATTAATTTCAACCAGAAATTGCGTAAAGACTACATTTTGTTCAAAAATTGTACATCGTCTTTTTTTAGAACAATTTTTTTAAAGCAAAAATCCACACGTTAGAGGAAGTAATTCACTATATATGTATAGGAACGTGATTTATCCACGTTTTATTTATTAGGGCCCAACAATAAGAATTCTCCATTTTCTGGCGCACAATTACAAAATGTTATCTTCTCATGAAGTAACAGCAAAAAAGTAAAAATATTGACCCCTGGCAGTGACTCCCATGATTATACTACCCACTAGAAAAGCGCTAATAAGCATTCAATCTGTTAAATGTACTTACAATGCAGCTTTGTGCCTTCTTACATACATACCTTGTTCTTACATAGGACATGCTGCAGATGGGGCTGATGCCACATTTAAATCTTTGCAATTTTATTGCCGAGTACCGCATGCTGAAGACTTTTGCATTTCGTTTCTGCCACGGAAAAATTGTGGTTGTGACACAAAACTGGAAGTATGTTAAAGGTCACGAGTGCTTATATTCTTAGCTCTAAATTCTGTGTGCCCATATCTAAATTCTAAACTGAATATACTTTAGTTAAAAGGCAAAAAGTAAATTGGAAGTGGAAAAGGGCAAAGGATTTTGAAGATAACGGCAAGGCCCCTGCTTTGGAAACTAAAAACCAAACCATACGAAATTCTGCTTTTTTAAGGCCTGTAAAACAGGACTCTTGGGTCTCTTTTGCAGGTAATGATATGTATAAAAAATTATGCAAAAACTAATATTTAAAAAAGAGTACTTGAAATGATTTTAAGAGTTAATACTTGAAAATACATTGCATTAATAAAAACTTCTTAACTTCAATAGTAAGGGCAAGACAAAAAAAATTGAATTTAAGTCATCATACAAATAACTGGTGGTGCTACGGAATGGCGCTGATTTTCTCATATTAGTTAATTTTTTATTCTCTGTAGGCTAGCTTTTCTGTATTGTGCCACCTTGGAGTGTAACCTATCAGCACCTAAAAGACTTTTATAATTTTTCAGTCCTCTAATAGCAGAACTGAAATGTGATCACGAATATTAGGGAAGAGTAGAACATCCTGTACACAAATTTTCATTGAAAAATTTGGAACTCTTCTTTAGAAAATGTCATTTGAGCATTTCTTAAAATAGACAGCTCATTTTCATAGAAAAATTTTGAGTTTTCAAGAAACTTCATTGGAAATAATTTGAAGCACTTCTACTCACAAATGTGATACTGTATAAAAGAAAACATCCATAATATAAACATTTTCAGGTTGATATAATATAAAAACAAACAGGTTTTCATTCCCATCTCTACTCTAAATGTCTTCTAGTCTTTCACAATTTCTATTAACGTCATCCAATGCATCATTGTGTAGCACCTCCATGGCCATTCATGTGGCAAACCTTATGAAAACTTACAATTTCAGGTTGGTAACAGATTTCTGCAAATGAACTATGCATGCTGTATAGATTCCCCATAAGTAAACATCAGCCTTTTATTATTTTATTAAAGCAGAGAAATAAAAATACAGTTCTAGTTGCAGTTTTGCAATATTGTGAACTTCTGTTCTATTTTAACTCATCCCGAAATTAATGTTCATACATTTAAATCCAATGAAAGAAAAATGTGTTTATGAAACTCCAAAGTTCATTTGAATATACACTATGTTTACCAAAATAGTTAAACTTGTTTTCAATAACCATTATTGTACGAGATTCATGCGTTAAATATTTGTTGTTGTTGTTGTTGTTTTTTAAAAATAAAAGGCAAGAAGTAAAAACAAAACTGTATACTCGGGTAATACATTTAATATACAAAGTATATAAAAATATGCAGCATTTGTATTATATTGATATATGAGTAATATTGCATTCACCTCCCACCACAAAATTATTTTTAGCATTTCATATCTTTCAATTAGTATTCACAGATACACACATTAGTTGGAATATTCAAAAACTAATAAATATTATATATATATAAAAGTGTACAAAAATATTTGTAAATTGGCACAAAAATATACAAGATACATGGGTAAAAATTAAGTGACTGGATAGAGAGCAGATTAATAAAGCAAGAGAGAAACTGACATGGTATTACACATTCTGACTTAGAATATAAACAAAACAGAAAAGGAACTACATGTTAGTTGGAAAACAAGGTAAATACAAAAAAGTATATATTGCATAGAAATGGTAGCCTTAACTATCACAGAAAACTCTACTCAAACCTGAATCTTAAAATGTCATGAAAATTATCACACTAATCATGGAACACAAGAAATAACAGAACAATGATTGTAAAATACTTTCTGTATAGAGGTACTAGTTAAATGTGATGTGTTATTGTAATTATCAAAAACATGCAAAAATTGCTAATATTTATAGGCTATTTAAGAAAAGAATAAAATGTTGACAGAAACAACAAGAATGATTTTCTTGAAACCTAATTCACATTCCTTCTTGTTTTTTACCCCATGCTCGAAGCATGGTTAGAGCCTTGTTTATTTGGCCACACCACACTATTCTTTCTTCTTTAGTGTCCGCTGACAGAAGATTTCTGCAATTTCAGACAATTTTTTAAATTATCTCTTTAGTAAAGCGAGACAAAAACATAAAATTAATTATAACTAAAACCTACCTAATTACAGTATGATTTCCAGATGTAACAACCACAAGAGAATCTTTGTCTTCTGGTTGAGCAGGTCGTGTTGTTTCTAGTAAAAATGTATTAGGACGAGCACAGATATCTCTTGAAACTAAGCCAATTTGCTCTGTTGTGCACGAATTCAAATCTATTTGTCCAATGGGGATCTATAAAGAAACAAATGAGGTCTTTAGCGAAGGGAGATGGATTAAATGTCCACCGTCATTGTAAACATGACACTACACATTCATATTATTCCACTAAGTGTACTAACTATCCCAAATAAGTTGGCATTAAAACTGAAGAATGCATCGAGGTCATGTACATTTTCGTTACCTTCATGGTCATTTTGAAAGTAAGAATCAAAAACTCAGATTAACTATGAAAGTTACGTTCTTTTGATGCCTGAATTCATTTGCAGTGCAGTTCATAAAATGCAAATTCCACAGGTCATTTTTGTGATCTGTCAGCAGTATGTCTTTAATCATTCATTCTATGATTAATTCTACCAACCGTGCAACAAAATCAACAAATCAATCAAAATCAACATAAAAATAGAAATATATAAGAGGTAGAAAAGAAAAACATTACAAAACTATATAGAGAAGTGGTTCCTTCAAATTCAACGAATGATTAATAAGAGATTACTGAAGAAGATCCTTGACATTGAACCCAAAGGGACTAAACATCCAGGTAGATCGAGAAGACAGAGAGATGCTCTCCTTAGGCCTGCAACAGACTACACGGAAGGAGTGTTTTCAGAAATGTGCGACGAGATATGAGAAAAGAGACCAGTCTGGCTGCTACCAAAGACTACAAATGTGTTACTCAATGACTCGAAATGCCTTAATGTGCCACAAACCGAGAGGGGTGACAGTCGTTACCTATAAGATCAGCTGCAAGTCTTATTTCTTGTTTTATGAAGTGCTCGTGTAATTTTTACCGACGAAATCATTTTTTTTATTACCATAAGCGTAAATCATCTATTTGAGTCCGAATTGCCTAAAGAGAAATACATTATTGCACTGCATATTATTTAATATAAAAAAAGAAATTGTATGTGACATATATGTGATATCTGTGTCTATTAAAAATTTTCTTGAGATCTGATATTTCTACCCTGTGTGCTTTATTATATTTGTTGGTTGAATTATGAATAAATGGTGAATAATCAAATAATCTTATATATAACAGACAATGTTTATTTGTTTCTTTGTTGATTGGTTGGATCGTACTTAACCCGCTGCCGTAGCGTTCATCCGACTGCGATAAAACATTGTTAACTTATTGCTTGCACTTGTGGGAAGAATATATGCACAGTTTGACAGGAATGTGCACATGACTGTGCATACAGATGTGCATTGATGATGATTTTATGCTGACCCAAGCACCCCTGTTCAGGCTCTCTATGCAACACACTGAAGTATTAAGAGTGTCTGCCCCTGCAATTGTGAAATAACACCCGAGCGAGATGGGCAGAGAGAGAGACTGACGGAGACGGGCAGAGAGAGAGACTGACGGAGACGGGCAGAGAGAGAGACTGACGGAGACGGGCAGAGAGAGAGACTGACGGAGACGGGCAGAGAGAGAGACTGACGGAGACGGGCAGAGAGAGAGACTGATGGAGACGGGAAGAGAGAGAGACTGACGGAGACGGGAAGAGAGAGAGACTGACGGAGACGGGCAGAGAGAGAGACTGACGGAGACGGGCAGAGAGAGAGACTGACGGAGACGGGCAGAGAGAGACTCACATTCCTTGGTGTAGTCTGTTGCAGGCCTTAGTGACAGAACATAGAAATCGATCTGCATCTTCAAGAGGACTATGATGACAAAGAAATATTCACTGACATTTTATGAGTATAAAAAATTTAATTAAATTTTTAACTGTTCAAAAGTATTAATAGTGCAATGAATAGTGAACTTTATGACAAAACGTTTGGCCACAATTATCGTCATTTATTGACACTGGCAAGATGTATTCCTCTATTTGTTTTCCTGCCACCAACCAGGAGTAACAAACTGTAAACACTTTGAAGAAACTCCTACATGGGTGTGTTGCATGATATAAAAATAAAAAGTAATACAATTGTTATTTTATGAAAGAATGTAACTGATTGTCTTGTTTTAATTTTAATATGTACATTATCCATTCTTCTTCATTTTTTATTATTTTAATATTTTACAATTAATTATTTCCAAAATTTCTCCAATTTCATTAATGTCTTTTAACTATTTTGTCATATAATTTTCTTCTTATCATGAATTTCATACTGTGGTGGTTTGTATTGGAAAATTAATTGCATAAGATGAGTTTGCAATTTGTTTGTAATTAATTGCATAAGATGATTTTAAAATATTTTAGTTTTACCTGTGTCATTTAGTATTGATAGTGAATACTATTAACACAAAATTTCATAGAATAGTTTATTAATTTATAGAAAAAAGCACTAAAATTTCACTGCTGTACAATGTGTTTTTTAAGGTAAGTGATAAGTACTGTCAAGGGTTTGATATGTTTAATGTGATAAGTACTGACAAAGAGACATTTCATGATTCAAAATATTTTTTTATAGCAATTACTTATGAAGTTTCTAAATTTGCAAATACCTTGTCATAGGGTTGTTTTCATAGTATTCTACCACACATGTCAGTTTCAAAAATTCCAAACGTTAAAGTGTTCAGCACGAAGTAGCACCAAACAGTGCTACCAGACAAGAGAAATTTGCGGCAACCAATGTGTGAAGAAAAAAAAAGAGCGAGAGATAGCTTCTTCCATACTGCAATGTACAATTTAGACACTACCCAAGATGTCAATGATCACTAGCAGAGATACCAGGAGTGAAAGCAGTTGTGTAATTCCAGCAGGGAAGTGGGATCCACACCATCATATCCCAGGAAGTAATATGGGCTACACTAAATGATATAATGAGCATCACAGATGAAGAACCCAGAAACACAAAATAACCTATTAAACATGCATTTGACTGGTAGATATCATACAATCATTAAGTGAACTGTGTGTGCTCTCATAATTTATTCTCGGACAATATAAAAGAACACACAAGAAAACTAATAGGAATCTTTGATGGCAAATGTAAGTGTCACAGTAACAGGATAATCAGGAAGTGGTTAAAAATATCATAATTTTCCCAACAGAAACGATAGTTGAATAGTTCAAGTATTACAAACCTTTCTTTCATCATCTGGATACTTCCAATATGATAACACACTTCCATTAAGGACAAACCACCTTCTGTGCCATGCTCCAAATCCTGAAATATCTTCGAACATTGTAAGAAACCCACGTTCAGAAACATCGACAGAGAGCTCAGATTTCATCCTCAGTTGGATATTTCCTTCAAGAGGAGAACTATATGACACCTGCAGATTAATTAGGAATAAATTATTAATGATCATATTACATTAAAATATATTGAAAGTAAACACTAATTGAAAATATATCTGTATTCAACCTTGTTAAGGGTGAAGTGAGTTCTGCTCATCTCCCTCAGAGAAAAAACTACGTATCCTGCCATGCGGAATTCTGGAGAACGCACTGCAGATGGCCCTGCAGGTGAGTGAATTGAAGGCATAATCAGACGAGATTCTTGCTTTGGCTTTTTTGGTGTCAACCAAGATTTACTTGTCTCCTGAATACATAAAGGATTACAATTCACTATAAACAATTGTCATCAATAACACAGAATTATGCAGAGAGCTCTTTATCACACATCAAAATTTCATAATTTAAATTTAACTAAGACATTAAATTTTATGAAAAGCATGGCTTCTTCTGTCTGTTGTTGGATCAAGGCCAGGAGAGTCCAAAGCGTTCCAACGTTTTTTATTAACTTATTTCAATTATATTGATTACTTATGTTAAAAAAAAACTTGAGTAGAAAACAAGGTCGGAACATTAAAGAATGGTCAATTCAGCTCGGTTATATAGTCTGTTACAATTACCTTCTTATTTCCAATATGATATTTAACATTATGAGGAAGCATTTCTTTTCTGGTTTGAAGACAATACACTTCCAAAGTAACTTTGAAATCACTATACAAGTCTACTAAGCGTAAAGGGGAGTTCCAAACAAGATTGCAATTTTCCTGAAGATTTTGAGAAGTAGCAGCCAGCACTGGTGTCACAAGAACTTGGTCTTGTGATCTCACAAGGCACACAAAGTGATAGCATGTGTCTTCTAGAAAGAAAGAAGATATTAAAGAAAGGTTATAAAATCTCTTACATAATTGATAAATCCTAACAAACTCACAAACCTGCAGGTAACTTGCGAATATAATCTTTCTTTAGAGTCAATGCAACATTTGTAAGAACAAGACTTCCTTTATCCAATGACACACCAGTCCTTCCAGCTTCCGATTCCGGTTTAAGCGAGCCTTCAACTTTCAGACGTTGAATTTCATGGAGAGCAGCTTGACGTTTGTGTGCTAAAAAGAATTGAAATAAAATTGTTTTTAATAGTTATTTCTTTGGTGAATTTCTTTTACATAGTTCATTCTTAAAGGCATCAAGGCCCTAAAGAAAACATTTGTTAATGTATTTATTGTGATCCATATTAATTATTTGAACTCCAATTTATATTTGCTTTTTAGGTGGTGAGCCAAGTCCTGGAAAAAGTATTAAGGAGAATTTGAATAATGCAACTCACTTGCCAACAATAGAAGCCTTTCTCCTTCTACTTGCTCTGCAGAGCCTGAAAACTCAACTGTCGATAAACACAAATTCAATGCTTGGCTTGCCTGAGATATGACAGTTTGTTGCTTTGATACCTGGGGGAAAAGGATTTTTTCGTTATAATTTCCATTTCAATCAATTTTTATTTTAATCACAATCAGAAAACTTACCTCATCAAGCAATTCTGCAATCTTCTTTCTCACTACTTCATCCTCCTTAACTGAAGACTGCGCACTGTGTATTTCTTTTGAAATTTCTGGAAGGCGCACTATCTGCCTCACTGGAGTATTCTTTAGAGCCTGAAGATATGTAAATTGAGAAATAATAATTCAAGTAAAATTGTTACTTGGGAAAAAACGAAGAAACTTCGAAGAACAAAGAAACCTATATTACTTGCCTTAGGCAAGTAATTCAAGTTGGATATAATGCTCCTAAGTATCGATACATCTCAGCAAAGTTTATCCAGTGATCCATTCCAGAGACTTATGGGGAAACACAATGTTTACTTTATAAATAGGACTAGAATAAGACAATGGAAGATGAGTTTGATGCCATAGAGTCGAGAAAGTGAAAACCAAGGAATGTACATATCTACACATGTAAGATGTAATAGATAAAATACACCAGTTGCATAGTAAATTTTGCAATGAAGAAAATCATGCAACTTCATTCAGTACAGTCACCACTGGACAATCTAATGGTAAAGCTAAAAGCAGAACTCAATTGCTTAATTCATTTAATACTTTAAGATAAAAAGAAAATCAAGGTTATAACTCAAATCATATGCCACCTTTCATTTATGAACTAAACATACGTTCATACACAATTTGTTACAATGTACAACACACAGGTATTTTTTATTTCTTGAAACAAAATATTTTGTCTTGCATCAAAAATTAAGAGTGCATTACATTATAACAATAAAGCAGATAACTAACCATGTTCTGTTGCCTTCTGTAGAAACTAACAGAATGCATGAGGGGCATTTCCTGGTCACCTTCAACCACTTGCATGGAAATATTACGTGAAGGACTCTTTGTTGGACTTCCTCCATTGGAGTGACCTCCTGGAGTATATCGAAAACTTTGAGATGGTTTTGAATTGGGACTCTGTTTTGCATTTCGTTTACCCTTCTGAAACATATATTTAATAAATATCATATGAACAGTTAAACAGAATTAGTACAAAGTCACAAAAATGTGTGTCTGTAAATGTTCAAGTCACCAAAACGACATGTAGCTTCACAAAGCATTTTACCACAAGGCATATAAAATTGCAACAGTAATTGAGCATTGCTGCCAGCAAGTATTTAACCACCCTCTACTCTTGGAGGAGGGGGGGGATGTGAAATTTGCACAGAAAGTGATCTTGATATTTTTAGAAAATCCTGTGTCGTTCAGTGACGTGCAGTTTGGCAGAGTTCAGTGTCGTGCAGTTTGGCAGAGTTCAGTGTCGTGCAGTTATATGTAGTTGTATTTTTATTGTCTGTGATATTTCTATTGTTTTTTTAACATTTTGTTGTTGCTGCTATTTTGCTACGACATGAGTTTTAGGTGATTATAGCAATTGATTGCAGTGTCAATTACAAATATTAATTAGATGCAAGGTGCAGGAGACTGAGAAATAAATGGATAAGAGTCAAAGAAGGGGATGAGTGTGAATGCTAGTCAATGTCTGATGTGTTCCACAATTAATTTACCATCAAAGTTGCAATTTGACTCATCCATTTATTTCTCTCTCTTCTTCAATAACAATAATATTTAATTGGTATATTATTGTTGTATTCACAAATAATAGTTGTATAGCACAGAACAACAGATGATTAATTATTTTCACTTTGAACAGTGGAACTTCAAAAACTAGCCTTTTGATTTCTCATTCCTCTCCACTTTCTCTTGTCAGAGGTGCATTCATTTACCTCATAAAGAATTTCATTAATATCCAAGAATATTGATAACCAGAACATTATCAGATATGCCGCAATCTCTGCTGCTCTTTTTGCCCCCACAAGGAGACTAAATACAAGAGAAACAACAGCACTTTGGTTACGATATGGCTTCTCGATACAATGTAGAAGTTAAGAGTAAAATAGTTTTTAACTACTACTTTCTATGCCCGCTAGACAATATGTTTCCTAGGATGCAAAACACAGAGTTAAGATTCCAAGAATCCACTCCATAGAGCACATATAACTTGGAAGCCCTCTGGTACTATACTGATAAACTGGTACTATTTGGACAAGTATTATCTTTTTCAAAATACACAACTTTCGAAGATTTGTTTAAGAATTTTGCTAGAACATAAAAAAAGTATTTTTTTTATTCACTGCGCGCACTGGATTAATTCCTCAGCGGAATAATAATGTACATACTTGTATTATATTATTTGTACAACTGTATTATATTATAATATATTAACTATATTATAACTGTATAACTCTACGAAAATTATTTATTATATAACTTTATTTTACACCGATGTAATGATGTGTACAACAGCTTGTTGCTGCCACCATTAATAAATTAATAATAATAATAATAATTTCAGACTGTTAATAAATAAATAAAAAATAAAATTCATACACATGTTTTTAACAAATCCCAACCACAGTTTTGGAATAGAAACAACAAGTACAAAGCAGCAAACCACTCCATTATTTAAACTACTACACACCATCTCGTCCCTGCCCCCTTGATAAGAAAAACTTGTGTATGTCATAATATTAAAAAATTCGAGTTTTTATTTTCACTTTATAAATCCAAGTTATTGGAGTTCAACTGTACATCAATTAAGACAAACACTTTTCTCAGAAAGACTTTCTTACTGGAGGAGAACGAGAGAAGTCCCTGGTCCTTTTTGGAGGAGTGGGGCCTCCTTGATCTGAATCTGAACTTGAATCGTATCCTTCCAATGCTTCATCAATACAACCATCAATGTCGGCTAGAACTGCAGATTCAGATAAATCGCTTTCACTGGAATCCTGTACCAAAAAAATAAAATTAAATATGGTATACTGACTTCCAATTAAATGGCATCATTCATTTAAATATCAATCAGTACCCATCAACAATAAATGTGTTAGAAATTTACAAATTCCACTTACCATTTTTTGGTGATGTAACTGAGATGTATTTTCTGGTATTCTGTGTATGCCTGCAGCTTCAAGAATTTCTCTTCCAAAACTTGTATTCCCATCATCAGAGTCCGTAACTATCGAACTTTCACTAACAAAAAATCACAAATACATTAAATAAATTTGCTCTTATGACAAAAATTGATAGTTTCTAGCAATTAAGGTGACTACTCATTTCCTGGTTCCACAAATTACCCTTACTTTTCCCGTTTTTCCATTGCATCTAAAAAAAATTTTCCCTAATAAGATTTGAAATCTCCCACTACATAAAGAGAATATTAAAGCTACCTTGATACTAATTAGTCAGCTCTGATTTCACCATGACAAAGTATAAATTAACAATTTCTCACCAAATAAAAACTGAGCAAAAAATAATGTTTGTTGTTGTAATGCTGAACTAATGTTTCAATGGAATAATGTCTAGTTTTATAACCCTCTCAAAATTGTCCCTGACTTCGAAGGACTCTTCTAGGAATTTCCTGATTTTCCCAGTTTTCCAGAAAGCAGCCACTGGCAATTACCATAATTCTCACCTTGCAGAATCTCTTTCAGTCTCATCAGGTAATTCACTTTCTGCTTCTGTTGTCACTTCAATATCAGAAAGACAAGGATACAGATTTCCAGGTTTAGGGGGAGAAACTCTAATTTTTTTTATTTTGCATAGTTCAGAGAAATCTTGGGTCTTCTTTGGACCTAATAAGGACAAGGAGGAGAAGGAAATTCATGAAATGTAATACAAGTACACAATGTATTAATTTCATCAAGAATTACTAATAATGCAGTATAATGTTTTAGATCATGCACGAGTAGAGGCTCAAAAGTAGGTTAAGGATCAGTACACTAGAGTGCTTCTCACTGTGAAAAACTTTCATAAAAATAAGAAAATTAGTAAATAAAATACAAATTTAGAATTTCAAGGTACCATATTGCATGAATTTTCTACCATAACGAGCAGATTCATTACACTGCAATGCTCTTTCCAGAGGTTCATATTCATTAAAAATAATTATATTTAATCTCTTCTTAATAAAACAAATTTCAGATGTTTTAATCCAAATGGTTATTTACAGAGCCCAGACGTTTGCCAAAGTGTCCTTTCATTATTACGAATTAAAGTCTTCCTAATTGGAATCACTCAACTATACTTTTGGACTTATTTTAGAAGAAGCTGGAAACATCTCTGCAAGGCAGGACAATGTGAAGGCATGGAGGCTCTAGGGCCATAAAGTATTAAAAATCTAAATGAGAAAGGAAGATTATACTAGTCACGATATTTAATAGTCTCCTATCCCTTTCAAGATCAGATCTCTTTGTAGATCTGATGCAGCCCTTTTTCATGCTAGCGATTACACAAATGTAAAGTACAGAAACTACAATAACTGATGCCATTGACTTCACTGCTGCCATTCCAAAATTTATAAGGGAGTCTACAATCACATTTAATTTAGAGGGCATTGCAAGTGAAACAAATTCATTTTCATTATACTGAAATTAACTGTGCCACCAAAAATTATTCTCAGTAGTGAAACTCAAAAATATTCTTTCTGATAGACAAAATGTGCAAAAAACGTTGTGATCATATGCACCAAGATTACAAAGAAATTGTCTTCCATGCGAGCGCTGATGTAAATTTTAGAGTTAGTATAAATGCCTTCACTGATTAAATTGCCATTTCAGTAAAAATATGTCCTTTTGCCTACTTTAACTTTAACTTTAATTAAATACGTCCTTTTGCCTATTTTAACTTGGTAAGATAAAATAAAAGCCTGAACTTCTGGGCACTAGTTATTTATGCGTTTCTGGACAAAGTTAAAAAAGAAAAAAAACTTACTTTCATGTATTTGCTCAACGATTTCCAAATCTGTAGTACCTTTTGAAGGACATACTTTAATTGGAGATGATTTAGGAATCATTTGAGTTACTTGAGGCAAAGCAGTAAAACTCTTCTGTGCCTGAGAAAGGCCACTTTCAACAGGAAGTGGTGGAGGAGGAGGAGGAACTGGCATGTTCTTTTCCTGCAAAGTAGATCACAAGTTTCAAATCAACACACTTTGGAACAGAACGAGTAGAAAATATTTGTATCATTTGCATCATTCCCCTCCAGTTACAGGACTGTATTTTCAAAACAGGAACATTTACATAAAATTACTCAATGTAAATTTGAAGATTTGCAAGTGTTAAGCTCGCACATGCACAGAAAAGTTCCAAGAAAAACTGAAGAATTAAATATCACCAATGGCCAGTTAATAAACATTATCAGATGGACAAATACAAATTTGTTCTCTAACATATATATCAGAAGAACTAGCTTTTATCTAACGGCAGATAAATCTATCCATAAAATAAATTTGACCAAGCCTTGGAAATAGTCAATAATAATTTATCTAGAAAATATGGTGCATGGTTTTTATGTTGAAATTGTAACAGAAGTCATGTTGGAGAAGAAAATTTGTTGAGACATTTGTTCTTTCAATAGTATATCCAATGTTCTGTATTACAAAAAGGTATGTATTGTATTATTTGTTTCAACAACAGAAAAATAATGGAATAAATTGAGTTAAGGTTGTTCTAATTTCATGCTAGGCTATTTCTTGGAGTTGGGTTCATCTAGCCCATCAAGGAAAGATGCAAATAGAAAAAAAAAATCATTGAGTTTGGGTTATGGGACAATTAGACAACCTTGTACACTGATATCCACAGATTACTTCCAATGTTGCAAAAATTAATTTTGATGGGAGGAACAAGTGGAATATACAACTCAAAGAAGACAGAGAGGCAACTGTCAGGAATTTTCCACTAGCGAATTACTTTCCAACGTTGTTGTGCGAGGCTGTGCGAGGCTTAAACAAAAACAAGGCATGATATACTATGAGATGACCAGGGTTGAATATACTTTCCTCAACCAAAAAAACCTCACCCATATTTCTTTAGGCCCAAATTAAAAAAACCCACTTAAATGTTTTAATGATGTTTAACTTATTAACATAACATAATATAATATATAATATAATAAAATAAAATAACAAGACCTATAATTTTAAATATCAAAATATCCATTAAAACTCAAATATTATCACACACTCAAACGAAAAAGTATCAAAAACAATAAAAGTGCAAAATAAAGTAAAGCATTTACATTATGTACAGATCTAGTTTTAAAGAAATAATTTCAATACAGAAAACAAAAATTACTAGCATCAGTATTGTAGTTTTGCCACATCAATCTTTTGTTTGCAATTTCCAACAATACTGATTATGCCAATAGTGCGATCGGCATCACATGCTCTATCTGATAAAAAAATTTAAAAGGAATTTATGAAATATCTTTTCATACATTGCATTAGCATGAAGCATATTTTTGCAGAAATCAGCTTTTTTTATTTTTATTTTTTAAATTTAATATTTTTAAAGATGTTTTAAAAAAACTTGATTTAAGAAAAAAATCCCTCAATACTATACTTTTGCAATGTACATGTTCACTATTTCCAAAACCACAGTTTGCCATGAAAATTCTGCCAAATTTTTTATTTTTTTAACATTAGATGAAAACTACTTACATTTTTAAAAAAGTTTTACACGGACCATTTTAAGATCTACCTTCAAAGAACAGATTGTATTGAAGAAAAATTACTATATTCAATATTGTAGATGCAGGAAGAAGATGAAAAAATTTTGGACTTATGCATTTTTCAAAAGTTCAGAGATTTAAAAAAAATAGTAATACAAGGCAAAGAACAAAGGAGAGCCAAAATTGTAATCAATTAGTGGAACAAGTAAACATTTTCTAATTTTTTTGGAAATTTCGTAAGTATATTCAACCAAACTCAGGTGGCCCTAGAAAAGAAATTAAATAACTATACTAGACTTTGCAGAACAATTAAGACACTTCAGCAGAGACTGATCCAGTATCAAAACTAACTCCACAAAATAGTGCCTAAACCTTGAATCATGTGCAATCTGAAACATGGATAATCCGAGAAGGACAAGCAAAAAACTACAAGCAATACACATGAGATTCCTAAGACACCTCATGGGAATCAAAAGATATAGAAATAAAGATAGGAGAAAGAAATTGAAAACAGAAAGTGCAATAGGAGAAATACAACATTCTCAAACGGAATCAAACAATCCCCTGCTGAGAATGAACAACACAGTCGAAACTGATCTGAAAGTATAAACCAAGAGCAGAGATCTAGGAAGACCACAAAAGAAATGGCAATATTAGGAAATATTGGAAGACTAATAGCTGTCAAGAATACAGCAGTAAATCAATAGAAACAGGTAGTAAAACCGAATTTCTGGTTAGTTTATCACAATGGTGACAATGATTTACTGTAATTTAAATTAGCAAGTAATGCAATATTATAGTACATATGCATTAGAAATCCATTTGTTGATTGAGACAAATGCACTTTGCAATCTCCTTTTTTTTTTTTAGCAATTCCTGAAAACAATACTATTATAAACTGCAAGCCTAGCCCAAATTGGCTAACTGCAATACATGCCCTGAAATACAGTAATAAATAGTATATACTTGCATTAACTGTATTCCAACATTGTTTCATAATTTCAAATCCGTTTTATTTCTTCTGCTCTAATGACTCACAAAACTGTAAAGGTGTTAGGGTAATAACAAGAACTCACAACCAAGATGTAACCACTTTGTATGATTACAAATGCTTTGCAATTTCAATAAACAATTACGAACAAATAAGTAAACAATAAACAACCAAAAACTATCACGATTTCTGATCAATAACCATCACAAATCGATAACAAACACGATTGATTATAAACTATTGAGAGCAATCTATGCTTTGCATTGTTATCTAAATAACTGTCATAACTATCCTCAAATAAAATTGGTATTAATGAAAATGTCCTTACCTGAATTTTATGTGGCTTCTCATCCAAGGTTTCGGAAGCTAAATTTTTGTTTTGATTCCATCTATTTCGTAACATTTCAATGTCCTTTTGTCGTTCTGCCTGCTCACTAAAAATGTTGCTGCTAACTTTCTCTGTTGAAGGTTGTTCAAAAATACTTCGGCATGACAAAACTTTATTGCTTACATTGGATTCTGAAAACAGGGATTGAAAAAGTGAACTACATGATAATATTTCTTTCATACTCCATGAACTATAAAATTGCACACATTGAATACATACCAACAGTAGAAATAGCAATTGCTTTTTCTTCATTTGAAATTTTAGGGGGAAATTCCACAACTTGAGCTTTACAAGTGTTCTCAATTTTTCCAGGCAATTTTCCTTTTTCAGGTGAATAAGACTGCTGATTCTTGTGTGTTGCACTGCTTTCTAAATATTTAGAAGGAACAGGCATAGAAAATGCTGCTTTGGGTATCAATGCTTGCCCTTTGTTCCTTTCAAAGAAAGCCATTCTTTCAGAAATAGGAAGTTCAGCAGGATCTTTAACTTTTTTATTTGGGCTGGTCGATTCAAACAAAGAAGCTTTGTGAAGGACAGAACCTGCCTTTGGTGAACCTGTAAGAACTTTGCGAGGACTTCCCAAAGGTTTTCCAGGTACTGAATTTCCTTCCAACTTCTTTGGACTCTCTTTTTTACATTCCAATTTCCCTTCATTAATTTTCTTCACAGGAGATACCGAGTGAGCAATATTGCTTCCAGAGATCTTCTGAGAAGTAGAAGGCATTATGGCTCTGTCTCCAGAAGCACTAACTTCATCCTGTATCTGACCGATGCCATTAGAAATTTGTTCTTTTCTTGCTTTAGCATTGCTTGTTGACTGCTTTAGAACTTCCTTGCTGGTGTCCTGTGAAGAATGGTTTGAATAATCATATACGAGTCGGGCATTAGAACAACTGCGAGTAAACCCCTGGGCCTCCTGCAAAAGTCAGAGAGTGAAATGTGGTCTCACAATTACAACAATTAAAGAATCTCTAAGATGAGAAATAGATCTACTAATTACAGAAATTCGAATCTAGTAACATTAATACAAGTTTTAAGTGATACTCTTATTGAGTAAAAAGTGAAATATGAAATCTATTTAAAACAAGCGATTAAAAATAAATGACTGTAAAAGTAACTGTTCTACTTAAAAGTCACAAAAGCTAGTTTTTCAGGATTGAAATCCAGTTATTTAAAATAAATAAATATTCTCATGTACTTTACAAGGTTGGAAAAAAATAAACACATGCAAGTTCAGTTTTAATGAAAATTAATTAAAACAATAAAAGACAATATCACGGAAGCCCAACTGCAATGTCAAGGCTACATGACAAAATTAACAAAATATTTAAAGCTCGCAAATGCGCTTGCAAATGGCTCAAGGAAGTATAAAGTCAGCCAGTCCAAAATATACAACCAAGACCTTTTGTTTTCAAAATACCTACAAACAATGACACAGTTCTAATACATGCAGTGTGCATCAATATACAAGCAACACTACATAGGTAAGCTTTGTATTTAAAAGCAAATTATTAAAGAGTAACTTTCTAATAAAGCTCTTCAACCCTCAACACGTGTAGCAGAGCTAGTTTACAAGTTCCTGTAAATAGGACTAGTGATTTGTGGTTTTGATTACATCAAGTTTCAACTTCGAGTAATCTAATGTTGACAATAATTGAAACAAACAAATTATTAAACAATTAAGCTTTCTATTCAAATGTGGATTGTCACTGCACTTTATTGTACTGAAATTCATTATATTGAAACACCGTATCTCAGAGCAATTGCAGAAAATTGCATCCATTTCCTCTTATTACGTTTGAAATAACTTCATTTTATTATGTTTATATTATGAATATGTATACTTAATCACAAGCATAGAACTGAAAAATCCCTGCGTCACACATTCTCAAAGAACATGCAGATTCTCAGCCCATAAAAATGTAATGGAGAATTAAATACAGGAAATGAAATTATATACATATAGTTTCATTTCTTATTTTCTACAATTCACTAGAAGTATCATTAATGCAAGTTCGCAAATTGTAATTCAATCATGCAAAGAGCGAAAAACCCTCCAGACTGGTATTGTAGGTATTTTAGAGGTAGCAAATATGGAACTTAAAACTTTATTTACTAACAAGGCAATTCATAAATTGGCACTGAAGAACACAAAGACCGGAAATTTCTGAAAACAAAAGGTAATGAACAAAATTTTTGGGGCCATGTTAAATTAACACAAAATGTTCCACGTATCAATGAATCACAAGCTGTACTTTTTTTTAATTCTACGTCATTTTTATTCTTAAAAGAAGCAGAGTTAAATAAATTACACTTACCAAAGTCTGAAGTACTTTCTCATCCCATACAATTTTCTTTGGAGCAGCTTCAGGTTCAATCTTAGATGAAAAAGGCTGTTTCAGTTTAGCACCATTCTCCTAAGAAGACAAAAAGGTATTGATATCTTGGCTTTTCATTCTTTTCACCAAACAAACTTTCATGGTTTTTGATATTCAGTCAACATCCTCATAAAGAACGTATTTTTATAAAGCACAAATCAGTGGATTTTAAAACGGGTAACAAAAAATTTGCCATAGACATGATTCATTCACTGCATATAAGAGGCAATAACCCCTAAATGACACTCACCTTAGGACTCCTAGTTCTACGAGTCCTCAGAAATGGAGCTTGGACCAGTGATTGCAATTATCTTTTAGTGTACCAGCCATCACTTTATATTCTATTTTATATTACCCAAAATAAAACTACATAATTTTTTGCTACACGAATCAGCCATCATGAAGCCAAGCAATACGTGCATCCCACCAGGCCTCACACTTTATTATCAGGGTAGATGCAAGTTACTTTTCTATAGGCGTGAATCAGCATTTTAACGCTAAGTCCCAAGGCGGATGATCTTTTGATCCAAGACAGCCACAGCACCAGAATATATGATTGACTCAAAGTACCACACACAGACAGGGACACGGACAATCACCAACCTTTTCATATATCTACGTCAAAATTATTAGAAAATCATCATGGAAGAATTGATCAGGGAATAGCCGAGAAAATCCTGCCTGAAGTCTAACCGCTAGGGCAGAGAGAGAGGGAGGAGAGAGAGCAGAAAGAGAGGAGAGAGAGAGCAGAGAGAAAGGGAGGAGAGAGCAGAAAGAAAGGGAGGATAGAGAGAGAGCAGAGAGAAAGGGAGGATAGAGAGAGAGAGAGCAGAGAAAAAGGGAGGAGAGAAAGAGAGCAGAGAGAAAGGGAGGAGAGAAAGAGAGCAGAGAGAAAGGGAGGAGAGAGAGAGAGCAGAAAGAAAGGGAGGAGAGAGAGAGAGCAGAAAGAAAGGGAGGAGAGAGAGCAGAAAGAAAGGGAGGAGAGGAGAGAGAGCAGAAAGAAAGGGAGGAGAGAGCAGAGAGCAGAGAGAAAGGGAGGAGAGAGCAGAGAGAAAGGGAGGAGAGAGAGCAGAAAGGGAGGAGAGAGAGCAGAAAGGGAGGAGAGAGAGCAGAGAGCAGAAAGGGAGGAGAGAGAGCAGAGAGCAGAAAGGGAGGAGAGAGAGCAGAGAGCAGAAAGGGAGGAGAGAGAGCAGAGAGCAGAAAGGGAGGAGAGAGAGCAGAAAGGGAGGAGAGAGAGCAGAAAGGGAGGAGAGAGAGCAGAAAGGGAGGAGAGAGAGCAGAAAGGGAGGAGAGAGAGCAGAAAGGGAGGAGAGAGAGCAGAAAGGGAGGAGAGAGAGCAGAAAGGGAGGAGAGAGAGCAGAAAGGGAGGAGAGAGAGCAGAAAGGGAGGAGAGAGAGCAGAAAGGGAGGAGAGAGAGCAGAAAGGGAGGAGAGAGAGCAGAAAGGGAGGAGAGAGAGCAGAAAGGGAGGAGAGAGAGCAGAAAGGGAGGAGAGAGAGCAGAAAGGGAAGAGAGAGAGCAGAAAGGGAAGAGAGAGAGCAGAAAGGGAGGAGAGAGAGCAGAAAGGGAGGAGAGAGGGAGGAGAGAGAGCAGAGAGCAGAAAGGGAGGAGAGAGGGAGGAGAGAGAGCAGAGAGCAGAAAGGGAGGAGAGAGCAGAAAGGGAGGAGAGAGAGCAGAAAGGGAGGAGAGAGAGCAGAGAGCAGAAAGGGAGGAGAGAGAGCAGAAAGGGAGGAGAGAGAGCAGAGAGCAGAAAGGGAGGAGAGAGAGCAGAGAGCAGAAAGAAAGGGAGGAGAGAGAGGAAGTAACAAAACACAGGAACAAGAATTTTCCCTGCAATACAACTTTCTCTGCTGAAAAATCTGTTTTTCATTGCAGAGTAACATAACTTTCTATGCAAGTAGTATGCGAGAAAAAATTAAAAGATAGTAATAAATGGGACAATAATTGAATATACAATGAAATATAATTACCTGCGAAGACTGACTAGGAAAACAAAATTCAAAAATTCAAGAGAATAACAGACTAGTAGGCAACACAATAATATATAAAGAAAAACAAAGACAGAGCAGAGAAAATACAGAGTAAGAGAAAGCCAGTACAGTAAAAACTAAGGGCAGGCATCAATAAGGCAGAAAACCTACTTCGCAGAACAGACCATTTTCCGATGCAAAGTACTCTGGATAACCTGTAAATCTGCCTAACACAGAAACAAAAATAAATTTTTAGTATGAAGGTGTTAAAAATTCTGGATAATAAAGAAAATAAATAGTTTTAAAATTAATCATTGGCATTTTAGTGCGGCGGAATTGAACTATGAGATATTCGAGAGCTGAACTCGCCCATTCACTTCCTCAGCTACCCTTGTTCGAACATTATATTTTCATCGCTACTCGTGCAAAAGCCACTGTTTATTTGTAATAGCACTGATTTTCACCAGCCTGTGTGAAGGAGACGCAAAAAACGACCATTCCACACTTCTTGTAAAGCATGCTTTCAGTTCAATAGTTCTAAACTTTTACTGTTGTTCAGATGAGCTGCAGGCATTGAGTTATTCAAGTGTGTATGTTAGGTGGCACTTTGAAAATGTTGACTCTTGCAGAGAAAATTAGACTAACTGAAAAACACCAACAAAGTAACACTTCTGTCAATATTTCCACAAATAAATTTAAAGTTGGAAAACCTTAAATGTATGACACCTTAAGCACAAAGACAAAAGCCAGAATGAGTGGTTAAAATAAAGGTTTTCAAAGGGGTTTCCCTCATTATTCATTCCTGCTCCTGATTCATCTATTCCTACAAATTTTGAAGACAATAAATAATGTTTATTTTACTTTCAATGAAATTATTTGTTTTTTTAGACTTCATGTTGCAATTACGTTTGCTATTTTCTTTCTCTCTCCTGGGATGTCTTTGTTTCTTTGAAATATAGATTTTAGTTGAGAAACTACTCATGCAACCCCCTCTATTTTTGAACGATTGCATTTTCTGAATTGACTGTCTTTATTGCAAACCTGTACACGACGGAAGAAAATTTTGGACCCAAACGATTCTAGTTTGGACAAGTTTTACTGTATTAATAAATGGATTTAAACTTAAATGAGAAATGGAGCCGAAAATAATAACCAGCTCAGATGTAGATTCTAAAACACCTAGCTGAACAAATACAGAAACAAAAAAATAAATAAAAAGATGTCAACACATAAAGGAGTATCGCACAAAATGGCTGAAACAAGTGGAAAAAAATAGGTGGAAACAAGGCTACTTAAATTAGTGCTCAAACATCACTTACAAGGTTTGTCGAAACTTTTTCATCAAAAATTATCGATCCAGAACTTTTTTAAGTCCAAAACGTTAGTCTATATAATCAACCATAGTAAATTTTTTCCATAGATTTTCAGTCCTCAGAAAATTAGACCAATACATTAACCGTCTGAACGTGAAGGAACAAAAAAGAAATGAAATAAGTCCATAGCACTTTCGCGCAGATATATTTCAATCCTGGAAATCTAGTCTAATATACAAATTGTTCAAATGGGATGGATTTTTTACAGATGCATACACACATGTATGCAGGCAAAAACATGAATAAAAACCGTTGCCAAAAGGAATGTAACAAATTAAGAATGGGTTAAACGCATTGTGACACATTGAACATGAAATTGGACACCAATACTTGTGGGTAGTTTAATAGCACTTATAATTACATAGCAACCCACACAACTGCAAAGATGAAAACTGAAATAATAGAAGTTAATTTTGATAGTAATAAGTACCATGAATATGGTGTTGATAATGACGAAATTTTAAATTTTAGGTCTGGAAGGGGAAATAATGTACAAGAAACTGTTAGTCAATATTTATTGTGTCTTAAGTAAAAAAATGCTTCGGATGCAGTATGAATTCCCTTTTCAAGTGCACAGAAAAGTACACACAGCCAAATTAAGAACAATAAAAATGGTAAAACACAAAATAATGCCAGTAAAACTTTAGTCTCAATATCAAAATAATATAAACCCCAACACATAGTCTAATTAAGAAAAATGCAATCAAATGTTAAAAACGTGTTTGACTTCTTTTTAACATTGGGGCAATGTCCTATGTTTTTGTTTGCACTTGGCACGTCCGCCCATGTATGGGCCATGGCCTACTAGTGACATCCCAGCCTCACAGCCATGGGTACGTTTGGTTGGCACGAAGACATCCCCACACCGTATTATGGTCTTCTCAATTAGAGAAGTGAATTTTCTCATCGTCACAGCAACATACTGGGGGCATTGCAAGGAAAATGCACACTGTAACCTTGGCTGACTAGGAATCAAACCCGGGGTCACATCTTGGAAAGAGCACGATGACCAATGAACTGAGCTACTAAGCAACATATCCTATGAACTTGGAAAAATTATTGAATTAAAAATTGTTAAATAATGTGTCACTAAATTGTAATATCCTCAAGTGGTTTTGTTTCATTCAGCAATGTCAGTTTGCCATCTTTGTACCTGCAATCTAAGTACAGTCCATCCACTTTTATGGGGAAAATTCTTCAGTGCTCAGGAAGTTTTATGTCCCTATGATTAACTCTGCAAAATGAAAAATCAATGACATATTTCAAGGATCATAAAGTGCTGCCACATTTTACTATTGGTTTGACATGGGTTAAAGATTTACAAAAAAAATGTATAAGATACATTGAAGGAACATTTAAATTAATTGATTAGTTTCCGTGGATGTAATAAGAGTAAGATGCAAGTATGTGTGTATGCCAATTTGTTACGGCACAGTTCTGGCGTTTGCCTTGAGAAAAATTACCGATAAAATTCTGCTCCATGCATATGCCCATGTGCACATACAGATCAGACACTGGAGTGACAACAACTGTTTCCCTGAGCTACCTCAGCCATTAGAAGAGGGAGAAGAACAGGAAAGATAAGGTAATATTTAAAATAACAATAATATGTACATCTCAAGTAGTACCTTCTTTCTGTTTTCAGAAGTTTTCTTTGACATGCGTTCTTCGCATTCTTCGATTTTTTTCTGAGAAGCTTCTTCATTGGTTTTGGCAGAACTCGCAGGTTCATTCTGTGAAGCATAAATGCAGAACCTCTCTAGATTATTAATAAAAAATGTAAAAAAGTAAAAAATATATCTAAAGAGTTGTGCTAGATAATATTTCTGATTTGCCTACATTTCAGTGCACCTGCTCTGTATTTAAAAAACAAAACTAAAAACTGATTTTGGGAGATACTCGTCTCATTTAGTGTTGACCAGTTTTGATATTGAGAAACTTTAAAATTAATATAAATTTATTATGATTAAAATATATGCACACATTAAAATATTATTCTAATATATTTATCACATGATAGCAGCATAGCTTATAATACATGTGTTTGGAGGAAACCATCAATAATATTAATAATGAAATATCCTTAGTTTCTGTATGCAAAATTAAAATTAAATAAAAATGTCACAACCCATACCCTACAATATTTCTGTTTTCAACCAATGTTTTCTACTTTTTAAATTTTCCGCTTAATATATTTGTAATTATATTCTTTAATACTGTAGTAGTTCAGCATTACTAGCAGCTAGTGCAAATTTTTGTAGCTGCAAAACAAATTGCAAGACTTCAGAAGAGGTATGCACAGAGAAAACAAATTATTTCATTTTCAAATGTTTGCATGGCATTGCCATTAAGTACGATGTCTCTGACCAAGGTTTCTCTAGGTAATGTAGCAAGGTGTGCAGAAAAACAAGAGCCATGCCCAGAGACTTTCCATGCTCAACGTTCAAAGAGTGACACGTTTTGCCAGTAGCCGGTAAACCTGCTCACTGTAGCAATACAGAGTTATCTTCGCTTTCCAGCCTCCTCAGGTGTGGACACATACACAACACAGTGACCTTACGCCTGATATTTAGCAACGTGTCTCGTCAAGTTGACCACACAGACCAAGCTTTACATCCAGTGTTAATTTTCACATTGAGTCTAGTGAAATGTGAAAGAGTTATGCAGTACAGCACAATCCCCTCCACAATTATGGTGCTACCATAATAAAATCGCATGTCACAGGGTCAGAGACAAAATTGACCAGCAGATACACTCAATTACGAGTATGTCTCAACACAGTTGCTCTGCCAAGTACATTATATTCACAAGAATTCCATTTTATAAAGAATTTTCTCTTGGACCCGTCCATGCTGGACAGATTCTGTTTTATGCTGTACAAAATGTAGTTAACATTACAATCCAGAAAATTTTCCAATTAGGGTTGGTTCCTGGCATGGACTGATTTTTTGGGTGTCTTATTTATTTACTTAACAGGTGCAGCAAAACTTGCTCATTGTGTTCTGTTCAATGTAAGTATAAACCACAGAATAGCAAATGCATTTGCTACAGTATTATATTGTAAATTGCAGAATCTTATATTAATATCTAATGTGGAAAAAATACTGGGTCTTTGACATTCTGCATTAAGCACATTTTCCTGTGTTTAGAATTGTGTAGTGAAAAATGTCCTGACTTGCATTTTGAATAGTGTAAGATTGTTAGAGCACGAAATGTCAATATTGCAGTTACAAAGTTTGGCTGAGGATGATTGTGTTCCACATTTTTTCAATTTACAGTAACAGAGAGCCTTCTATTTGGCTGGTCCCAAAGCCCAAGTTTTGTGAGTGTTAATGGGTAGTGTATGATAACCAGATATATTAGAAGTAATTTTTTGAGCCAGGGATATTAACAAACCTTCACACTAAGAAAAAATGTATACAAATTTTTCGAAAAAATCTAAAATTGTGTGAGAAACAAACAAGATGATCAAACATTCACAAATAAATTCAAATCTTCTGTACAAGAAGTTGCAATCAGTAAAACTAATTACATGAAAAACATACAAGATACTTGGATCCACAGCTAGGATGACTTAAATCATCTTCCCACTGTTTAATGTTGTCAGCCAATGCAGCAAATCTAGCTACTCTAGCAGTGGACTTGCCAGATTTTCCGCTCTCATTTTCAACAGAAAAATGGTTCTCGGTACGATGAATTGGAGATGATATATGGGAATCTGCAAAAGAAGATTTATTGAAGCATTTGGAGCAAATTCATTTTATTACAGGCGTGTGTGTGTGAGATTTTTTTTTTTATTGTATTGTAAAAATTCCAGAAATGATACAACACAAAACGATTAAATTAACAATGTACTGAATAACTCAGTGCAAAGATTTAAAATATTACCAGAGGTCATAAGTAAATCATTGAAATTGAGCCACAATCATTTAGTCAGTACAAATTTGTGTGGGAACCTTTCATTTAACGAAGTCAATCATCTCATAGCAGCTTACATTACAAAAAAAATGGCAACTTAAGTGTAAACAAATTAGAATCAAAATAATAATTTGAATAGTAAACCCTCTAATGACACATTTACTGAAGAGCTTAAGTTCAATGACCATGAACATAATTATTACTCGTAGTATTTGTAGAGTACAGTACTGGTATACAAGAAACAATACCACATTATGCCACTTATCTACTGATACTGTAAATACTTCAGGCATTTCCCTACTTTCACATCAAAATCTCAAAAACTAAGTGGACTATAACTCATCCATACAATTTTTTCTGGGCTTTGAGACAGAAATATCACAATACAATATCGCCATATGATAAAAGCTTACCTGAATACAATGCTCCAAGGCGCTTGAGCTGAGACCTAATGTTTCTCTCACGATTATTATCCATGTCTACTGATCCAGTAGATATGTTTTCTTTAGGAGACGTCGATATATCGTCTTGCCGTTTCACGCTGCTCACTTCAACTTTGGTTGGACTCACATTGACTTTCTTCACAGGATCACTCGAATTTAAGACTACTTCTACTGCAAAAAAAATAAAGGTTTTCAACTTATTAGCCAATTCTGGTTGAAAGCACTGCAATTAAACGAATCATCAGCAACGACTGAAATTGAGCTCACCTTCAGTAGTTACTTTGACAAACTGCGACACATTATTTTCCTGCAGCGGACTTCTTTTGTGTCCAGCACTTTTTAGCTGCTCGTCAAGTTTCTGGCGACGAGCACGCGCACGTTCCAACATCCTCTGTCAAGTATCAAGTATACAGTTTACAAAATCAATTTAACTTACGCATATGTACAATGTGCACTTCATCCCGACATTTCTTACCTGAGTACCAGGATCCATTACAAATAAGTTTTAACAACCACAATTACTACAATCTGAAGTACTGCGCCACAATGGACAATAGATATTACATTTCCAACAAGTTAGCCTCTTCGTGGGGTCTCTTTTCTTGGCTTACAACCCGTCAATCTGACGCCAGCGCACACGCCCATTATCGGCCGTTCGTTTAGTTTGCCCAACACCAGGGCTGATTCAAAACAGGCACTCAACCGCCAATGCTACATTATGCCAACGTACAAATAATTACGGTTTCCTGTCCTCTGTTTAAGTTTGTTCAATTAACAAAATTCGGCACACATAATTAGTGTTAATTTAATTTAATTTTCTATTTTATACTAACTAGATATTTCAAGATGCGACCAAACATACAAACTTCCTCAAGAACGTCATGTTTTCTGTATTTAAGTTGGTGCATGTGACGGTTTATAAAACATGGAATACACAGTAAACAACGAACAATCAGCCACCCATTCACAGTCATTCTTTACATACTAATAATGTATATAATATAATGATTATATATATATATATATATATATATATATATAAAATGTAATGATATATAATAATATATATTACTATATACATCATTGATACATGCTCCGTCCACAGCGAGAGACAGTAAGCAGTAAGAGCATTGAACTTACCATACGCATTGAGCCAAAAAACAATATTCAAATAGCTGAAAATAATAATATATTGTGTAAGAGATTAATCTACCAGAACGATTGATTTGAGAAATTCAACTTTATTTCCTGTTATCCATTTTGTTTTTTGTTGTTTTTCCGGAAAATATAACATTTTTTAAGTTAGTGTTCATTATAGTGATTAGCCCATTTAGGACTAATCATTTCAATAATAATAATAATAATAATAATAATAATAATAATAATAATAATAATAATAATAATAATAATAAATTTTAAATAATATTTTGTATTTATTCAAATATCACTAGAAAACCCCATAGCACCTCCCCATTGCACGTCACACAGTTTTTAACTGTTTTTGCAGTAAACAAACAAATAAATAAATATAAATAAATTAATTAGTAAAAGATATAAAGCACATTTTAAATTTTTACTTTCTCGCACTTACTAACGTAAGAAGAGAAAATATTGGAATCGTTCCCCGGAAAACTGCGAATTTTCGACACAAAAATTCTTATTATCGGGCCCTAGTAACGAAAAAGGTGGATAAATCCAGTTGCTAAATATAGCAAAAAAACTAGCACGTGGTGTCGCCAGAATCCATGGTTTGTGCGTCCATACAGAAAAGAAAAAAATTGAGAGCGGTTTTTGAAAATATTTTTTATAACTTTTAATTACAATATACGCAAAAGCTACTCGTTTTCTAAAAAAAAAAAATTGTACATGACCTTTTTTCTATCTGCAATTTTAAAGCTTTTTTCCAATTTTCGAAAAATCAGGGATGTCAACGAAAATGAGACCTACACTATTCTCTTAAATGTCCTTTGTACTATTTAACAAAATTTAATCAAACAATTTTGAGCCTTTTTTTTATTTTGAAAATCCGCAGGTGCTTTATATAAGTAACTCCCAAAACAAAACTATCGATTTCAAATTCCAGGGTCCGCGATATCAGCTAGAAAGATTGGGGAATGTCAATTTTGGAGAAAATCGACTGAACGATATGCGCTAGCGCTAGCGTTGACAGATGGAGTTTTTCGTCAATCGATTTTTCGGTATGAAGGACGTACAAAACATGTATTCTGGCAATACCACGTGTTGGGATATTTTTTTTATATTTAGCAACTGGATTTATCTACCTTTTCCTTCTCCGCAAGAGTTTTGGTGTCGAAAATTCGCCGTTTTTCCGGCGCACGAGTAAATGCGAGAAAGTAATATTTGACCGTTCGCATCCCTTCGTTATTCGTTTTGATTTTTAATCGTTACTGTGTATGTCTCATTTTATGTATGCAAAAATAGATTGACCATTCTTTTGACCTTCAGACCACTATATCGGTTACTTTTGTAACTCTATGGTTCGCATAAGATGTTATGAGTCGCTACAGCTACGCACTCTGGTGATATTCAAGCTCCCGACTGGATGACACCTTACGAGCTAATTAAACGTCGAGTAACTGATCACGTGTCTGATGCGATTCCTTATGCGTATCGAGTATTCAAGGTAAACTAGCTTCAGCTCTAATAATCGCCACGCTCAGGCAGTCGGGCAGAGAGTATTTTATTCGGGAAGAGAGAGGGAATTCCCCTACTGCGTACGCCTTGATAGACGCCATCTCAAGGTCAAGTTCTTCGTTGACAGCTGAAGCCCTGCTCCTTCAATGTCCGGCTGCCACGACTAAATTGCGTGCCACAGGGGTACGGAATTTAAAACAAGGTTGCAGATGCATTAATTTCATTAAGATCACCTCGTGTCTCTGTCAATTGCACTAAACTCATAAGAATTCCGTTTTATAAAGATTCCACCGGCAGGACGTGAAAAGCCGTTCCGTTTCCGCGTTGGAGAGGTTCCGTTTTATGCTGTTTAAAATGTCATTCAACTTCAGGAGTCGGAGAAATTTTCGTATTAAGGCAGGTTTCCGGCTCGTACAGGTTCCGATTTAGAAATATTTTACTGTATTTCAATCACTAGTTACAGGACAATTCTTATAGAACAGTATCTGTGTACATTTCAAGGAATACTTAATAATTATTTGTATAGTGTCAACAAATAATGAACATTATTTTTAAGCGCTTTTCTTGGACTTTTCAAATTTACGGGATGATTTGCTTCCAAAATTTTCACGGCAAATTTCACCACTCGTTTTTTCCTTCTTTGCAAATCAAATTCTACTTTTTATACTTCAATTTACGAGTAGCGTGTTATTTTGAATATCATTGCTCATGGCAAACTTTGTGACAGCACAAAAGAGGAATATCATCATTTGAATCTTATGTTCTTTGCAACTTGGTTCAAGGTGTTAATTCTTCTGAAATTTTTATTATATCATTCTAAACTTGTTACCAGAAATGAAGTTCAGCCCAAGAGCTCCATGGACAATATATTAGCTGGATTTCCTAGTCATGGCAGAGCAAATAAAACACAGAAGCTTTTGAAACCATAGTGTTGCATGAGAGACCTTTACAGATAGACTGGAATCATTTGATGAGTAAAGGATATGAGGAAAGGTACTGAAAATCACAAGACCAAATAAAATTCTGGAACAAAAATATGTGTAATAATAAATCTTTGGATGCAAATGCTGTCTTATGACCTCACTTCGGTTAAAAATGAACAAAACGATTTGGCAATTTCTGCCAACCTGGGCTATTATATACTGAATATTGTTCACTACTTAAAAGGGCAAAAGAAATTAACAAGGAAAACATTATGAAATCTCAAGCTGTAATTATGACAAATTATCAAAAATAAAACTTGCTGGAAGGTACAAAACAAACACTGTTCAAAGTGACAATATAGATTACATTTTTAATCTGTAATGTAATTAAGCTTTGGCATACACATGAAGTTTTATAATAGAAAAAAAAAACAAGTAATGACAACAACTTACAACTGTCTCCTAATCTAAAATACATAATTGCTTCTTTAGCCACAACAAACAGATGACACCATTTATAACCCTTTAAATATTTTTCACATAAACAGACATCTACTATAACATTTGTTTACAGAAATGAGTATATTGATTGAACTGCAGTCTCAGCTGGCAAAGTAAATTGAACTCACATTACAATTAACAAAACAAAAAAGTAATGGAAAAAGAAACATTACACACACTTTTATCCTAAACAAAAATTGATGGATTTAAAATATCTACATTTATAAATAAAACATTAAGCCACTATTCAAAGTAATAGCATTTAATAAATTAAGTAATAAAATAATCAAATTCTACCTTTACATCAAAATATTCATAAATAAATTTCTGCATAAGAGGCGAATTTCTGCATAATAAAAATGCGAAAAATGTTTTGTTTTGAGACATAGAGTAAAAGAAAATGCACAAAAATATCTAAGAATCACATTCATTTAGATCACATAATTTGCACATTGAACAATATAAAAACAGGAAGTTACAGACATTAAAAATGTTGGAAGAAGATGCATTATCATCAAAAAATTACTTATATCTTTTCTGAGGGCCTTGGTTTACAAAGATGTTGAGAGAACATTAAAGGGCTCATCATTATAGCAAATATAATAAAGCTTCCTGTAGTGAATAAAATGGCTCATAATTATAGCTAACGTAACAAAAGGACTGACAAAAATATAATACCATTTATCATTCCTCAATTTGGTTAGAAAATGTGTCAGAGTTTTAAAAAAGGCGATCAGTTAAAATAAAACTTTAATTAAAGTGGCTAAAAGACCCTTACATGCTCATTAGTAATTATACATTTACACTTTCTACCTCGTGAATAATTTACCAACTTGCACATAATTGTCTCTTTAGCTACTAGTACGATAAATAACTTAATTTTCAATGTTATTTTCAATGCTTCATGGAAAAAACAACAACAAAAAATACTAATCAAATGCTTTTATAAATATAAATCAAGACATGTTTGGTAAGCTACCTTAGATTTGGATATTAGAGAGGCACAGATAAAAAATAATCAGTTCTTTAATTCCGTCATGATACAAAATGCTTACAGAAAGAGGAAAGCTCTAGAGCAATCAATTATTTTATTAAAAAGATGATGGTTAACTGAAATAGCTCCAAGGATTACTTACACATTGTTACACAGGGCGCAAAAGTTCTTACCAGTCTCAAATCAACCTCATTCAAAGGCCTACATACGACATCAGTTTAACTACCAGGTGATGGTAGATGGAAATACATTCTCATCAACTTTTGCTCTCATATTTAATATTAAGTAAACCTTAGATTAAAACATTCAACTGAATCTACATTTAAAAAATCCTTTACTTTGCATAGAGAGCCACATGCTTAAAGAAGAAATTGCAACAGTAGGTGAAACCAAAATTACTCAGAGGACTTCAAGATTTATTGCAGATCATTTTATTGGTTTCTTATCAGTGCAGTTGGAAATTTTTTTCTCGTTTCTCATATTTTTGAAGCAGTAAACATTGTCAATACACGAATTTTGAGCCTTGACAAATTGACAATTCTCTATAACACTAAACAAAATTAACGTGTTCATGTACTGGATGATATGAATAAAAAATCTCTAATTCTTATGTGCAAGATTCTCTTTCTCTTTACTTTTTTTCGTAGTCCAAATGATCACACAATTCACTCAGTTCTCTTCATAATCAAAAAGCATTTGTGCACCAAATTTATCATTTGGTTTCTGATTACCAACATAATAAACACGTAGTAAATGAAGGCTTTGAAATGCATATGAAATGAAGGACCTGATATAATGTGCTTTTGTGCACTTGAAGTACATGGGGACAGTGGGAAAACAAAAGATTGCATGCTTTCAGGCATTCTCTTCTTGTAATATTTTGTTTATTCTTGCCTTTTTTCAAGATGTTTCTTTAAAAAACATCCACTATGGTAAGTATACTAGGATTTATTTAACCATGGACACAATGATGTGATTGATATAAATGTTATAGTACAATTTACGTAGTTGGGCATTTGATGTAAATCAGCTGTTCACGGTTTCATCCAATCGGAAGCTTGAATGTCCCCCTAGTGATATCACTGTAGTGACACAAACTCCTGATTGGATGAAACCGCAACAGCTGATTTACGTCAAGTGCCCAACTAAATAAATTGTACTATAACATTTATATCAATAACATCATTACACTTGCTTATACTGATTATAGCCAATTGCAATTTTATTACGATTAAATGACAAGAATCAGCTTCCATTTTATACTATAACCTCCTGCGAGTTGAGCTGGTGTCATTAGGAACTATTCAATGCTATCCTCTTCATAAACAACATTCTATAATGTACAGAGTGCTGCAGTGAATGATGAAAATAATTGATAAAGATGCTAGCTTGATACGTAAGTTACTTTGATTTGTTTAAAGTGAAAAATTGCTATTGAGTAATTAAATTGTTTACAAAATATAAAAGCAAATTTTGCAACAATTCAATAAAGAACATGTAACTTAAAAGAAGGGAAATTTCCCAGAAACCAATTAATGTGAGAATCACAAAGACTAGATAAGATGGTAAAAATACTACCTGATCTTTTTTTTTTTTTTTTTTTTTTTTTTTTTTGGTAAAGTGGTATCAATATTATTTATTATCTCTAAAATAATTTTGACACATCTCTCCATCCTACCTTTTCCCTTCAGAAAAAATTTTCTCGAAGGACATATCAAAAACTTCAATGTTGTAAATAGGACCACAGCAAATTCTTACTGTTGCAGACTGTCACTCAACAAGTGCAAAAATCTCCAAAAGTGCTTTATTTCCTAATGGTCATTCTGAGACAAGTTAGCAGTATCATGAAACAACCAGTTATTGGTTTGTCAGATCTGCGAGGGAAGGGACTGCAACTGCATGTACTATACAGAGATTCTTAAAGCAACCACCATTAAATGCATGAAGAAAAGACATCTAAAAAGTATGTAAATAAGAACAACTCACGGGTAGTGGCTTTTGAGACTAAACCAACACTAAGTAGGATTGGAGAGGTTAAAACCACTCATTAATTCTTGTTAGAGCTAGTAAAAATCTATTGCCTGATTTCACCCTATTAACTAACTACCGTCTTTATCACAAGATAAGAAAATGAAATACATAAAACAGGCATTTACAACCAAAACATTAATCATCCTTAACTTATAATGCAAACCTGAATAAAAAGAACAGCTGCTTCAAAATTGAAATTAAAACACATTACGTCTTTCTTCTGAAATCAGAAACAAGTACTAAATACTCCAGAAAATGTATAAGCAGTTGCAACATAGTCATCATTCATTCACATTGTATACATTAAAGAATGGGGACAATACCCACCTAAGAACCCTAGGTGGCTAACTGCAAGTCATAGCACTTTTTAATTTTTGTAACATTCGCGGTACAATTTATTTTAAAATGAAATTCATTTCTCTTGTCCATTTTCCTACAACTGGCAAAAATATATTGGAAATCATTATGATATTTTAACACCAAGGAAGTAAACTTATATTTTGTGAATTAACTATATTACATTACTTTTCCAAATATTACATGAAATTAATGAAATGTGAAGTGGAAATTGGACAAACATTTAATTTTCTGTTTTAAAAGGAATAAATTAGAGTAAAACCTAGCTTTTACATTCCCGTAATTTACATTTTCACGGTATTTACAATATTTATCACTCTCAACAGTTTTCGTATATTCATAATATTATAAATACCCTGCATTTATGATAGTATAGTTTAAATTTTCCCACAATTTACAACAGCCTGCTTGCTACAATACCATCTAGAAAGCACTTGGTATTGTGCACAATGTCCCTGCACTTTCCCACCACCTTGCGCATTAAAAATGGGCATAACAGAAAGACTATTGAAATGGTGTGAAATAAGAGAGTTGTGAAATAATACATAAATACTAGAAGATTTAAATACAGTGAAAATCAAAATTGAATAGCTATCATTTTCATTAAAAGTTTAACTAATTTTCATTTCATGACATCACAGAAGCGTTTAAAAAGGTAGAAAAAATTACCAGTCTGCATTGGTAAAAGAATATAAGGACTGTGCCACACGTGCGTTGCGTTGACGCGCGTCACTTAACGCCAATGACGCCAGATGCGGCGATGCCTACGCACACGAGTCACTTAACGCGCGTGGTAGATTAACACAATCTTATGCGAAACGACCCACGAGCGCTCTTTGCGACGTGCAGTGTTGGCAACGCTCGACGCCTGGCGGGCGTCGCGGTTTGAAAGCTAGAAAACGCACTTCAACTTGACGCTGTAGCTTCGGCATCTTGCTTGAGCTGTGCCATTTCGCACGTTGCCAAGAGCGTTCGTGTGCCGTTTCGCATAAGATAGTGTTCATTTACGACGCGCGTTATGAGACGCGTGCACAGGCATCGACGCAGCTGACATCAGCGTTAGGTGACGCGCATCAACGCAACGCTCAGGACCTAAGAGAAGTAGCCTCGCGATCATTTGTTTATTTTACATTATCCTCCACAATTGCACACTTTCTCATTCTAGTTTCATCGTGGTTTTCCCCCATCCTTTAATAGGTCAAACATCGACGTATGTAATTCTCAGTACGTTGTTAAATGTAAAATCTTTCATTCATTCTCTTTCTATTATTTCGTATATAAATATATGTAAAAAATTATTAGTTGGAAATCATTACGAACTGCTCAAAACAAACATTTTATTGCGATAGGAAAAATGTAAACTCACTCTCTCTCTTTTTTTTCCCAGTAGAAATATTATTTTCCTCCCTTCATCCAATGATGAGTACATTGTTGTATCATCAAAGGCTACCATCAGTGGATAGCAGGGACGTGTGGAAGTGTCATTGCAACATTTAAAATTCACTATGCTTCAGTTAATACGCCTTCGATTTCCAGTGTAAATTTTGGTAAATTTCTATTCGACCTTGTAATATTGTTTATTATATTTGTAATACATCATATTAAAGAATATTATAATCCGTATTGATTGTATGTATTTAAATACATTATACAGTACTCATAGTTTTAAAGAAAAAAATAATTTCCCAGTATTCACACTTCTCTCAATTTACACCATTTCCATATGGTCCTGTGAAAATTGTAAAAGAGGGGTTTTACTGTAGTTTGGAATCTTGGGAGAATTTTCCCTTATTTTTAGATTTTGCTGTCGCTGAAAAGTGCCTTTAAAATTTAAAAAAACATGCCACCATGTGCTAGTTATCTTCCTGAAGGACATCTCGATGTTAAGCATTTAAAAAACAATTGAAGATGATTTAATATTAGTAACTGATAAGAGCTGTGGCAAAACTATCCCAGTTTTCATTGCTGATGAGGAAATTTTGGAGTAAACGAGAAGAAGAGCATGAGAGAGAAGAATACCAAGTGGTGTGAGTCTTGACTAAGTCTTCAAGAGATCAAATTCATTCTCCTGAAGAATCAGTTTTCTCAACCTAGGTATATTTCTCTCTGGAAGTATTAACAACCCCATATCAAACTTTTCTGTGCTTGAAAACAAACCAATGAGATACATGTCATACATCATAGTTGCTATTTCAAAAAAGGTTTTTTAAATTTTGTATTAAAAAAAATAATATTTTTTCATCCTAATCATTCATCTATATAATAAACAAACTACTAATATATTTACTTAAAAATTACAGCTAATTATTTACCAAAAATTTGAAGTTTAACACACAATTAGTCTTGGATAGAAAATAAATGAAAATTTTTAATTGGTTTAAAAAACATTTCAGATTAAAAAAAAAAAATTTTCTATGTTAAAAACAACAACAGAAAATGCCATTATATATCTCTCCAATAGAAGTACTATAACTGACTGGTTTAAGAGAAAAATTATTTTTCATGATTGTTCATTTTTGTCTACATATCAACATATCTCTAAAGGTTTACCAAATTTTAACATTAAGAATTATCAAAATCCGTTTAAATTTCTTTTAAATAAGAAAATATTTCAACTGACCAATGAAAAGAAACCAGAACTGCCTGAAGTCAAATATTATGCATTATTCTCTCAACATTAATTCCTTTAAACATTGCCATTAAATACGAGACAATGAACATTGCAATGAATTATTATAAGGCACAAATTCCCTAAGCATTATATTTAAAAATAAGTCTCTAAAATTCACCGATGTCACAACAAAAAAGGAGTCTTAACTGTCAATAGAAGCTTTAACTAGAGGCTTCGTTCCTCAGAGGTGGCAATAATTAAAAAAATATAACAATAAAACAATGCTTTCAAACTTCTGCCAGAACTACAAATGTAGTATATAACATTTCAAGTGGATCTAATGAGAGATCAAATTTAAAGAAACCACTCAGCAAAACCAAATTTTATAACACTTATCAGGTATCAATTTTGAAATACAGACATTTAGAGGCAATTACATGGATATTTTCACAACTGTCAAATTGACCCAAATAGAAAGCATTGGTAAATAACAATCTTTATATTGCAACATGATTTTCATTTTATATGTAATAGTATGTACAAGGAAAGGAATGACTTGATTGACAAACAATGGACTTGAAAAGCGTTAATACGAATCTACAACAACACAAAATATTCCAAATTTGATTCTAAAATGAGCAGCAACTGTTTGACAGTTAAATTTCTATTATTAAGTAATTACACTTTTTCTACATTCCATAAAAATCATTTGGATATTTTGCACATTCTTTCATAATTTACCTATCAATCACATTTCTGTATAAAAAATGTTCACAACATTTATAAAAATGAATTTGTTGAATGTTCAATATTTTAAAATCTATATGCCACGATTGTTTCACTCACACTTGTCGGTAACAAGGGGAAAACGAACTATTCTTAGCTGGTTACTATAGTCACAAACAACACTATCTCTAAGTAACAAAATCTGCTTTACAAAAACACACTTATCACTGTGACCCAGTTTAACAACACGCACTGGCACACCAGTCCGCACATCCCATACTACCAAAGATCCCTGTAGAAATAAAAACAAAAATATGGTAACACTTTTAGTTCACTCTATTTTATAAGTCAGCAATTGTATCAAAAGCTTTTATGTAAGTACTCTGAAAATCATCTTACCTGCTTACTAGTTATTAGTAAATTATGAGTAAGCATCACCATACTGGAACAGTATGTGTGGGCCTGAAAAATGCCCAAAACAATTCATCATAAACATAATTATTCTTAGCTTTGCAAAGGTACTCATTACCATTAATATTGAATGGGCCAACCTTTCAAAAACTTACCACTTGTATTGTATTTAAAAGATGACCTTGGAAGCGTTCCCACACACACAATCGTTCATCAGTTCCCAAACTAATAACATAACTTGCTGAATACGTCAGAGCTACAACACTTCCATCATGAGCTTGAATGCTGTACATACATGCTCCTAAATAAACATTCCATAAACATTAGGAATTTGATGACACAATACATAAGGGATGAAAAATAGAAGACAGTTTCAGACATGATATTTTTTGAGCTTCACTGAATCCCAAGCTTCTGTAATATCAGAAGATGGATCTGAAGCTAAATACACTAGTTGTAAGAAGGTGTACAGTTATTCACTATTTTCCTTCAAAAATGACTCATATTAAATCAGCTAATATATTTTCCAACTAATAGATCATGTAAGCTCATCTAGTATTTTTTATTTTTTTGTAAACAGGAAAAATACATGAAGTTTTTCTGTATAAAATTTCAATCCCCATTTACAGATATTTTCATTGAACACTGACTTGAACTTGAACTAGACATGAACTTTTGTTAAACACACTTAATTTTGATAAGAAATTGAAGTGGAAATGAAAATAAATTATAGTAATGTGAAAAAAAATTATAGAATATTATTTTGAAACAAAAATATGAAGACAAACTTTTCTACCTGTAAGCAGATCCCAGACACACAACAGTCCATCTTGGCTACCACTGCCTGACATCATTGGTGATATACGGTCAATAAACAAACAACTGACAGGACCACTATGACCGTGAAGAGTATACAGAGGAAGCTGATCCTCTAATCGGAAAACCTGGAAAAAAGGCCATAAAAGTTGCAGATAGAAATAAGAACAGAAGAAAAGGTGATCTGAATTGTATGAGTGCTTCACATGCTTGCATTCACATGCTTGCTTACATACATTGAGCGTGAGATTCAGTGTAACAAGTGTATGCGCTTGTATATGACCAATGAGCGCAACTTGAGGTTTTGTGTGTGATCAATGTGCGAGTCATTTAGGATAGTTATGGAAGGAGCAGATCCACTGACAAATTGTGGGAGGGGAAATTCAAAATGTTTTGGTCAAGTGTATCATATGACAGATTTTGTAAAACGTGGCAGGCTACACTCGGCTCATGCTGCCATACGATTTTATTATTTTTAATGAGTATCTGAAAATACTTTTGCATGAAAGTTTCATGACAAGTTAAAATTAATAGTTACTGAAAAATTTTTCAGATGGAAATTTCTCTTATTTCCCTTCCTGCGGATCCGTGCCTGGTTATGCTGTCTATAAGGTATCAGCATTAGTGGAATGAGGTGTTTGTGGATGGTTATGTGAGGTATGAACATTAGTAGAATGAGATGTGTGTGTGTATGTATGTGCGAGAGTGTGAGTGTGGGTGTGGGTGTGGGTGCGCACTTATGGTGTATCTTTTGTGAATGTTCATTCCTGACTTAGATGCAGTTAAATATTTTGGGGAAACACATCCTACTCCTCCCTGACTTTACTTACTTTAGATTACAGGAAATTACAGAGCCATATATTTCTTGCATATTTCTACAAAGCTTTGCACTTAATTTATCTCATGTGCATGCTGACATGATTTCAAGACAATACAGACTTGTTTTTATTGAGAATTAATTTTAAATTGTACCAAATAATTAGCAAATGATACTCATGTCATTTACATCAGTCTTTGACCTGAATTTAGTCTCTCCCTCTCCCTCCGTCTCCCTCTCACTCCCACCCCCAATAATTGCCTTTATCAGCCATTCAGTCAAACTGAAAACATTATTATCTGTTTATTCTTATTACATGTATTGGGTTTAGTTTGTAAGTTCATTCAATTCCATTTGTATTGTCCCATTTCATGTATGATTCCATATGTTTCAGGCAACTTAAAAGTTTTATTAGCCAATGTTTTATGAAAGTAATGTGCAGTGGTGTAACGTTCCACATCTGAAATTCATAATACTTGTGAAAATTGAGTATGTTATTTCTGCATTAGATTTATTAATTAAATATTTTCATTACAGGTGCCAAAAATGGCTCTGGTTTCAAGGCCTGAAGGATAGAATCCTATCAGCTGGAGAAGTTAAAGAAGAGATCAGTGTTGCATTAAAATATCCTAACCAAGATAATAAAATTACCTAATGAAAATAGCCAGGCATCTCCCACCAGCAGGGCACTGCCCCAGCCGGGACAATTTTTAAGCTCTCAACTGTTCTCCTGGTATATGTGGAAGCGTAGTGCATGTGCGTGCGTAAGAAAGGGATGAGGATAGGGCAAGGAATACAAAGGAAGAATTGTGCACGGTCTGCGGTCTGTGGCCCATTTGTTAGGTTAGTGCTCTCGCATTTGCCTGTTTATCACAGAAACCATGGAAAACTACTGATCAGAGCATCAGTCCTTTGAATTCTCCCCCACACAGCAGCTAAATTCAACCTAGCTATGTAGCTAGTGTGGAAAATCCTGCTCCTGTCAGGACTTGAATCCTAGGGCCTCCTGGCCAAAGGCTTTGTGGTAACGTCAATTGAGGCCCTGAGCCACCTAAGCCAGTTTACAGAAATTTTAATTCAAAGTGGGGCAAATAATAAGCTTAAGTATCTTCTAACCAAATAATAATTATTATTATCTTCTGACCAAATTTAGCTTTCTGCAAGCTGGCACTTATGCATGCCGTGCATTTATGTATGCTGGCATGACATGACATGGCATAGTGTCAAGCCAGTACACACTTACTTTTTATAGTGATGATGGGTGGCAATTAATTCTCAAAACATTTCAAGCTCCAGTCCAACAGTATCTGATGTGATAGCTTGATATTGTGCCATCAAACACTTCATTTTTAAATAGTTAGCCATTAATTCACGATAATTAGACAGTTTTTATTCAGTTGTGCTGTCATTGCTGTTCTGGCTTGCAATTGCTCAGTGATTTCATACTATTACATACATTACAGCCATATGTTCAGCACATTCATGAGCAAAATCAGTAGCCTAGCAGAAAAAGCATCAAATTTATAATTTCATTTACCTTCAAGGTGTGATCCTGGCTGCCCGTAAGGACTCTACCTCCCTCTGAATCCAGAACAGTAATTGGTTGTTGATGGGCTCTAGTAGTATTCAGGTGAATGCACCGGATGTCTTGTTCTACACCATGCTGTGCTGCCCAAGAATTCCAATCACTTAAGGCTCCTGCACTGTTTGTGCGTACATGGGCTGAAAAATAATGAAGGAAAATTATCCCAGAAACACCAATAAAATAAAAGTATTGTCAAATGTCTGCTTAAGATAAGAAGATATGGATATTTCACTAACTTCTTCTATATGTGAAGCCCCAATCAGTTGGTTGACCTTGACTGAAGCTTTCAAGTTCAAAGAAATCCACAGCCCCACTCAGCTTAGCTGCTACTACTCTGTTCCCAATTATTTTTACGGCAGTAATACCAATACCAGTCCCATCTTCAAAAAGGCACTGTAAAACAAAAACAATAGCCTTCTTTAGCATTAAGTACACCATCTAACTAGGCATTATATACTGTTAACAGAGTAATTTAAACTTTTAAACACATGTTTACTGTAAGGGGAAATAAAATAGCAGTGAAACAATAGCACATACTTTTCTATAATTTGTAATGGCTCCACAACTACTACTACTACTACTACTACTACTACTACTACTACTACTACTACATGAACTTGCAAAAATGTTTTCAAGCAGTGAACAATTTTTTCTGCGCCGAGACTTGCACTCAGGTTCGGTAAATTAACTCGCCATATGCCTTACTGCTACACGAGGCAGCTGCCCCGATGTATGAACTTGGACAGACGCTTACAAATCTAATTAACTCTCCCATTATTTCCAACATGCAAGGTTCAAAAATGTTAGAGGAAGAAATTAACTGTATAAAGGACACAAATTATCTACTTTTTCATCACCACTGGCAATAAGCAAGAAGTTTTCTGTAGAAAATTCCTTATTCATTGTCCCACTGTCCCCTGCACTTTTTAGTTTATATATTGACAATGACGTGAAGGAATGGCAGAGAGCTTTGTCAAAAGAAAGCATTAGAGTTTCTGGAACAGGTTTAATAATAATTTTATAGCTGATGATCAGGTTATTTGGGAAAACGTGGAGGATAGATTGCAGAATGATATCTATACCTTGAAAACTATATTACAGCATTACAAGTTGCGGGTATTTAATCAGAAACCTAAAGTAATGACTTTTCTGGACAAACATCATTTGAGGTGCAATATAGTCATAGAAAACACCATTCTATAACAAGTGTCAGAATTTAACTATCTCAGACATACCATCTCTTCTTGCAAGAATGACATCCACAAAAATGTCAATAAATTTCAGACAATGTGTGGAACAATCCATGAAATCTTAAGAACGTAAGAAGGTCACACAAACCAAATTTTACAAGATGATGGCAATTCCTGTATGTGAATATGGTTGAGAAAGCTGGAGCATGAATTGCTTGGAAAGAAGGAAAACTGAAATGAGATTTTTATGATGTTGCAGGATGTATGCTTCTAGACCACATAAGAAGCGAAGACATCAGAAGTCGACTGAAAACTTTCAACCTCAATGAGTATCCAAGTGCAAAAAGAGAAATAGTTTCATCATATCCAATGAATGACTGGTGTGAGACTACCAAATAAGCTCCTCCATTACGCACCCGAAGGAACTTGAGATCCAGGTAGACCTAAAAGAAGAAGGAAAGTCGATCTTTTTGGTCCCAAAACAGGCCATATGGCCTAGTCGATGATAATAATGATGATGAAGAAGCGAAAGTGTTTCTATTCCATACTCTTTCTACTCCATAGAAGCAGCCTCAATTACTTCAGTACTATACTACACTGTTTAGTGTTGTACACTGCGAGAACAGTGGCATTTTCAGAGTGTAAACCTGTACCTATTACTACATAAAATCCCAAAAGTAAAAGTCCTAGAAAGGGTGGTTTTTTTTTTGGCACAGTTAGTGTGAAAATGAGTTTTAATAAAGCGTAATTCCTTCAGAAATCAGTGTAATTTAATTACCTAAACTGATTTTGACCAAAATTTTCACATCATATTTGTTCGCTTTAGAATATTTTACTTTCTCACCTTACTACATAAGATGAGAATGTGTTGTAATTGTGCGCAGGAAAAAGGCAATATTTCAACAGAAAAATGCTTATTGTATACATGAAAGATCTTGGCTCCCCGGGTAACCCCACGTGTTTGGTAACACAGCCTTTAACGCGGAGTCACCCGGACAGCCAAGATCATTCACAAAATTCCGGAAGCCTGCGACTTCTTATTACACACTCTTGTTAATGAAATAGAATATCAATCTTGTTTCAATATGTAGAAAATTACTTCCTCTGACACACACTGTAGTCAGAAACCATGTTTTGTGAGTCCTAGACACCAGAAAAATCTATTAACGGCAAAATGTCTGTCAGTGCATGCAGCCAGATGTGATCAATGCTAGTGCCTAAACAGGTAAAAAAAAAATTAAGTTCTAAAAATTAGTTCTTCATGAGCAGAATAGGGGAAGGGGAAGTTTTATTCCATAATGAAACCTGAACTTGTATTTGATTTTGTTCCTCTTGCAATTCTTTAATTATATTATAATAACTGTTTAAAAATGAGTTTAATTCAGTCATTAAATTCACTCATGACATCACTTGTGCATTCACTCGTGTCACTTCAAATCTGGCTCCAGAACATCAGGTGTCAGCAGGATTACTTTTCATGACAAATGGATGAGCTCTACTTTCTTAAAATTGATAATTTATAAGTTAATCTTTTCTAAATTTCAGAAAAATTTTTGCAAACTTTTAGGCATTTCAACAATATACAAGCTTTTCTGGTGGATCAGAACAAACCAGGAATGTTAGCTTCTGTTGGACTTGAAACTTGTTATATAAAAGAACATTAAGTATTTTAAATATGTTAATTATTGAGAATTTAAATAAGGCTAAGAATACATTAATTAATAAGATTAATTGTATTGTTCATTAGACCTGAAAATGGAGGCGCAAAAGCTCCTGAAACGGCATATTTTAAAACGGAAAAATTTAAGACTTTTCATTTGTATTCAAGAAATAAAATAATAAATAATTTTCTGCAGTAAATTTTTTTTCTCAAAGGACTGGTTTTTAAGAGAAGTACTAATTAAGAAAGAAGAGTATAAATTGTACACAAGTTAAGAAAAATGTCTCCAAAATTGATATCCCCAATCGATTTGAACAAACTCAAGGCTCTGCGAGTTTGATTTTTGGGAGAAATTCATGTTGATCCTGAATTACATTTTTGAAGTTTTCTCAAAAATGGCTCCAAAGTTTTTGATTTAACTGTGGTCCTCAGATAGCATAAAGATGCTCAAATCAATGGCACAGATCTCATTTTCGATAAGTTTCCAGTTTTTCAAAAATTGCAAATGTTATGCAGGAAATCATTCAAAAATTGTGCATGAAATCTATCAATTTTTACCTAAGTATTTTCATATATCAATTTTTACCCAAGTATTATCTCAAAAATTACTTCAAAATTTGTACCCAAGGGACCATTGTACCCATGTACCATTGTACCCAAGGGAGGTTAAAAAGCTGGTGGTAAAAAATTTTGAAAATTGCAAAAAGATTGCATCAAAAAAGTTTAATATTGAAGAAAGAGATTTTTGTAGTAAATGAAATGTTCTAAAAAACTAGGTATTTAAAAAAAGGTTGTATATTTTTTACTTTTTTAATGAGCAGTTTTCATGAAATGTTTGCTTGAAATTAATGCAATTTATTAAAAAAAACTTTCCCCCCCCTATTAATATAACAAGGGACAATTAAAAAATGGTACAGGTCTAATTTTTGTTAAACTCCCAGAATTTAAAAAAGTCTGTATTGATATTATCGGGGTGATAATGTGTTTCAAGCATTGGCAAAAGTATGGCCAAGTAACTGCCTGGTGTACGAGTAAAGCATATGGTGAGTTAAGTCGACTGACCTGAGTTCAGTGCAGAGAACATTTTTGGCTGGTGTGGAAACATTTTTGCATGTTCATTTAGTAGTATAATATTGTGGAACTATTACAAATAATATGAGAAAGTATGTGCTGATTTAGCATCACTACTATCAAAAATTTTAAGTGCATTTTATTGACCATATTGACTATATTTTAGGTCATCAAAATTTGCTCTATACACAACTCCAGTTAATAGGCATAATTACCCTTGCTACTCACAAATCTAATACATGGATATGAACTTACATTAAATCATATTAATGTTATCTCTAATAATAAAGTAGAGGCATTTTGCCTTATGTTTTGTCTATAGTAATCATTTTTACAAATTATATAATGAATCAGACTTACGGCATTCATCTTATTTTTTTTTCTTAAATGTGATTTATAATCTACTGTCTACCATATTCTTTGGACTTTTTAACCTTATCAATAAATTATAATGGAACAATCAACAAACCTTTACAAGACAAAGTTATTCTTCAATAACTTCAAATTAGTTTCAAAACATATTCTAGAGAAGAAATTTCTTTTTATGATGAGGTCCCTTCTTTCCAAAATATGTGAATTTAATTTAAATTGTTCAATGATCAACATATACAAAATTTTATACATCAAAAGATACAGTGCAATCAACAGCACATTATTCAAAAGGTCTTGAAAATACCTTCAATTTTCCTGTGGATCCTTCCCAGAATTCAATTCTTCCAGACGCACAACCAATTGCAATTAAGTTTTCGTGGCAATCCAGGCACCAAATTGGAGGAACACTTTGAACATCGCTCAATACTATATTACTATCAGTACCAACTGCTGAATATGGTACGCTCACTGGCACACCATGCTGTAATCTTTTATTAACTTCTCCAGGAGAATTTCCTCCGAGGGAACCAGAGCTTTGATTTTTCAGTCTTATAGAGTGACTATTCACTACCTCGTTACTTGTCCACAAATTTTCACTATCTTTCCCCAACTCACTTAGTCTCCTTATTTCTTTTTCACTACTATGTCGCTGTAATAACTTTCCTTTCTGAGGATAACTGCAATTACAGCACTGAGAAGAATCATTGATGTGTGAACAGGTATATTCTTCATTTGTATTTAAAAGTTGGTCACACTCGCAATTCTGTGCTTCTGTTTCTGGCCCATCCTCAGTTTTACTGCCAGAATGCACATTTTGATGTGACACAGATATTGGATCAAAAGCTGATGTGAAGGTTTCTTCTCGTTTCTCTTGTCCTAGAACTGGCACTGAAGATCTAGATCTTAGAAAACCTTTGTGATGAGTGTCTGATTTTACTCCTTCCCCCTGATTAGGGTAATCAAATTTCTTTTCATCTCGAGTTTTATAACTTTCTGAAGGATGTCTACATTCTCTGTAAATATCTTCATATTTTGATCCATAAAAAAATCCACGTTTTCTGAGATGATCATCAGACTTCTGATAATTTTCTTGTTCAACATGATGGGGCCGGGTTGTAAAATTAGTATTAATAGAAGGTTGCAGATCAGGGAAATCCCAGAACTGCTGATTTCTGTGAGCCGCTTCTTCTAACGAGGCCTCTCCATGTGAAGGAGGAGATCCAGATTCATAATCAGAAAACGAAAGTTCCTCCATTTTCACTTCAGATTGAGATAAAGAAGGTCTTTGAAGCATTGAGAAATACCTGGGGGAAATGAATAAAAAAATTTTAAAACTTGTTAAGCTACAAATTTCACAACCTAATAATGAAAAAATAAAATATTTGACCTGCCTTTTCCTGTCAATGCTGATAAGAAGCTCCCCAGCAAAGGAATCCCATATACACAAATGTCCTCCTAGGCAAGAACTGACAACAACAGCTCCATCTGTAGAGAGACACTCAACTTCCTGCTGATGACCATCCAACACAAGTGGTACTGCTTCCTTAACCACCTGAAACACACAAAACACTGCTTAGCATTTTACACAGAAAAATTAAAACACCATTTTTTGTATACACAACAAAAGTTTTGACTGAATTTATATCAACAGAAATGTCACACATTCATAGAAAAAAGTTTAAATAACAGACGAACAAATTAGATATACAAAAACACAATAGTTTGGAAAGGAGATGTGGACCTTTATTTTTGCTAACAGAACTTCCTTTCTTTGTAATGAATTGTTAATGAAGTAAAACACTTGTATTTAATGATGATGATGATGATGATGATGATGATGATGATGATGATGATTAAAGGTGCTTCAACAGCTAAGGTCATTGGTGCCTGTGTCAAATTATTTGAAGAGTAATATGCACTGTAGCAGAGCGAGACTAATTCTTTATTTTTTATGCGAAGTAAATGTGAGTAAATCTGAAAATACACATGTCCAATTATTTAAAAAAGAGGTTGGCAGAAAAGAGCCACATAAACACTTTAAAATCTCCCATTAAAAACCAAATAATTAGCATAATCCTCTTCTCTCAGATAATGCTGTAAATGTCAGACTCTCGTAAGAAACTAAAAAGCTTGCAGAGAGAAGATTTGTCATTTCCAAGTACCTGTGCCACAGAGCTTGCAAGGTGATGCCTTCAGTGGCTATCTCTTACCTTAGAACAAGTGCAGAAGAACATGATCCATGGTAAAATCTGTCTCGCAACTATCACACAAAGGGTGTGGGTCACCACGGAGAAGATGGCCGTGGGAGATATGGAAGTGAGCGATCCGAACGCGTGTCAGAATTATTTCCTCAGGCCCACAAGATGAGGAAAACCGGAGTTTTTGGAATCCCTGATTTTCGTGAGTTTAAAATCTAAGTTCTGCCACTCTGTTTACCATGCACTGAGAATATGGTGTTGATAAACAGGGTGGTATCATTTGTTGGGACTGTGAGGATGTCTATCAAAGTTTTCTTTGCAGTGAGCTTTGCTGCCTGGTCAGCAATATCGTTCCCTACTAACCCAACATGACCAGGAATGCGACAAAAAAAACAAATTATAACAAGATTCCAATAAATTATGGATTTGGTGTTGGATACTAGTATTCAAGGAAGGTTTCCTTTGATCATAAAATCTACAGAAAATAGAAAGAGGAAGAGTTTCTGAAGAGCAAGTTATACAATAAACCATAAGATTGGAATTAAACAAAGCTTAAGAGCATTTACTCCTGATATTATGAATTAATTTTTTCTAAAATTTTTGTAGTAGAAACTCTTAGTACAAGAAAACTATTTTTGAAGGCAAAAATCATATTGCTAGAATAAAAAGGATAGAAAGAGAAATTAAAAATAAATTTTCAAAACTAAGCGATGACGTGCACAGACAAGCAGAGTGGAACAGTTTAATACAAATTTATTATTATCAATTGAAGAGATTCTATTTCTTTGTGGATGTTTTTTTAAGAAACAATTAATTTTCAATACATTGTCTTCTATGTACTACATATTGTATGAAATTATTGCGACTGTCAGACATACTACAAATAAAAAGATAGAAATTGCTTTAAATTTAATATAGCCATTGCTAAATATGGTCTACAATTTATTATGGACAATTGCAACTCCTCCTTATTAACTCCCGTGATTTAAAAAATGGGAACAGATTGTGTAGGAACATTACGATTGAACAGAAAAAATGTTCTTAAAATAGAGAGAGAAGAAATTGAAGCGAGGCGAGTACATCGCCCAAGACTCTGGCCCCATTTCAATGTTTAAATGAATGGATAAAAAAAGCTGTTTCTATGATAAACACTTACCATAAGGATGAATTCAAAACTGTTATTACAAAGAGAAAAGAAGAAATTAAAAATCATGCATGCATTCTTGATTACAATAAATCTACACAAGGGGACATCTGAAAGACCAGTGCTTGTAATTATATCTTATTGAAAGGGAGAAAAGCAAGAAATGTAAAATGAAAACATTCAGATGATTATTAAATGTCACTGTGTTGAATACATTTGTTATTTGGAAAAAGAATCACACTGCGACAAGAATGGAAATTTTGTATTGATCTGGTCAAGCAATTGTTATCTGCTCATTCACATGACAAAAGAGCAGCATGTGAACGTCGTTTGATAAGTGATTTACATTGCATGCCAGGAAGACAGTTTCTTGAAAGAATTCCACCTCGAGACGACAAAATTTAACAACAGAAACTATGTGTGGTATAGCACAAGAGTGGGAGACATTGAGAGTCTACATTCTAGTGACCCGATTGAAAAGTGGACTTTGTCCTGTTACTTGTTTCAAAAGCTATCATAACATAGAAAATTATTAGGAGTATCTGTAAAGAAAATTAGTGTAACTTATTTTTAATTAAGTTCTACTCTTAATATACATTGATGTAAATGAATGTAAGTGTTGTACAGTTATTTTAATTTTTCATTGCCTCAAACTAATTATTATTTAATCATTATCATTGTTTATCATATTATTCAAGGTTTGAAGCATTGCATTCTCAGGAAAGAGTACAATTTCAGAGTTGGGAATCGTGACAACGCCTAAGCTGAGATGTTCCCACAGCATCCCTCGCCGGATGCGCTCAGCTTGCTACCTGCCCTTGCAGTACCGCTGTCCGCACCTTTCACTTAAAGCCGCCTTCAAATGCTACTGCGCTCACACTTGGCAGAGCGTTGAAGGGCTAAGCTCTTGAGATGGCATGCACAATGCATATGTTTTCAAATTTTTTGTGGCACAGTGCGCACTTCCTTAATGATGTTTTTGGTGAAGTTGAAAGAACATCCCAAACTTCAACTAGTTTTAGAAATACAGTGCATGAGCACAGTATTTTGGCAACTGCATTGCTGATCAAACACACCTGTCTAGTGGAAGCACTTCAATAATCGAAATGTGGTACTCTTTTTCAGAATAGACTCTGATAAAAAATTTTCTCTGAAAGCTGCCTGGCATTCTCAGAAAGATTGTATTTGAAAATTCTCCTTGATCCACAAATCTACATTACTCTAGGCTGAGGCACATTGTAAGTTAACTTCAAAACAGTGAATGAAGACGCAGACAGTTTTGCTTTGAGCAGGTATGACCCAGAAAATTGAAGGAGGAAGATTTCTCTTTTCTCTACACCCAGACCACAGGAAAGGAGGGGGGGGGGGGTGAAGGGAAGGAGGTGGTGAGTGAAGGGACTGTTGCAGAAATGCAGTTAAAGGAGCTGTCCCACAAGCAGTGTTGCAATTCTATCTCATGTCTCTGCCTCGAACAGCAGGGTTGCAATGTAAACTGATATATGGTATATGCCTGGTATACGCCACATAATATACTTGCATTGTTGAAAAATGATTGAAACTGAAACTAACCTGTGTGATACCATCTCTGGTATCCTCATTTTCACCAGCCCAACTGGTTCGCCACTCTGCATAGTTTCTACTGCAAACACAACGATACAGAACTACCATGGTATAAGCTAATACAACTACGCTTATAATACAAAGAACTGCAGTAAAAAAAATTTCCATTGGTGATGTTGGAATAAATGGCACATCAGATCCCAGAAAAGTCTTCTGCGTTGGAATTTTACTGCTCTCTCCATCTTAAAAGCAAAAGCAGATAAAAATGTGCAATTATTCTAAAACTTTTAATAATATGTTCTTTGAATATATTGAATATCCATACCTGAAAAATCCAGAGGATCCAATGCAGCTGCTAACGCTTGCCATTGAAAATGTTGCACAGTATGTTCTTCCAAATTACGAACTGATCGGGCAATATCTGGAGTTACCGCCAGTGAAAGACGAATGGATGGCAATATGCTGATGTACTGGCCTGCTACAGAAATGTTGTAAAGTGAGAGAATGGCTGGCCAATGATGATGGGAAAGCCTTCGCCATGGATCAAAACCAGAATGTTTCAATCGAGCATAGTCATCCAATGATGTATCATTCAGCTGTAACAATACAATAAATATTCTACTTCAATGCAATAAGCAATAATGAGTCCCTTCTTTACCGTCACAGTAAGTCAAGATGTAAAACTAAAAAACTAAGTGTTAATCATAAATTTTATACGATTTCAAATGTACATCAAATCAAAATGAGAACTTCAATTTAAAAACATACACCATTTAGCAGGTTATGAATTCCCCCCTTGCCCATCAATTGTCCAATTCCAAATTCTGCATCACATCATAAATGCCTTCATAGGGGAAAAGAAACGTGCGATTCTATTGGATAAACATCAGATTAACAAAAACTATTGATGGACTGTATGTAACGTGACTGATAATAGTTTCAGAACAACCACACTCATGAATTGCAGTGCATTTTAATGAGGATAGAGGGATGTCTAACTTAGAATATGGTCAATGTTCTCACCACTCGACAACAATGTCTGAAGAATGCTATTTCTAATATCCTTACACTACCCTATTAATTTGTTGTTTAACAGCTCACTCAAACTCTCATGAAATTAAAATATAGAAAACTTGAAACATGCCAGATAAGATTTTACACAAATAGTTAATTTTATAAAGCAATGTAAAGCTTTCACAGTGGATGTCAATATTACTTTATGGGAAGGTTCTGGTTTAGAGAAAACGATTCTTCCATCTGTTTCATGTTCAGAGGTAGCACTACTCAAGCTGCCACATCACAACTGAAGATGTCTGCCTCACCAGTATATGAAATCTAAGGAAGAACTATTTCCACTGGATTACAAAGAATCAGCCCCGGAAGCAGTAAGCCCAGTTTATTGCCCCCATTGTGTTGTCCTCTATACCTTTGTTCTCATGTACATTGTTATTGTGAGGCCTAAATTCCTGGGTCATCTCCCACTCTGCTGGTGTGTATTCATTAGTAGTCTATACAATCTTCTGAACGCAAAGCTGTCCAATATTTTTTTAAAGTTATTTTCTTGAGCTGCTGGCACTATTCCTCTGACAATTGAGTAAAACCAATTTCCAATACAATTGTTTTAGAGCATAAAATGCACACAAGCAGGCATTAATTTATCATCATAACAAACGGTATACACCAAATCAAAGATTGAAGACTGCTTGTGGCGTTTGCTGAAAATAATTGTAATTTAATATGTGAAAGCTTTAGTGATTTAAGTGAACATTGTCCACTTGCAACATTGTGAGAAGCAATTGTTGATTGTGGGTAGTCATATTAGTGAAATTCTGAGAAAAGATAATCAGTGGCAGTCACTGTGTTACTGACAATATACCTGCTGAGCAGATGTTGAAAAGAAAAGTTTCAAGATATTTAATTTTACTGTTTGCATAAAACGAACTGAAGACTATGTAGAACCCTGAAAATTGTTCACTGCTCCCAAAATAAAAATTTTGTATTAATAGAATAAATGTCTTATGCTTCCTTGCCAGGACCCAATTTAGAGTTTGGCGAATTTCATGATAAGCATTCTTTTCCAAGCGTTTCATGTGCTAATAAGAGTTTACTGTAGTCAGTTGTGATTTTCTAAATAATTTTATTGGTTCATTATTACTATTATCGTAATTATCAACATTACCCACATAATCATCATCATCGTCTTCATCATCATCATCATCATCATCATCATCATCATTATTATTATTATTATTATTATTATTATTATTATTATTATTATTATTATTATTATTATTATTCAAGCCCCAATACTGCCATTTTCTTGACAACCACTTAGTATTTGCATGACACTTAGATGATTAATAATTTTAAAGTACTCACAAATTTTTCAACTTTACTTAAATACTTTCAGGGTATATTTTTAATTAACTCATTACATCCAGTACAAAAATAAATATTAATTTTTTTAACAATTTCTTAAAATTTGGATAAAAAGTAATAAATTGCACTCTCTCAAATAAAAATTAACGATACATGTCATTTGTTGCTAGAGGATTTATAGTAAAAGCAAATAAAAAGTACACTAAAGAAACTAATATTAAACTTGCAAACAAAACAGCATTTACTTACATCATTCTTATTACTTTTTTCAGATGCTCCCAGTTTGGAATTTTTTATTGAATTCTCTGTATCATCAAGAGATACAAAAGGATTCAAAGAGGTTTTTTCAAAGATAATAGTTTGTCCAACATCAGAATGATTAATTTCTTTTCCTGAATCTTTGAATAAAGATTCATTTTTCTTCTGGAAAGCAAGAGGAGCCTCTGATCCAGCAACTGAAGTAACTTTTTCTGACACGACAGGGTCAGGATTGACTTGCAATAGCTGTTCAACAACTCCAGAGCTGTACACAATAAATATAATCCAAACAACCATAAAAAGCATAAATGTCCTCTGGAATATTCTTGTTCTTGCCCAAAAATGTACAACTCTCAAACGCTTGGGAACTTTTACTAGACTTGGGTCAGAGCCATGAGGTGGAGCAACTACGTTTGTTGGATAATTGGATGGCGATGATGAACCTACATTCATTCCATTCAAACGAGGATGAGATTTGGAGCGAGCTAATGTTTTGTAAGCAGGCCCTGAAGTTTGTGATGAGCGCAAATTCCACACAAGAGTTTGTTGTGCTGGTGCCCCAGGAGGCACCGGGTACTGAATTCGATGATGATGGGGTTCTGATGAAAGCTCCATTCTACGAATGTCAATGGCCAAAACAGTGGAAAAGAAAAACATCTGAAGAAAAAAATCAGAAATAAGTCCTACAACAGCAAATATGCAAAATTTTTGAATTGCTGGAACAAAAGTGAATAGCCCAACTGTTAAAATTGTCACCTCCGTCAACAGATTCTTAGTTATGCTCCATCCTTCACGGCTTAAACCTTGAGCAATGCGAATTTTTACATCCAGATGAGTGGGGGTAGAAACAACAGATTTTGTAAGGACTAAAACATTTTCTAATCCAACTATAACAACCAAATAAGGAAATACATCCCTACCATTTAATGATAATGTTAAACCAAAGAAGAAACACAATCCTACAGACATGAAAAGGGAGGCTAAAGCAGTCATAACAGCACTAAAAGCCATTCCTACTTTTGATTTTACTAACTCAATTTTACATACACTGAAGTATACATAAATAAAGAGCATGAAGTATGTAACTGTAAGAGGAACAAGTTCACTAATATTGAATTCTCCAGGATAGTATATATGCAGAACTTCTTGAACCCCAGATGGAATAGGTGGAGTTGTAGTTTCATTTGAATCAATGCTTAAATGTGACATCATATTTACTGGTTGATGCAAAGGAAAAGATTTTGTTAATTTCTGTTGCAGGCCTGCTAAAAATCTGTAACAAAACACGTAGATTACAATAAAAATTTGTATAAATATGTGGCACAAACAACTACAAAGACACATTTAGTTATAAAATGGCATGTTTGTGCATGACCACAACTGAAGAGTATCGTTTTCAGAATTTCACAAAGCAAACTTTCGCAGTAACCGATTTTATAGTATCATTTAATTAATACAGTGAATCACACGCAATCATCCCTGAATTTTCAAATCATATATTATCAACTTGGCAAATAAAAATAGTTTATTTGGAAACTTACTGTATGTCATATTCCTTGAAAACTATAGTAACAGCAAATTGTAACACACGTTGTCTAGTGCGTAAGGGATATCTTTTTATGCCAGTGTCTTTCATATTCATTCCAAAAAGCATTTCAGCAAGGCTTATTTTCCCCTTCTGAAGATTCTAAAAAGAAATAAATCCTATTTATATTCAATAATTAATCTATAATTCACTACTATTTCAAAGAAATAATTTGATAGTCAAAACAGTTTGCTTAAGCATTTTCTTGAATAATTTCTAGAAAGAATGTTTACTTTAAAAAAATCTATAATTAAAATAATAACTATCTTCTATTTAGGTATATAGCAATAAAATTTACCTGATAGCTGAAAATTGTGCTCAATAAATTAGGGTCCTCATGAAACAGTTCACGATTCTGTTGCCATAAATTGGCAGGTGATAATACAAGACAATTGTACTCTGGCAACTGTAACTTTTTGTCACTTTTTGTCTTAACTGCTTCCACATGAAGGCATAGATGGCTGAGAGTCTTTGAACTGAAAGGAAAAACAACAATTAAAGCTGAAGTATCACACTTTCCAATTTATTTTAACACATTAGCAAACTCATTCCTAAGGAACAATATTTTTGAAAGTTTATCGTTAGGGAGCAGATTTTAATGACATGTCATCATTTTTTTTTCTTTTCACTTTAGGACAATGCTGTTTAGTATAGAAATTCATTTTATGTTATGACAAAACGAAATGACCCATATTTATTTGTCTTGTTTTGCCTCTCTTTTTTTTCGTTTTTTTCTTCTTCCTTTTGTTGATTTTGACTAACAAGTAATTTTTTTTACTTTTTACGTCAATTTTAATGCATTTTTTGCTGATTTTATTGATTTTAATAGTAAATGTTCACCATAGAATTCCTGATCAGCTTATTCGATTTCTTGAGTCATTTGTAATGTCAGCCATTGTGAATATTACGTTATCTAAGGTTCCTGTGACGCCTCTTGACGATCTTGTCAGTTGTGCCGATTTTGTGATAAAGGTAGAGATTTTCTTTTAAAGAACAGCCCAAACTAAAAGTTTACAAGCTTAAAAAAACATTCTTGTTTCTTCACATTTTCTTCATTACTTTCATCCCATATTTTTGAATTAAACTGTGAATGTTAGAATATAATAACATGTCTCTTTCGAATTCTTATGTAAACACATACTGAAAATGAGAATGAAGATTGTGCTAGCTTTACCTATTTTCATGTTGGTAATTTTGAATAACTTCCAAAAGCTTGAAAACTTCGGACAATGGTGCACGAAAAGCATCAGTCAACATCATATCCTTTGTCCATGGGCAAACGGCAGTCTTTACAATAACCTGTAGCAAATAAATTGAAACATATTAGTAATAACTGCAATGGATTGATATAAAAATATAAATAGCCAACTTCAGAATATTTCCTTTGAGGATTTTATGAAATAATAAAAGCCATTAATGCTTTGACTATGTAATCTTTCCATACGTGTGTGAGAGAGAGAGAGAGAGAGAGAGCAAGCATCCCCCTCCCCCTCATGAGACAATTTTAAGCTTAAGTTGTCTAATAAGCTACTGGCATTCCAGAAGCACAGAAACACTCTAGAAACATGAAAGTTGTTTATTACTTACAAAAGAAATGAATTTACTTGATGAAAAACACAAATTAACCAAGCAATAAAAAAGTAGTCGTATTGTGTTTCTATGCTTTTTCAATGCAAATTTTTGTCTAGAAAGCGTTTTTTAAAACTAACGTTTGAATAGTTCTTGCAGCTCAAGCATTCGGAATATCCAAGTAGTGTATTAGACAAAATATGCTAAAAATTGTCTTAAGAGCTTATTTTCGAGGTTTCAATGTTTTCTCACTAGACACCCTATACTGTGAAATTTGGTTCTTAGCTGAAAAATGTGAAAATGGAAGATGGTGTTTCAATCTCCAAATTACTTTAGTAAAAGCAGGTAGCTCATACCTGTTGAATGTATACCATTGGCGGACCCACAAACCACTGAGGAGATGTTTTATCTGACACATTACTTCCTTGCACCGTTAAATTGCCTAGTAACTGCTGAGGAACATTCCCAGGCATCGGAAGATTCAGAAGAGGATAACTGAAAACATATATTCTCCAATAATATCGCACAATAATTGAAGCATAGAAAAGTGTATTAACTTCAAGAAGCAAAACTCAACAATTTAAGATGACGTTCATTTACCTTACATCAATTTTTCATTACTTGACTCCCATTGGTAAGCAAATTAAGTCTTAACACTGAATACCTACATGATTTATTGAAAAGTAAATTTTGCACATATTCTACAAAACAGTCCTTAATGTAAAATTTGTCAAAAGGCTTCGTTTACATCTTTCACACAAATTAGCATGTATTTCCTGGTCATATGCATCCTTTGGCTTTTATTGTTATTACCTGTTTTTCATTTATAATTTTCGCATCATTGTCAGGATACATCTCTGCGATACCGTAAATAATGGCACTTTTGGATGTTTTATAAATTCTCTCTTTCAAGAATGATCAGAGATAGTAAATGGAAGTAGGGTTAAGAGAATTTCCCAGCCACATGACACTCTTTTTGGAATAAATCCATTATCAAAACATTAACTAAAAAGAATTTGTTATTTTAACATAACATGAAATTAATCAATTGATAACACACTTCACAGCACACAATTTCACAATAATGTAACTTACATTGAATGTACTGGCTAACAAAATCTGCATGCAAAATACCACAATTGTGAACAGAGATACTAAAAACTCAAAATGAAGTATCTTTAGAACAACAGTGGGTTCACACAATTAGCACACTTCTTTCTATGCTGCAATTTTTCACCTAACTGCAGTAAACAATTCTTAATACAAAATAAACGTGATCTACAAGAGATTTGTTAAGATGCCTCTAAAATGAAAATATAGCTTTAAAATAACTAATCAACAATCTATTGACATTTAATCATAGTATATCATAAAATATAGTAAAAGCTATATACAATGTATATCACAGGAATACAATCATTTATTTCTCGATTTGTTTTCCACTTCTCTTTACACTTAAGAGAACTTTATTCAATTAATCATCTCTTTCCTGTAGAAAACATAAGACTTCACATTTTTCATTTGTTTTCATGCGGTATTACCCTAATAAAATTGTGATAAAATTCACTGATATAATATTTTATCTCGTTTTACTATGATAAAATATTAATTACTGTGACACTAGGAAAAGAAAACAAAATTGACCTATTTAAGCGAATAAATATTCCACTGAGATTATTTGAAGTGAGATTACAAACACTACAGATAGTTTTCTATATTTCCTTTTTCATAGTATTAAAATAAAAACGTGTAAACTTACAATTCCCAGGCAATGAAAATTTTAAAAATATATTTCTGTTTCAATTTGTATCTTTTTTAGGTAATAATTAAATATGAAATTAGTACTTAGCTTGTTTCGAACATTAATGAGAAACTTCTGTTTTGGACATCACATACTAAAATGTGATTTATTCATAACACTGATTCAAAAGGTAATCCAAAAAGTTAATTAATTGAAAACAAAGTTAGTTCCTTATTATTAATATAAATCAGCGTTTAATTTAAAATTTTAAAGATTTTATTTAAAAATTGAAAGATAACACACATTACAAATTTTCAGGTGATGGCAAGATTATACAATTTGGAGAATTGTTACAATTTGAATTTTTGATACTGAAGCTCCTGATTGCAACCATGTCGCAGCTGATCAAATGTCAATTCCTAATGTTTTTAAATCAGAAAATTAGAGATACTATTTCTACATAAAAAAAATAACATTTTGTTATTTTTAAAACAAAAATACAGTAATATAAAATTTCTAAAATTCTTTAAACATTTTCCCAAATTAAACATACACTGAAATAAAATATATCCGAATATCAACACTACACCTGAGTGTGTCTGTCATACTTCTTCAAAAAGGCAACTCAACAGCATCTTAAAACTACAAAATCTTCTCATTTTACAGGAGGAGAAAAAGAAACAGAGGAAAGAAAACCACACTTATAAATAAACTCTCATTATCAATACTTAACTAATGCATTTTCATTACTCACCAACACAGAAGGACAACTGTGATAGCAAACACTATTACAGGTACAGGGTGACTTGAGCAAAATAGGCCATGTGAATAGTACAACTGACCCACCCTTTCGGGTAAAGTTCTAGTAGGCTCTTGGCTTCGAAAATCTCTTGGAGAAGCCATTGATTACTACTCAACTATCTCATCCATTTTTTGTACTGCCTACACCTGCAAAAAACATGAGTAATTCAAATAAATTGATGCACACAAAGATATATAGAATCACATTCACATATGAACATATCCATGTACATACAACAGAGACCAACTTCAAGGTTACATATAATAGAATTGAACAAAAAACAGCGTAACAAATGTTTATTTTAACTTCACACAAATTATAAAATAAAGACCATGTCAATTTTTCAGTCATATGCAACAATCATTAGCAAGGTACATCACAAACATACTTTTCATTTAGTTTTTTTCAATAATCATATGTTTATCATAATGAATTTAAGAAAAAATTGTCACGCACTTGTCATCACAGTAATTCTGTATGTTTGAAAATAAACAGAAAGAACACATACGTCATTCAACTATGATAAATATGACATTGAAAGGGAAGATTCCATTCAATGGTTGAATGTTGCATTAAGCATTCATGCTCACTTAATAGAATGATGTCAAGGCATTGTTGTATTCTAAATAGATGTAACACAGCTGTTAGGCTCAGGGGCATTTGTAATTATCGTTTCTTTTGAAGTGAGATGTGCGACTAATTCTTGGCCACATAAACACGCATTTCAAACAGTAATACAAAGAATTGTTTGTTTTTGCTTCCGCGAATACTTCAGATATTTACAAAAATACGCGGATAACTGATATTTTGCAATACAAATTGTTTATTAAGTCACTGAAAGAACTTGCCGCGTACTGTAAAGTTATGGTAAATCACTTAAATGTTTTACATCAGATCTGTAAGTGGATGTAATGATCAACACTAACTGATATTTCATGATAAAACGAAAAATTATTATAGAAACTATACAAAATAAGACATCTACAAACAAACGCAAACAATTTATAACTGCATTTCGTTCATACTAACCTCACACAAAATAATTCAAACAAACATATTACCAATTTGTCGCAATTGATTTATCTTCAATCACAAACTCTGATTCAAAATCATATTTATCTATTTATTAATATTTCACTATTAAGTTAATCCACGTGTTTCTCGCCGTGCCTGTTGACTCTGCGCAAATTACTATCCTGTTATTATGACATGCAGATACTAAATTATAACTTTTTCCTTACCTCATGACAGCGTCCAGTTCGCAATTAAACACGTTCATTTCGCATCACTCCTCAGAAATATCACCACCCTGAACATTTCACGCAACAAACCCACATGTTAAAGCGAATTGATATAAAATAACAATAATATATCTACACTCATAAACCAACACGCAACTTCGTATTAAGCCAGCGCAAGAGCAATGCAATGAGTATTCACGAGATAGCATGAACTACACGTGTCCTGTCACCTGCAGTGCAGCAGACAAAGTTAAATTGATTGCCAACAGATAGCATCACTAGTCTTGTGTAAATTGCAATCACAGATTGATGACATGCACTCAGTAGCTATTTCACTCAAGAGATGCCTGTAGCGTCGCAAACGAAGAGTCTTATAATGAAGGGAGAGTATATTTTGTAAACTTCGTTGAGTTTATACATCACATTACCGTATCCCCCATACTAGACAGTGCCGCCCACTCTGATGTGGTATATACGCGCCAACTTGTACAACCTGCACACAACTCATGCATCGCCGATTGTTGAAATTGCTAATGACGTTGGCGGATGCAAAAGACGTTTGACTGCCACCGTGCCAACAAAGTTCAATTGTTGCTAGAAGCTAGTAAATCATAAATCGTAGGATCCATCCCTTTTACCTGAGGTTCGCTGGGTTTACCAGACTGTTAGAAGGTAAAGAGGTTGTTGCGGGTGCGAGGAGACTAAACAGGACTACAGACTTCAAGAGATTTTTCTATTCTATCACAGTTTAACTGTGATTCTATTGTAATGTTCTCTGTTACTGTTAGCGCTCTTGGGTATAGAGTTGTGTTGCCAGAGTACATGTGTCATCGGTATCAGTGAGCGTCTACCGGCGCCTACGCCGCATCATCTTCAAGAAAACAGCAAAAAATTATAAATAATCGGCGAAGAAATTAAGTTATTAAAGATTGCGTGGTTTTAAATGCGATAAATAATGGCTGCTGTGGCGCCAGTTGTTTCTTTGCATGAACAACATCCTGATGATCTGTGGAATAAGATATGTATTGCTTTCCCTGTAATAGCAAATGAACCCCTTATGCAAGAGTACCTAGAAGAACAAGTGCTTAATGTCCTGGAACTTATTTGTCAGCATCAGTTGTCGACATTTATTGAAGATTATGTTGTTGACAAAATTCAACATATAACCATGCAAAAGATTGTGCCAGATTTTTGGAGCAAATTTTGTAAAAGAGAGAATGAAATGCAGGGTTTTGAGAGTTTCAGAGATGCCGTATATTCTGTTTACAATTCTTTGATATCATTTTGTCCAGTTTTTGAAAGATTAGAAAAATTACGAAACATATCAGGTATTCACAGGGTGGTAAATGGGGAAAATACTTTGCTAGGGACTTTCAAAGTTATTATTCGATCTTCTCTTCTTTCCCAACTTCCTTTAAACCATCCCAAGATAACAGAGGATTTTTATAGAATATCTTTTAAAGTGTTTTGTAATTCAGATAACTATGTCGGTGATCAAGATGATTCACCTGAAGATATGGTTCATTGTAGTGGTTGTGAACAAGAAATAGGACAATGCCAGTGTCAGTCAATAATTTTAGTATTTCATGAAGTAAATCAGAAGTTAATTGAACTTGACCTTCTAGAACGTTTAGCTGGTGAAGTGATTACATCATTGATTCACTTACGGATTGAAAATCATGTAGAAGAATCTTGTAAAGGAAGTTTTGACACATCACACATCAGCACATTGGAAAAATGGTTGGATAATGTTGTAATGGGTTGGCTCAGACGTATTTTCAATGGGAGTTCGGAAAATGTGAAGAGTGAAAAGAAAACTGAAGAAGCTATAAAAAAATTCAAACAAAAGTTAGCTCATTTTTTGTATGAAACATACACAAGAACCAGAATTGAACAATTATTCAATATAATTATTGAATATCCTGACTCACAACCAGCTGTTGAGGATCTCAGGATATGCCTTCAAAAGACTGATCTTCGTCCATATTTAACTCAAAAACTTCAAAGAGCTTTGGAAACAAGATTATTACATCCTGGTGTGAATACCCCTGACATACTAACAGCATATGTGGCTGCAATAAGAGCTTTAAGACAATTGGATTCCTCGGGTGTTCTTTTGGAAACAGTTACTCAACCAGTGAGACAGTATCTTCGATGGAGAGATGATACTGTTCGCTGTGTTGTCAGTAGTTTGACCGAAGAAGGTCCTAGTGAATTAGCTGATGAATTAGTAAGAGGTGAAGCCTTACAGTTGGACGAAGGTGTACCATCAGATGAAGATACAGAAAACTGGGAAGCATGGAATCCTGATCCAGTGGATGCTGACCCGTCAAAAACTTCAAAAAGCAGGCGGACTTCTGATATTATTTCAATGTTAGTTAATGTGTATGGAAGTAAAGAATTATTTGTAAATGAATATCGTACATTACTGGCAGATCGCTTACTTTCCCAATTTAGTTACAATACTGAAAAAGAAATTCGCTACCTAGAATTACTGAAGCTTAGATTTGGAGAGTCACAACTGCATTATTGTGAAGTTATGTTGAAAGATGTTTATGATTCTAAAAGGATTAATGCTCATCTTGATTCAGATCCTAATTTTAATTTAGATAAACAGCAATTTCCAGCGACAGCAATGATACTCTCTGCTCAGTTCTGGCCTCCATTTAAAGAAGAAACATTAGAATTACCTAGTTTTGTTAAAGAACACCTTCAGACTTACACCAAAGCATTTGAAACTCTTAAAGGGAATCGAACTCTCTGTTGGAAGCCCCATCTTGGATCTGTAACTCTAGAAATTGAACTAAAAGACAGAAAACTGAATCTTACTGTTTCTCCTATTCATGCTACTATCATATGGCATTTCCAATCAAAAAACCAATGGACTGTTGAAGAACTTAGTCAAATAATGCATGTCCCTTCTACTGTACTGAGGCGAAAAATTGCTTTTTGGCAGTCGCAAGGTTTGCTACGTGAAATTTCCACAGACACTTTTCTTCTTGTTGAAGAAAATCCCTCCAGATCAAAGTGTCCTGTACCAGCAGAAATGGTTTGTGAAGATGAAGAATCGGAAAGTGCCATGGCTTCAGCACATGATCAACGTGAAGAGGAACTGCAAGTGTTTTGGTCATATATTGTAGGAATGCTTACAAATCTAGATTCTATGCCTCTTGAGAGAATTCACCAAATGCTGAAAATGTTTGCATCACAAGGTCCTACAGCTGTGGAATGTAGTTTACAAGAACTTCGTCATTTCTTAGACAGGAAAGTTCGTGAACATAAGTTATTGTTTAGTGGAGGATTTTATAGATTGCCAAAACCTTAAATTTATAACTTGGTATCACAGATTTTTAATGTTGTTTTTAAATAAATTATTTTGAAGGTGAAATTGTAGCACATTCATTAAAATTTTCTTCATCACTCTTCCATCTGTTTTCATAGGGTGTTCTAATTGTCAATACTGTTCATTCATCCCTATTTGTCAATTCTTTTCTTTCCCTCTGTCATGTAACCATCTTGTCCTCGTCAGAAAAACATTCCTTAGTTTGAATTAAAAATGAACTATTAGTGATTTAATTGCTACAAATTATTTTAAATAGATTTTTTGGATAACTTGATGTGGACAATATTAATTCTTACAAAGATAACTGTTTAATTTTTAAAAATAAGAACATTTGTTAAACCTGTTGCCTATTCTTGTGTATTTTTCATGGTGTTAACCTAAATTAAATTGTAATTGAATTGTATTTTGAATAGTGAATCCTCTGTTCACATGCCTTTGCCTCAAAATATTCATCCATATTTGTGAGAATGTTGTAACATCCATATGTGCAAGTTATTTCAATGTACATTTATTCTTTGAATCAACATTAAATCCATTAAGCTGACTCATCTGCAGACTGCTTTCTTTATTACAATGCTTTGGCCTAGGGCATGAGAAGTAGGGAAAGAAAAAATAATCTCTACAACTAAAAAATAAATAATCTGACTTAAAATATGCATATCTTCTGTTTTTCAGAATCTTACTCCTTTTTATCTTAATTTCAAAAGTAATAAATTCCAATGGAAGATTAAATAGTCCTAATAATTGTTTATGTGGATACAAATTGCTTTAAGCCTTCATGAAAAAGTATGAAGGGATACTTAATAATTCTAATAGAAATTTTATATTCACTGTGTAACGTCTTGAGGTACATGTGTTCAGGATTTTGCAAATCACAGAAAACGGTTTCTAAAATATTGTTTGTAATTTTTTCTTCTTCATTCAGATTAGTTTTTCATAAAGATTCTTCATAAAAATTACTTAGTAAAGATGGAGAAATAAGAACTGAATAGGTCTGCTCTCACTGAAAGACATTTTTTTACAACTGAAAAACAAGCAGTAAATTCGTAATAAATGTAAAAATACGGTAGATTTAATGGCAAATTTATTCATATTTGCATACTTTTACATTTCAATAAACTAATTCTCATACATATTAACATAGGAACAACATACTTCACAAATTTTTTTGCTATCAATAACTGTCATAAATCAAATTTTTATCATTCTCAAAGTGTCTCGATCAGATGATCAATTCCTTTTGTCAATTGTTTCAAAATGGTAACTAGCAAGAATGCTTTTACATGTACCTGCTTTTCATAACAAATTTTGATTTTAATTGTGTTTCAAATAAAACTTGCAAGAAACATGCAATAAAAAAATCACACGTGTAACAAAATTTGAAATGGTTTTCAATTAACTTTCTCCACTTCCAAACCAACAAGCCCTTACAATACTAATATATACATAAGGCTATTTTGTAATACATTTTCATGAAAAAGAAGTTTATATTTTTTCTTAAGGATCAAGTAAGGAAGAATTTCTTACAATTATTATAATTTTTTGGTAATATTTCATTATTTTCAACATGTTACTGTTGCAAGTAAAATTGGAACACAAGTCAGAATAGAAATGCATTTTGAAAGAATTATGGACCATGTAATTCGAGGCAAATATTCCATGCATTTTATTCACTAGACATACTCTATATAACATTACAAAAATGAAGCACAAAAACATATTTTACAATACCCTTGAATTAGATATTAATATCTTATGTCTACTTATATATTGAATATACAACGAGAAATTGGCAATCCAATGTAGGATTTCACAAACAATTGCCTGTAAATACACTCCATAGTTATATCACATTTTTGCTTTGCTGTGCCCTTGGAACATCTTTTCTCTACACTTACCAGAATTTCAAAATGCATATCTGAAACGAATATCAATTTCTTAAGTCATCTGAAAATATTTCAGAAGTAAAATTACAAAATCATAAGCACGTGCTAATGTTGCTTCCAAGTCATCATGAAGTGCCTTTGTAACTTCAATAACAGACTACTGTACATCAACAATAAAATGCCTATTATTGTCTCTGGAAAAGTGCTGTTAAAAGCATATTCATCTTTCACATGCGAGTATACCATCAATGGAAGCCTGAGAAAAAGATTAGCAAAGGCTCTAAAGAAAAAAGCTTAACACACAAAGGAAGCATAAAGGAAGGTATGCTGAGAAGCAACTATTACATTTCCTTCAAAAATGGAAGTTCCATTTTTCTTCAAAACAATTTCACCCTTTAGACTCTATTAATTACATACATATATTAATATATAATACATACATTATAAGCAAATCCTTAATTATAAGAAATAGCAAATCACTTGGGAGATTCCACTGATATTCTGACAAAGCTTTCAGTTTTATCATTGGTGCACAAGAAAAGTAACATCTCAAAAATTGTCATTTGCAGGAAAAAAGTGAACAGACTACTTCCCTTTCTTATTAAAAATCACCGTTATACCAGTTGTCTAGTGAATCCATCTGTATATCATCCCTTTAAAATTTTTACTAGTAAAACACTTTTCTGAACATTTTATTTTAGCCAAAAATTATGGATTGTGCACCTCTGATACATCTATTTGCATACCACAAAATAGGAAATGTAGAGAAGAAGTTATCTTAGTTCACTGATAGTTTAATAACATGATAAAGAACCAGTTTTACAAAAATTACATTTTGAAGAACATTAAAAAAACTAAAATTGTAATTGAATAGTTTAAAAAATACTTCAAAAAAATCTAAAAATACAAGTTTAAAAAACATCTTTAAATAAAATAAAAACAGTTCATCATATTCAAGAAGACAAATTATTAAGGTTTTTAATAACGAGAAATGCCCACCTTGCAATAACAATACTGGAAGGGAAAAAAGGTCTGAGCACAACAATGAAGTCAAATTACTTCATGATCTGTGCTCCCTGATAATAACAAGAAAACAAAACAAAATAACAAAATTTACTGCAAGGTAAGGTTGGCAAAATACACTCCAGTTGAGTATATCACGGGGGTAAAATAAAGAAAAAAAATATTCAAAAGTTTACGTATATAAAAATAAATTTCCATGGCAGTCGAAATCACGTCATAATATTGAAAATATGAGTATTTTCAAAATCATGACTTAGGGTACACTACATAATACTTCACAATTGTTTTAGCGCCTAATTATCTGCACACAACCATAGAGAAAAATCAAATTTTCTGTGATAGAGTTTGGGACAAATTTCTTCAAAAACTCATGTTTTCATCCGACTGAAAAAATTACGAGCATTAATTTTCACCAGAGATGTAGTAAGGATGTTTTGAGGCAGAGTTATAGGTTAGTTAATAAGTCTGAGATAATATTTTTACTTGAAGCAGGCATGCCAACTACCGAACAGTTGAATTTTATTTGAACAGTTTGAGCTCAAAACATCCAGGAAACTATTTTGATATAAAAAATGAAAGAGCTCAATATATCACATCCATGAAGTTTAGCAAGAAATAGTAAAACATGAAAACAAATCATGACACAAATGAAAAGAATACTGTTCTTCAATACCTAAAAAGTGAAGACGGTCTTGAAATTCATGAATTTTATACACATACACTTTCTTGAGCCCCTGAATACGTACCCAACTCCTTAACTAACATTAGTTGAATTAAGAATAAACGTTAGTGATGGGTGTTGATCGCAAAATTTGGTTCCTCCGGTATAATAGAAACAATTTTGAAAATAAAAACTAGCTACATATTTGATATAATAGTCATGTCAAAATAACCAAACCCCATCTCTCATGCCTAGTGATATGAAGGCTCAAGAAACTATGTGCAGAAAATACCTACAAGTTGATATTCCAAGATCAATGCACATTTTGAAATTAATACAATAAATGGAAAGGTTCTCCTCTATCAAAAACTTACCATGAAAATATATGAATTCACAACTTAGTCAACTTTCAGGAAAACAAAGACCTTGCACATTGCCTCAGATACCAAGTGTGTCGATTACAACCAAATGGTTTTAGTACACTGAAATACATTTGATAAAAGTTATATAAATTTTAATTTATCATTTATAATAAATACAAACTTTAATTATGAATGTGATAATTACTTGAACACATTAACACAACCTCTTCACATTAATTTGTATCACAACCACAAATTTCAGATCTACTCGTGATACTACCACAGTTACCCAATTATTTTCCTAATTCAAAATTATTTACTTTGAAAATGAAATTTAAATACCATAGAAATACAAAGAATAACTAATCATTAAAATTTTGCTTTTTATACAAACAAAACAGAACAGTTTTTTTTTTTCTCCATAGCAGGCGTAAAACTTGCTTCTTTAGCTACAATTGCTTTTGCAATATATCTCAATTTGTCAACAAACAACTTAAATAAGGTAGAACAATTTTGCGGAGCTATGACAAAAGTGATTTTCATTTTCTTCAATGATTGGGCATATTTTTGCATAGTTTTAGGAAATACACTCAGGGTGAAAGATAATAAAAAGAAGAAAAATAACTATTGATTCCACTGATGTTATTGTAATGCACAAGTGATTTTAAATGCAGAAAGTTGCAAGTTAGTATGAAGGACAGTCTAAAGAGAAGAAATCCACTATTTAATCATTTAGGAGAACAAATGTTTTGAGACTTATTAATGTTCAAATATACACAAGTGATAATTCAAAATCAAGGAAGATATTTCACACATAAATATCAATGAAATCTTGTTAAAAAGGGTAAACTTACGAAGTCAATAGCAATTGAATTAAAAGAAAATTAAAATGGTCACAATCATGAAGATTGTTCCAGTTTTGTTTAATATACTACATCATAAAGAGCAATATTGAATTATATCATCTGTAAGTTTGGTCCCCTAAATCATGTCTCAAGATCGATCAACAAAAAATACATCATTTTACGTACAATTTTAACATGTCATACAATAATAACATGAAAACTGTATAAAAACACTGTAGATTCACAATGCAAATGGGCAGAATTATTCTGCAGCAATAGATGCACTTGCGCATACTTTAATTTTCTTACAATGTGATAAATACTTAGGATTCTCACTCAAAACAATTTCATTCAACATATTATAATCTGTAATATGAGGTAAGTTTCACACAATTCTTCATCAAAAGAACTGAAAGTATTAGTTTCCTATTATTACACAGCACTTTAAAAAACAATATCTCAACATACCCAACAATACTGTAAAAAGCATAAAGGTAAATGTTATATGACGCAATATCAGAATTTTCTTAATTCCGCAAGTGTAATTGTCCACAAATACTTCAAAATTGATTACAAATAAAAGATGCCAATACTCGAGGACTATTGCACATGCTGCCCAGAATATTTCTTCACAATGCATCAAGAGACTTCAGAGAATTATCATAATAAAATATGCTTATAAGAATCTTACAATGTCGTGAATTTAGCCTAGCACCAAGGAAAGCAAATTAAAATTTTAAAAATTTTCATTTAACGTTCTGGAATAAATGATCACAAGTGTGTTTGCAGAATGCATATTATACTGCAAACACGTAATTTACACCACTAATTAGCACATATATCCATTCTTGTAATTTGATCAATTCTATAAAGAAAATTCATTCAGTATGCATTTTTACTTATTTTCATATAACATGTAATCAAAATATTCCTCATATATAATAAAACAGAGCATTTGATATATGCTGAAAAATCTTAATTATTTACAATATTTGATTGAGCAGCAAATAATTCCTCCATGTAAAAATATATACGATATAAAACCACATTGTTGAGCTTTGTGCAAAAAGAAACAAAATTTAAATTTCCACTGCCTAAAATAAATTAAATTGCGAAATTTCCTTATGAAATCTGAATTAAAATTTTTTGGCCTGTACAACATGCTATGACAGGAATTATACTCTCTAAAAGCAGTACCTCTGAAGAAAAAAATCTTATATATCAAAAAATATAAACATTCAACCAGTTGAAACTGAATAATAACATATGATCTAACATTTACATAAGAAATGAACACAGGGCTAAGAAAATATCATACGGACATAGACTACATTAAATATGCCAGGAAATAATTATATTAATATCACATATGAATCGTGGCTGCTGTGTATCGAGCTTCTCCTCTTCTCCAGCTCCACTGACTAGGCCGATACTGAAAAATTAAAGTAAAATGCATAACAATGATACTACATGAACAGAAATATCATTTCTTCTTAATACACTTCCACTCACCTTAATGAGGAATTGGCCAGATGTGGTATGAGGATTCCGATATGCATACAAAGCCCAAGAGGTCAATGATAACAACGTTCCAACACAGATGAGAATACCGATTAGCGCTGATACGTTTACTGAATTTGATTCATCAGCCACTGCCAAATTGAAAGAAATTGTGAGTCTTCCATTCATACTATTACAAATGTTTTTACATTAATTTACATTAAAGGGATTTCTTTTTTAGTTAAGGAATACCATAAAAATATAATTTACTCCAAGCCTTTTTATTAAAAAATTACATCATATGTAATTTTATAGTACATATGAAATGTACCAAACCCTTAAAGATATATTTTTTCCTTTACATCAATTTGACCCATAATTTGTTTCACTGTTCTTGGTAACATTACTGGTTTCATCTTTGAATGGTTTAAGAAACTACTTGTCGTGCATAATTGATAATTGATAATTGTTCATTGAAATGGATCAATTAGCGTAAGTATCCTTGAAAGGAATTTTATTACAAGACTTGTTCCCATTAAGTAACTATACCGTACTTAGTAGGTAAAGCACTTGGGAGTGAGAAATCATCTTTTACTTTCGGAGAAAATTCTGTCTCAGCTCCATAAATTGCTAGGATATTTTTCACTTCCAAATAAAGTTTTGTTTTAATATTGTGTATTATAAAATACTATTTATGTTGAAAATCTCAATAAATTTGCAAGGCAAACACAAGACACTCCCAAAATCAGAGTCATTTCCTAAGAGTGTTATCATACTTGCAAATGAGGGATTTACCGAAGACATGATGATGAATGGGTTCAGTGGGTATGGGATTGTCGCTCTGGCACTTCGTTGATTTAGACTCTTACAGTTTATTCCATACTACTGAGGTGGTGAAGGAGTTGAAATATCAGGGGATCAACTTGGCATTATTCCATGGGGGCTAACGCCAATACTTCAACCCCTGGATGTGTGCATCAACAAATCAGTCAAGGACAGGTTGAAGAAAATGTACTCAGACTGGCTCTCCAAAGAAGACAGAATGCTCACGCCTACGGGGCTTGTGAAATGGGTTAGTCAATCGCAAGTGAGCGTTTGGGTAGATAATGTCTGGAAGAGTATTCTTAGAGAAGTTGTCGAAAGGGCTTTTAAAAAGTGTTCAATCTCAAATGCCTTCGAGGACAGCGAACATGACTTCCTTTCATGGACAAAAGTGACAAAAGTCAAGTGAGGAATCCAAGTCGTCCCATGACAGCGTCCGAGTCAATGATCTCTAAAATGTATAGAAATCAGCAGTTTGATCACGTTAAGCATCAAATGTATTTCTTACAAACAATTTTTTTTTTCCATTATTCCTTGGGATCGGCTTACAGTCGGTGTCAGCTTATAAAGAATCAAGTAAATACGGTAAGTCACTTATTGAAACATGAACCCAGGGTAACAAGTTGAGAAAAATGTCAAAAACAAAACAAACTGCAAACATCTTATTTGATTGTGTTCCAGCAATATAATGAATAAAAAAGTAACTGTTTTGCTTTCAATTTTACAATTGAAATGGTCTTTCAGTTTTGTTTGATGCCTTGTACACTTGACATCAACACCAATATAATTCAATTTAGAATGTTCATGCACGTCAAAATGCCATATTTCATATTATTTTGCATTTCTTGTATTTGACAAAAACATAAAATAAACTTACACATTGCAGTAACAGTTTGTTCTGTCTGCATTTCAAGTTCAGGAGTGCTGGGGAGAGTTGTTGTAGATTTCTCAACTTCAGCGATGTTATACACAGCAGGGCAAGATGAAACATTGTTTATGCTCTGACTATCACAGTCACTCATTATCCACTCTTGGCGATTACGGTCTATTCCATTAGAACATTTTTTTGTTTTAGGGCACCAAAAGCACTGTAAATGTATGCAAGTCAAAACAAAATTTCTTCAAAACCCATTTTTAACTATATCAAATTACATTTCATGAAAAGGAAATATACCTATTATACAATTGAAATCCTTTCATTTTTTAAGGATTAATAGGAAAATATAAATATTGGAAATTTGCTTCTTAGGAAATTGCCACAGAACATTATGGCCAAAATTTTATAAGAACCCATTTATAATTTGCAGATAATTTACCCATTTTAAACAGATTCAAAGATCAAACTCTGAACTACAACCAGGTGTACAACATGTCATAATATAGTTTTAGTACAATAGTATTTACCTCAAATCCAACTTTACGACTCAGGCAGCTTTCACAATCCGTTCCTTCCAAACATGTTGGCAATGCAATTAAATTTATAACAGTCCAGTTTGATATAGGTAACTGTTCAAATGTAATTCTGTGATATTCATAAATAGTTTTTCTCCTGACAACTACAATAAAAATGTATTAACACTAGTGTACATTTTTCTAAGATACATCCAAAGGAGAAATATAAGGTTTATACTTACAGAGAACATGTCTATCAATGATATAAGCATCTGAAAGGCCAACTTTGACAGGGTGGTTTTCATCAGTTATGTTACTAATAACAACTGGTACACTCTGATACACAAAAATTATATCACCAGTCTTTCGCAGAGTGGCTTGAAATGTAAACACACCAGAATCTTGTTTGTCCTGGAGTTTTACCTTATCCCACTGTACAGTGAACTGGGTTCCTAGAATTCAAACAATTGGTAAACCACTCTTAAAATAATCTTCAAACAACTTCCATATGAAGATTAAAATTAGAAGAAGCACAAAATGTTTGTCCTGGCCAAGAACTTACCATTTACAACATTCCTTTATGAAGGCTTGTAGAAAAAAAATTCACCATATATTAAATTATATTCTCTTTTTAAAATTGATAATTTCTATACATACACACATACGCAGAAAAGAACTAAGATTATTAAATAGATACTTGAGTTTAAGTGCCAAGTAAAATCTTTTCTGCTACATCACCAATTCAGTACAATTAGAGACTATTCTGACTGTCAAAAACAAATGTTATAAATGTGTAAATTACGGTGTGTGCTGATTAATTCTTAATGATTAAAAATGTCTTCTACAAGTATTGTTCTTCAGCTTCTAGTTCAATAACCCCATCTCCATTAGGTTGTGAATCCAATTTCCCATGAGGATGGGCACATACTCAGATGGCCCCTTGTTTTGCTTTTGGCCATAAATATAGCTTCATTATGCAAATGTTCAGTAGAGTTTTCCTTTTGCTAGTTGTGATATAGAGCTAGAGTTGTCGGTTATTTTGTCAGTAAAACCCAGTTTATCTACAATTTTCTATTACTCGGGAGTGAAAATGTCTAGTATCTAAACATTTCTAACCATGTTTTGGTACCTTTATTCATCATTCAACTGAACGTAGTAAAGAAGGGAATCTGGAACTCAGAGATATTTGCTTAAAATATAGTTCTTCCCCATATGCCACATATTTTTATTACTGTATGCATGTAGAGTGCATTTAGTGTTCATGTAGTGTGCATGTATTTGGCATTTTGAGTTGACAGTCCAATTTTGCCAGCCAACTAACGGAATACTCCATGCCAGGGCCTAGTTAAATTCCCATTCTAGGGGAGTAGGAGCGACATGTGGCAAACCTTCCTTTGTTTTTTGGGTTTTCGATGACAAATAATTTAAAAAAACGTACATGCCTAAAAACAATACATACACTTGCACACCGATATTCATAGATAGATATATAATGCATGTATATGTGTGAAAGTATCTTTCAGCATAAGATTTCTCTAATTTACGTCAACATTTACAAGCTACAAGATTTTTATTTAGAATCTCATTATATCAGAGCAAGAGCAATTTTAACACAATGCGAGGCTCAATACCTACCATTATCCATATACTTGACATAGGATTCATTTGATAAACTTGTGTCAAAGTTGGCCATTAAAGGAGCAATATACTGGGTTGCAGCCAGCCATGAATGGACATAATCTCCAGTATAAAGAAATCCACCAGTAGCTATTGTTACATTTCTCACAGTGTGTCCATAGAATGGAAAATCAAATGACAACTTCACAGTCTAAAAATCGATAAATAATATTAATATTCTGTATGTCCACTATTTGATTCATCAATAATAATTTTGGTAATAGTTATTGTATATTCTTAAGACTGATATTCAAGGTTATCAAATTTAGTTCAGCTCTTTATTATTAACGTTGAAACTGTCCACTATTTCCCTCTGAAGAATCATCAAAGCTTAAGTAATACTACTTATACTCACTGCAGCTCGACGATGTGATTGGGAAAGCATGTCATTTGTTTGTGCATGGGGATGGCTGTCCATATCAATCCAATAATATTTACCAAGTTTCTCATTGCTTGATACAAATGTGCTATTGTAATAAACATGGCTGTCCTGCAAGCAATGAATGGTTTTAAATTATGTCAACGCTTTTATCTTCCAAAAATGTTATTCCCACATAAAGTAAAAACCAATAAGCATGAAGTGATTTTAAGCAAAATAACATTTCTGAATACTTTATCACAACAGTGAGATTTTGTTCCTTCTCTACAGCTTTTATAACCTAAGTCAGTAATTGTCGAATGTACATGAATTATTAATAAATTGGTTAGCTTCAAAAGATCAACTGAAAAATACGGCATTAAAACTGGATGTGTACCTTCATTGTTATATAAATATTATTTAACTATTTAAAATATTTACTTTTTTAAGGAACAGTTTTTTCTGCTATTCTTTAAGAAAATTATACAAATGTATTTAATAAATGATTAATAAAATGTTTAGCTTGACATCAGAGCAATGTTGATTTAATAAAGTTAATCTTCACTAATAAAAAGGGTAAAAGCATGAAAATTACTCACGTTTTTATAACTCGTAATATTATGACGAGTCAAAGTCACATTATCATCTTCAAAATTGGCTATAGTAATATCATCTCCCGACACAGTAGAATTAATTTTCCCTGGTATTGTAGATGTTGGTGCAGAGTCATTCATATTAACTGTGGTATTCTTCTCAGTAACTGTAGCGTTATCATTTATAACAGTTTCAGTAGTGACAGTTGACGCATTCACATTGGTTGCATTAGGGGATGCAAGCGGCACTACAGTCTGATTGGAATTTGTGGCATTTGCTATTGGTGTTACAGGAGAAGAAACATTGTGAGCCGACATGTAATTTCCCCCAGTCTTAGGTTCGCTGGCATTAACTGGCTTTGAAGAAATCCTTGTTGCTTCAGGTTCCAAAGTTCCATTTGCAGTATCATTTACAGTAGTGGTGGTATTAGATCCACCTGATGATTTTCCACCAGAGTCTTGAACATTTCCTGTATCAGACGTTAAGGACATCCTTCCCAAACTCAAATCATCAAATTCTCCAGCAAGGTATCGTTTAGCTCGCAAAATGCTACTTCTATCTTCATTTTTCAAAACAACATCAGAATAACTCAACATGGATCTTGAATCACTATCGTATCTGTAATAACTTTCACCTGAAACAATAATTCAAAAATACAAGTTAAATGTAAATAGCTTTTGAAATACAGTTAAATCTTTGGATTTCACATAAATTAAATCTTTGAACTAGATAATACTACATTTCTGTAGTTACTAACTTACAAAAACTGATTGGAAATAATAAAAGCAGAATGCCCATGCCATGACTGCACATTTAATTTATAAAATCATTAATCATCTCCTTTTGTCTGTTTTCTCTTTAACAAGAAAATATGGTCTAATTTTTTATTTCAGTGTCAAGGAGAGTTCAGGTTTTGTAAAATTTCAACAACAATGACAAAAATTATTTACATTCAACCTCTATTTCTCTCATTTTTTTTTTTTAATTTTTTTTTTTTTTAAATAAATAAATTTGTAAAAATATAAATACCACTGATTCCCATGTAACAAAACTTTCTCAAATATAAACTTCAAAGATGTGCAGTGCAATTGAAAACAGTTTTAAAAAATTCAATGTCTACAAAATTGAAATATGTTTGGAGACATTTTAAAATTATATCTACAGAACAGTAATAGTTATTGTAATAAAAAGAAGGTAAAATGTGTACATAAATACGTACATATTTTTTCTAAAATATTGAAAAAAAAATAGAAAATACATAAAAAATTAAAATAGAGTTTAAAATTTCTCAGTATAAGCATTGTACAGGAGGAAGGGGAAAAAAATGTTGATGTTAACAATGTTCATTGGCTAAATTTAGACATTCTACACTTTCAATATAATAGTATTAAATATTTATTTATTGTAATATTTTTCCGAAAGCACCTAATAAAAACTTCCCACATGGGTCTTACCACATATGAGATATCCTATCATCAATAAATTGTAAAGGTCACATAGAAGGTTTTTATATCATATTTTAGGACCATAATTTATAATTTCCTTTCGAAATGTTTATGTCAAACTAAAGAACAAGCAAATTCTGAATCACTGGTATCAAAATGTAAAAACCGCCAATTGCTTCACATAAGAGGTTGTCCATCAACAACTACTTTATTGGTGCCTCTTACAACACCAATTCAACTTATTATGTGTTCTTATATTCCCTTCAATTTCAGGGTTAATGTCATTAGATATTTTGCTGACAAGGTAAGTGAAGGTAGATCTTGTTCAACAATTTAATTGTTGACAATTTTTATTCTTCTCAAATATTTACCTTGATATGCCACAACCATAGTATTTTGGTTAGACATCCATAACTCATTAGAACTCATCAGTTTGTACTTTTTTTCTTTTTTTTTTTTTTACGTAGGAATCTTATGTGCATTGCCTCTAGTCTTTGTTGCTCACTGCCTGAACCATACATGCTCGTTGTCTGACCTGTACATGAGGATTGTTTAGATATACTATTGTGGATTTTTAGTTCGGTCTCTAGTCATATTTCTTCCAATGTATCTTTTGATTAATCCATTCACCCTGTTGTATTTCTGATGTTTGTTTTCCATGTCTTTGGATTTCTACCCAATGAGGTTGCCCAAATAATTAAATTTAGATATTTGTTCTACTATTTGTCCATTTATAACTATTTTGCCTCTTCTCGTTTCTTTTCCTTGATACCCATTTGCTTTGTAATGTTTATGGAAATTTCCATATTATATTTCTGTGCTATTTTATACAGTTCATGTGCTGCAATTTGCAAGTCATCTTATTATGACTCCATTCAGTCATCTTAATATGGTTCTGTTATTATAACTACTTACAAGATTGTTTGGATCTTCTGTTTTACTGAATTCTGCATTATGCCTAATAAAAAGTTTGTGGAAAAATTAACAAAAATTTATCAAACAAATAACATGTTAAACTATTCTTAAAACAATTTTTTAAAAAAATAAACCTTTTATTTTTACCTCCCCTAATTATCATTGATGCTATTTTATTATTCAAGGAAATGTAAGATTTTTCTTGAGGTCCTCGAGACAAATTTGTCATGAATTCTACAATTACACTGGAGGGGAAACAGCTTTTACTTTTTACTCATGTTAATAATTTCTGATATATATATATATATATATATATATATATATATATATATATATATATATATATATATATATATATAATTATATTAATACACTTATCAAAACTAAACGTTCTTTCGTTTGACAGAGTTACAACAGGGGAAGTAGGCACCATAGCAATTGCACAACCTCCTCCCTCGTGTTTCATTTCCTGTTCCATAAATCAGGCACAGATTACCAAATGAAACTCCACTTAACATTTAAATGTTTTTTCAGTAAAAAATACATCATTTACTGAAACAGTACGTTTTTAGTGACGTACGTATCTCCCAATACGGCTGTGAAGTTTACAAATTATAGAACTCGCATAAAATGTCATTCGCAATTCATTTACATGTCAATGGTTCTAAACAAAAATTGTTCTTACCTGCATGTGACAGCTGGACTCCATTTCCACAGGAAACCAGCAAAAATACGCAAATACATGCAGACAACCACCTCACAAGCATCGCCATTATAGGCAAGTCTACTGACGTACAATTAGCGGAGAGAGCAGCAGGAACACGAACACGGACAGCCGATTCAGCAATTCCACAAGAACAAGCAGTTACGAAGCAACAAACGATGCAGAACACATTAGCGCAACAGCGCAAGACCCCAACCACAAACCTTGGAGGGCAAATATCTGAAAAAAACTTCTAAGAGCAAAACACGTAAGGCTTATTCCATGACTTTCTACACCTGTTCCATGAAACACGAGAGAGAGGACATCGGAGAGGGGTAAAGAAAGGGCGGGGACGGGGATGTGGTATTATAGCTGTCGCAAAGTATGGTTGTGGTGTGGTTTTATTCTCAGAATTAAGACGCGTGCTTATCAATGAGCGTGAAAAGGGAAAGTTTGCTAAACCATTTATATATGTACGTAGGCCTGATGCAAAGAAAGTTCAAATTATTATTTTCATTCTGTTTGTAGTTACAAACACTGTGTCAATCCAGAGGCAACTTACGTAATACAAATTCTTGATCTAAAATTAGGGAGTTAGTAAGCGAATCCTTGTACGGCATTGGCGTAATAAAAATCCTTTTATTGAAAAAAAATGTCTCTTCTTTGTTTCGCCGTTCATTTCGAAACATCGTTATTACATCTGAAATTAATATGAGAGGACAAATAATAGTTCGCAATACTTTGCACCCACATATGTGCCGAAATGCGATGCAATAAAAAATAAACATTGTTCGATGAAGATTATAAGAGACTTGTGATTATAAGAATCATGTGGGGTACTTGATACTGAAGTTCTTTTGAAGGTATGGCTCAAGATTCGTATAATGTATTGTATGCGCCATGCTCGCGTAGTGCTTGCGTACGGAAGTGCAACTCGTGATAAGCAGCGGTAATAGAGATATCACTTCAGGGGAATACTACCTACACCACTTATCATGACATTCTTGCACATACATTAAAAGTATTAATGAAAAAAGGAGCAAATTAAATTCCTTGAAAATTAAAATAATGGGTTGCAAAAGCAGTTGCTCATATTAAGAACGAAATGCAAAGGATGAACATATAGCGTAATGTATAATAATAACATATTTGTCACATAAATACAGCATAAGCCATGTATGACAAGTCAGAATTTGTACATAATCATACAATGTACAATATAGGTATTTCTAAAAATTAATTACAATACAGAAATTAAAATTCAATTCATTCTTGTACTAAATACAATATAATGCAATGCTAATTAATATTATAAATGGTAGTGTAAGAAGACTAATAATAATAATAATAATAATAATATTTATTGAGTCACATATACAATTACAATCGTGTATGACGAGTCAATATGATGCCTTGGGTGGAGAGAGCGAAGTTATATTACTGTTCAGGAGCAAACAAGGGGCCATCTCAGCATTTGCTCAAAGGACCAGGGAAACTGAACAAAACCTGATCGAGATGGGAGACTAAAAGTGAAAAACAATAATGAAAAGAAAGAAAGGAAAAAAGAGAAAAAAATTGTCTTTGCAGGAGATTCATGCCTGGTCTGGGGCTGTCCTTTGTATTCAATTTGTGGGGTTCATGCAACAGAATATGCAATAATTATTAGTACTAGTTTATATTGATGTAGATACAGGCTTATGATGTAGGCCCTATATGTTTTTTTGTACTGTAGAATGTATGGTTTAACAGGAAAGCTTTCAGTTAATTTTTGAATGTGTGTGTATTGAGTTTAACCTTTTAAATTCAGTAGGGAGTTTGTTGTATAGTGTAATGCCTTCTATAAAGGTACTTTTTTGTAAGAGTGAAGTTTCACTGTGAGGGAGATTCAGATTTCTTTTTTGTTTAGTATCAAAATTATGAACTTCTGTTTTTAGAGTAACAGAATTCTTGTTTCCCATAAGTGTCTTCTTTGTGAAGATTAATATTTCAAATATTTACATGAATGGGAGTGGTAGTATTTGTAATTTCTTGAACACTGGTTTGCAGGTCACGTGTCATTGTTATCAATATTCATTTACGGGGAATTTCTCCAGAATATGATTCCATATTTTAGGTGCAAGTGAACATTTGCAAAGTACACTGTTCGCATTGTATCTAAGTTAGAATTTGAAGGATGTAATGAATAATTATAAACCATGATTTAAAATGTTTTGAAACAAATATACTGGTGGACTTCAAAAGTGACAACTGTATTGCATTCAAGGAATAGATAACAATTTAAACAAAGTTGTTTTTTTGTGCAGAAACGTTACATGATTAACAAGCATGAAAACAAATAGCAACACCTGATGGAAGGATGTCTGGGTGCTAGTAATTCAGGGAGTGTGTCTCCAGAAACAGTTAGACGATGGATTGTTAACGTTGAGAATGTATTGAGCACCCATGTTGGCAGACAAAAGTTTCAAGACTTCTTACAAAATTGCAATGGATTTGAAGAAGGAATACAGCTGATAACATTTTGGGAAATGTGCCACAATTTAGTCCCAGATGAAGAAATTATTTCTAAGAAAAGGAAAAAGAAAAGGTGAAGCATTTTGCATAACTTTTATTTAATACAATTTATCCAACTTTCAGTTGTAGTATTATTACCAATACCAATGTGCAAATAATGTAAAAACTTAAGTATAAAAATTACTACTTTGGGACACAAAAATGCTTGTTTCCTTCAGTTTCATTTTCTGATATCCCACTGATTTGTTAATTATTTCAGATGGTATTCTTCCCAAAAAGAAGTGGATGAAGCAGTGTTTAATCAAGCAAATGAAATATTATCATTTGCAAATGAAAACATCAATGTAGACCCTGGCCATCTTGAACGGATAAGCAGTGCAATTGAAAATAAGAACTATAAGCAACTTATGAGCTCTATTTTTGAAGTAAAAAAGGAAGCTGGTCTTCTATTGGAAAGATATCATGGCCTTTTTAAAGAAAATTTATTGCAACAACAAGGATTTACGCACTCTTCGTAACATGATTGTAATTTTTTGGATATGTACACCTACCCCACCTTCATTCAAAGTTTCCAAAAGCAGATATGAAAATAATTCACCAGACAAACTCAGACTACGATTTCTTACTAAGTATTGAAGTATTGCTACATTTTACATCCTGCATAGCACACTACTACAGCCAACCAATTGTAAATGTTAAATCCACAGTAACTAAATTGAACCCAGTGGATCAGTGAATGGCTTGCCTTGTCTGCGAATGACACTTGTATGTATGGCGAATATAAATATAATGGTAATAATGTAAAATAACCATATTGTAAAAGATAGTCTACCGCATTTCAGTGCATACAGTGTAGTGCAGATGTCGGTTTCGTTATTACAAATTTGCACTACTGCTCTATTAACTTTTCACACTTTACCATGCCTTCATCTTTAGTACTTGTCTGGTGATTTTGTTAGTCTATTCAATTGCTGGTATTTCTTCATTAAAAAAGATGTATTTAGTTCAAAGCAAAGTACTTATAATGTGAACAGTTGTAAAATGTGTTGTTTTTAGGTGTTACTGTAAATATAAGTTGTTTTGAAAATTGACGTTATATATTTCTACACTTTTTTGGGAAAATCAATACCATTTATTCTTTAAATATATACATATATTGTTATTAATGTACAACAGCACACATAATCTTTCATATTTCAACAAAATTATGTAAAATACATTTCAAAATACAACAATTTTTAAAAGTTCTATAAGACTACATAAAATAAATGCAACAATTCTTAACATATCTGTTTTGACACATCACTCAATTGATGATACGCAGATCTTTGGCATTTGAAGTGCAAAGTGAAAATGCAGAACATCTTGTGTTGCCTGACAAATGGAAGATTGTCACAATACTTAGCATGGAGAATTGGTCTCTAGTTTTGTATAGAAGTAGTTTTATTGTTTCGTGTAAATTGCATATTTCAAAATATAGATAAATAGTACTGCAGCTCCAGATGCATATATACCATCGAAAGGTAGAAATCAAATCTACAACTGAGCTTCAGAGAACACATAATCCACAACCTTGATCTTTAGAGTATTCATTGTACATTAAAATAATGTTTCTCAAGAAACTGCTTAATTACCTTGCAACCATTCATGACTATGAGACTTACAACCCATTCAACATTGTATTTTCCACTCACTTTTCCTAAAAGTAAAAAATCAACCTCATCCTGCAATACTTGTTACTGGTGCTTAAAGATCAACAGGTAAAAAACATTTGCATAAGTCATCAGCAATAAGTAATACAAAATTTCAGAGGATATTAACTCAAGTAGTTTTGAGATCCATACCTCCTGTAGCTTGAATAATGGGCCTCAAAAAAAAGTCATTGTTTGCCCAGCAAAGAATAAAACATCTTTTGTCATATTGTGGTCCCTTGAACAAGGTACATATCATCTCATTAAAAATTACTTATGTTGCTGATTAATGGTTGCAAAGTTTGTAAAAGTTTCAAATCTAACAGTCTAAAATTCAACTGACCATGCAATATTAAATTTCAATACTTTATAAAAGTAATACTAGAGAATTAAGTTGTGAAATTTGCAACACACCAAGTTAGGAGTGCACAATTAAAAACAAAAGCAAGACCTGACATGCTGCACACAATTATCATTCATCTACCATATTAGTTCTCTCACTTGCAATTTTTTCTTCTTCCAGTTTTAGATGGAACATCTGTAAATTATATTCTTCCATTAAAAAAAAAATTGATATGCATTACAGTACACTGATTATCGCTTCTATAAATACTTTAAATCACCATACCCATGCATCTATGCATATTGAATAGAAACACATTCTTAAGCATACGAAGTATTACTACTGCTCCACATTACCACTATATATATACCACTACAACACACTTTCTCCTGAACTATGTAGACCAATGCAAGCAATAGAACTTCTATTAAGAGGAAACAATTCCAAAGTTTTTTCTTAACTGTTCGAGGAACACAAACGTCAGGATGGTGTGAGGTCCAAGCCGTACAAAAGCAGGCACATATCCCTAAAACAAATATTACAGATTTAAAACTTTGAGTACTTATCAGGTAAGTATTTGCAGTTAATTTATAAAAAAATTAATAATACTTTGAAGAATCCCAAAGGTCCAAGTTTGGCAGTGTAAGTAGTTAAATGCCACAAGCCCTGCAACAGCAATATTTAATTTGCAATTTAAAAAAAAATATACTATTAAAAGAAACAATAAAACAAAACTACGGTTTTATTATTAAATACAAATTTTACTCACACGAAACTCTCCTGGTTTGGCATTCATTGCTCTTGTTTTCAAAACATCCAAAGGTTGAGTTAGAGTTGTTGCAACTGCCCCCTGTCATGAAAAGTGATAACATTTTTAAAGGAATAAAACATTAATTAGTACAATCATGAGTTATACATTTCAGTGCTTGAACTGAATATTCTTATACAGAATTTAAAAACGAAAATATTTGAGCAATAGTACTACAGAATGGCACATACTTCTTTGAACTATTTGTTTTCTAATCTCTTTAGAATATGAAAATTGAATATAGATCCAGGGATCTAGTTTAGAAAAACATTTTTAAACTCAATTTTACATGCAATGACAAAGTGATAATACAAAACTCTGAAGACAAAATGCAGGCAGCATATATAAATTAAATCAAACTGCAATAGGATATGGTTTTAAAATATCCACAGAAAACACTAAAGCTATGGCATATAAAGGCAACTACCCAGTACGAAAAAAGATTGTGAGAGAATTATTGAGCAAGTGAAACATTTTAAATATCTAATTGTCACATCTTGTCTGAAAGAGAGATAAATTTAGATAGACAAAATAAAATTAGAAATATGTGTGACAGATCTAAAAAATAAAACAAGGAAATAAATAATAAAATTCTTCAGCACAGTAGCTGTACCCAAGTTAATGTATGTTAACATAAGAAGTAATATACTACCTAATAGAACAAGAATTATCCTCCTTTTTTCGTCTTGGGGATCTACAATAAGAATTTTTAGGCTGAAAATTCAGTTTTTCACTGCAGAATTACATAACTTTCTCTATATTATGTATATAGTAAGCGAGAAAGTAAAATTAATATACTATATAATAAATTAAGTATATCAAATATTTTTCAAATCAACTTACTGCAGTTAAGCTGGAAAGAAAATGAGTTGTTAGGTTGTCTAGCATTCCAATACTTAATAAAAATTGTTTAACTTGGTCATAAAAGGATAATTGGCCAATAGTCATAAGTACAGCTCTTCCTGTAGCCGTAGAGGCACCTGAGAATAATCGACGTAACCCTTCTTCTTGATATACACGTATTAAACCATCAAGAGCATGTTTATAACTAGAAAAAAAGTAACATTTTGCTAATAATTACATGATTAATGAACAATCATTGATACAATTGTCTTTTATACATATGTGAATGAAATACATACTTTCTTCTTAATTCAGGTGAAAGTTTGATATCATTTTGCATCCGAACATTAACTAAATCACCAGGGGTCCCAACAAATCCACCTGCAGCTCCAGCTACAGCAGCCAACCCAACACGTTGATAGAAAGGAATGGAATCTCCAGATGGTGCAATTGATTGCTTAGCTATCTGCAATGTTTAACAGCAACATTTAATTCAACAAAAGTAATTAACATTCTCAGATGGTGCTTCACAAGATGGACTAAACAAAGCTCTCACCTCATAAATTCCAAATCTTGTAGTAGAATATGTTAGTTGCCGGACTAATGACGCAGAAAGCCCATTGTAAAGGGCTAAAATACCTTGCTGCTTCACAATATTCACAGTAAGTTTTAAAATCGACAACCTCCCTTCCTGCTGAGTTTGTAAATGAACCTTAAATACATAAGCAGATAATTACTCAAACCAGCAAACCTGAAATTGTTTCTTTATAAAAAATATTTACACCGTCATTGAAAATACCTTCAACAAATCTAATGGGTGCGTGCAGCAAGCAGCACCGGCCGAAGCGAGACCTCCGAAATACCATCTAGCAAGTCTTCTTTCGCCCATCTTCTTCTTGTAATAGCAGAAGTATAATAGTTGATTAATTAGATAATTCCCTTCGATAATATGTAAAATTGTGTGATCAAATATATAAATTAAATCACAAAATTGGTTACACTTTGTACACTGAAGTCTCATTTTAAAAACCGCGCCATTCGCAGACTTTCGCAAGCTAAATCTATTTTAATCGGTAACAAAAAAATTGTTAACTTTATATCGTTTAATTATTATTTTAGGCACACAGTATAATTTGAATTTTTCCTAAGGAACAAGTGTCATCGATATATTAGTGCTCTAGTTGATTTAAGATTTTAGGAGGAAACATACGGATATAAAATTATATTGTATAATTCATCAGAACTCAATTATTAGTTAACGAAACTCCATCAGCGCGAAGGAAGCGTGACACCTTACCGGTCAGCTGTTTCGATGTTCTCCCCGGTTCTCCCTCCGTTTCTGCTGGTCATAGTCACGCACCGTACGTCAGCCGCTACCACCCACAGACGGCCTCGCCCGTGTCCGTCCGCTCTCCCGTCCCTGCTGTGCGGATATCTCTCTACGGTTACCAAATGTCCACTTCGACTGACCGATTGAACCTGTGCACTCCGCATGCACTGAATATAAGCATGTCCCTGCAGATATCATATGCCAATGAGACCATTCGATAAGCAACATACTTGATAAATCAAGACGAATACTATCGAATGAGTGATGAGGAACGAATTCGCGTTTTATATTGTCACATTGGTAATACGCATCGCCTGTTATGCAAGTAAATTGCCCAGATACATAATTCTGTTCTTCATAATCGGCTGTGTAAACAGTGGTCGATGCCGAAGTGGTACTTTTATTTTCGGAAACACTTATGTAAGACGAGAAAGTGGAGTGGGCCAGGAATTTTAACCAATAAAAACGAGGGTCCTCCCGAAATTAACGTGTTTCGTGCAGTATTTAATAGAGCATTTGAAAACCATTACAAAGAAAATGCGTACGTGGAACACATTACTGATGCTATGTAGACAGAACTTTCAAGACCTACATTTTTTCTTGTGAAGTGAATACGAGTGAAAGACATTTTACTCACGCAAAGCTCTCAACGAATTTAAATCAATACTTCGTTTTCACGTTCAGGCACATGCCTGCTGTGACGTTCGGTTCAAAATTCGCGGGCTTTAGAATTTTTTTTGTTTTTTTTGTTTTTCGAAAACCGAATTTCTTTTGTACGTTATATACCAGAGAGAGTTCTATACTGTCTACACCTGTCACTGACCACTATTCAAAAACACGTTTGAAAGAAAATGAACCTACAACCTATTTTCTTTTTTAGCTGCTCTTTCCATTAATATTTAACATATAAAATACTGTCATTTGTATCTAAAACGCCCAGATCGTTGATTATTTTTGTAACTTTCATAATCACAAAAACATGGCCACTAAATCAATATTTAAGCATTCTTAAGATAAAATAAGGAACTTGGGAGTTCAATGTTTGATAAAGAATAAATTTCTGGAATTTGAAAAGAAAGAACTTATGTTTTATTATCTTTGCAATTCAACACAATAGTAAACAATACTTTATTCTAATTGGAATATATGTAGGTATATACACACATGTAAAAATTTTAAGTGAGAGTTCACTTCAACAAAAATTATGTTTAAGCACCAAAAATTACTATCCATCAGCTGTTACCACCACCAATTAAGCAGACCCATCCACTTTCAAATGACAGAAAACCAAACAAATCAATGCTAATAACCAGAAATGAACTTGGATAACAGAAATGTCAGTCTTCCAATGTATACTCTTGGAAATTTTCTGAGTACTCAATATATAAAAATATATATGTATATGATCTGCCTATCATAGCAAGCCATATCTGTGTTAATACCATCATTGCACTGTTGAGTATCATTATACGTGTAGTCTTTGACTTTCAGAAAAGTAGAAAAAATATGCAAATATAAATCACCTATTGTGATTGAAGATGTAGTGCAACTTATTCCCTGAATTTAACCAGTATGATTTGTGAACCAAGATGCAGGAATGTTAATGTACTTGCTTGATTTTATTTTATGTAATTATCCCAATACCCAAGTACTGTACATATTTACAGTACACTATAATATACTAGTTGGCCATCATACAAAAACAACTTTAGTTCAGATAAAACAATGTACAAAAAAAAAAAGCTTTAAACATGACTGCTACATAGTGTTAATGTCAAAATCATTGTGGAATTGTAGTTATCTTAATAAAAATATGGTTTTCTTTGAGGAATTTTACTTTCAAATAAATGCGTAGATGAAGTACCCACAGTGAAGTCAATGTGATTTTTATCAATTCATTTGCAATTGTGCTTTCCTACTTTCTTGGCTGATGGATAATATTTGGCTTGGAAACATGTGCTGGACGAGCATCATGTGTAGGGACAGGTTTCTCATGGAAACTCTGAACAGCTTCAGTTGGAAAATCTGCATGACCTCTGACAGGAGCTCCAGATATAGTGAGAGACTTTGGTGGACTGGAATATGAAAAAAAAATTAAAAGTTTGGAAACTGTTACCGTTATTTTAAATTACCAGTTGAAGAACCAACCTCGTCGAAACTTTCAATGTTGAAGTGTCATTTTCTGGTACTTCTTTGGGGGTTTTGGCTTCTTTCTCATCTCTCGGGCCTTTGTGTTGTGTTATCCGCATACCTCCTGCTTTCACTGAGAAACATGGCACGGATTTACACATCCAGCTGTCATAAAAATAGAACTGAAAATAAGGACATTTAAATGAAACTGGATCTTCTTGTACCTGCAGGAGGATGCCCAGCCTTTAACTCTTCTTCTGAAGACGACATCGTAAAATGCACGAAATAAAATGCCACTCCACCACCTCACATGCGACGTTAGCGCCTCCCTATCAGGACACTACGTCAACACCACCACGTTTGCTGGTTTGCTGCTACGTTGGATGTAGCTGTTCTCCTGTCTCGCTCGAAGGTCACCTTCAGATTAGCCAACATTCCCTGCAAGAAACATATCTTGGCGGGCGAATTAAATAAGACAACAGGTTTGTCGAAAACACTATTTCAAAGTATTTTTACAGACTACTTAAAATTTTAAATGTGTAAATTAAAATTTTTAAAAGGTTTTTTCATCAATCATCATGGTATTGTAATTTATTATGAAATAAACACTTTATTTTCTTTGTATTTTGCAACTGTTAACTTTCTATGATAATTAATTTGCAGTGAAATTAGTCTCATTCATTAGATTATTTAATAGATGATGCAGTTTGTCATTACCATTTCTGTGAATTAAACACATTACATAAACCGTATGTAAATAATTGAATTCATAATTATTTTGAATTACTTTAACACAAATATTGAGTCATCAACTTTCAATGTTTATATGAGAGAAAATTATTTCTTATTTTGTACATTAAAAGCAAAACAAAAATATCAATTTGACATAAAATTTTGATACACTCATTTGGTTATCTACTTGTGTTGTCATAGAAACTTAAATTGTTTACAAATGGCTCTCAGATCTATGCGAGAATTGGAGACAGTCCAGAAACCAGTGTGTGAAACATGTCACAGAATTTAGAATATATTCTTCCTCCGGGGGAAGTCGAACTATATGTGAAAACACTAGAACCAACCTCAATAGAGGAATTGGGTACTATGAGGTATTATACTTTACAATATACTAGCAACAGTTCTGAGAGAGAGAAAAAAGAGATAGATTAATCATTAGAAACTTGAAATAATACAACACACTAATTAACATGAAGTCTATCGTGTTAAAATCTAACATTCATTGCAGATGGTTTGAAAAGCATGACCGATTGCAAAAACTTCACCAGCAGACAATTTTTGAGACTGGGTCCTTAAGGGAAGAGAGTGTTAAGGAAGCTTTTGTATCTTTGGCTAAGGTATTACTGGTTTTAAAAAACAGGGTTTGAATAATACACTATGATCAAAACTGTTTGGCTAAGATCTTCAATGGATCTGCAGATCCCTGTGCTGGTTCAAGAAGCAGTTTGTGTTTCCGTATGGAGAGAAAAAGTTTTTCCTGCTCTTCTGGAAGTAAATCCTCTTCCTAAAAATACATTCATGCCCTATATGGTGGTAAGTATGAAAATTCATCAGTGAACTTCACCTTACTGTAAGAAAAAGCAACCTTCCCTTAACTGTTTGGTATGTTATAGTTATATCACGAAGTAACAGCAGTGGCTCAGTTGGAAACAGTATTATTCCATCAAGATTCTTGTGAAGCTTTAGATGATTCATGTATAGACTTAATTGATTACTGTGCTGTTTCCATTATCTCTTTGGCTTCCTTAACCGATTACTCCTTGGATACTACAACAGTAACTTCTAGATCCACTATAGAAGAATTGCAATACCAACAGAAGGAATTGGCTTTCGATATTGCCATCAGGAGCATAACTATTTTAAGTTACATTGCCCAGGCTTTAGACAGGTAAATTTTTAGATTAAAGCATAACATAATAACATTGTTAAATTTCATGAACATTTTGCTTTGCAGGCTTCCATTGCCAGCAACTACACGCATATATAATACCCACGATGTTCCTATGATGTTCAAGAATTTATTGGATTCTATGCCATGGATTCGGCATGATGCAAAAGGGCACACACTCAAGTATTTGGGTAGGCGTTCATAAATATGTAATTCACACATAATGACCATTTTATATAAAATTATATTTAAAGCTTTGTATTCATCTACATTTAATTAATACACAATGGATTGAATATAAGATTTCAATGCCATTGAAACATTTTTTACAGACATCTATTCATGTTGATACTTGGTGTCCAGGAGTCGCTGTGTCCTATGTACAGATGCCACCATCTCCTGGACAGCAAAGTATTTATTGATTCTAGCCATGGAAGCCTAAACTTTTATCTACACATGTATAAAACACTGAATAGCCCTAAAATTTTGGAAACTCCAAACTTCTTACACCATAATATCATTCTCACTCCACTTTTATATCTAAAATGAAAATTGCCTCTTTACTATATTTCAATTTTACTATTTTAAAAAGATTTTAGTGGTTTATTAACCTCCGATATAATTTGAAAGCTGAAGGCGCCTCATCACCTTTCCATTTCCAGAAGGGAAATGGAAATTATTAGAAGGAGAAGCTAAGATGAAGCTATCAAGAACAGAGGCTCAAATCTGGCTGTGTCTCCGACATTTGCTTTTAGATCCTAAGTGTCTAACATATTATGAATTTAATGACTACCGCAAAACACAACTCACAAAGGTACTGAAAATGCTAAGTCACCCTGAAATATTGTACATCCTTACTTTTTAAGCAGCTACTTTGAATCAGATCTTCTTTAGTTGCAGGGCAGACTTCATGACATTGTAATGGATCAGGTCTCACCACTTGTTGAATTAAAGCAATGGTTGAGCACTTTGTCCATTTCCACAATGCCATCTTCAGCAAAGCCTCCTATTATCATTGAAATGGTGCCACAGGTAAAATTTTGAGATACTGTAAGTTAATGACAGATCACAAAATGTCACAAGAATGCAGCATATGCCATATATGACGTTCACTTAAAAAATATTTTTTATCCTACAATAAATTAATTTTAATAAAAAATTGCACACAAATATTACAGTACATGCTGTTTAAATTGCTATTATACACATTCTAATTAACTTATTAAAATTTTTAAAAAATTTTGACTTTTATAACCAAGGCTCGGAGTCTGTGGACATGTCATTTTTTCATCAGTGACATAGCTAACTTGTTAGTGAATGTTTATCAAGACACAGATGATAGAAATATGTAGTTATTGGGGGATTTCTTGTTATTTTTTGCCATTTTCTGGACCTTTGTGTCATTTTTTATGCATTTTGTTTTCTTTTCATGTTTTTTGTTAGTGAATGCTCATTAAAAATTTACAATGACACACTAAATCAGTTTTTATTGTATTATCAGTTAACAACAAAATTCATTACTGTAGTGGGCTCATACTGAAGTGTTATAATCAACATACAATCAATTACATACTAAATTACAATCATTTAAAATAATTTTTCAAACACTGTAAATTAAGGTTTTGTTACACATGTGGAAAAAGGCTCTGCGTGTCTTGCAGCCTGTAAATAGTTCAATTCAAAACTATTTTAATCATAAACAACTATTAATAAAGTCATTTCATAATTTTAATAGTAATAATTAAAGTTGTAAGTTATTTCTCTTTGTAGTATATTTCATTTATTTGCTACTAAATTGTCATTTGAAAATACATAAATGAATGGAAAAGAGGGACCCAGAAATGCAGTAGGCCTGCCTTGCTTTTTCAGGTTGCACATGCCTATTTCAGCTTGTGAAAGTCTATAATGGGACTCTTTCGATAAAGTGTAATTTCAAAGTGAAGGGGTGTATTTGTGCTTAGCATTATAGTTAAGTGCATCAGAATTTAGAGTAGATGTGTCTTCATTTCCCAAAAGAATTTTTTACAGTGTAAATAATATAGGGGACAGTGCTATTCCACTTAGTATGGTTTATGCTTTACCTGTACTTTAAAACCAAACAGGTTTGTTGGCTATGAGACCAGCGGCAGATTCAGGCAGGGGCCAAGGCCTCCCCTAAAAGGCTTCGAGTTTTCATTTGTTACCTTCTTTGATTTGGCAAAACTGATTTAAATATTCATGTTTGAATTATGTAATTATTATAAAATATTGTATAGTGTCATATATGCACTACAAAAATACACAATATAATAAAAAATGTTTATGTAACAAAAATGTATGTTGGCCCCCTCCAGAAAGATTGGCTGGATCCGTCCCTGGTGGAGACAAATCAACTTGTAACAATGGAAGTTGCAGATTGTCTAAGAAAAAACAAAAATACTATTTACCTATTGAAAGGAAGTATTTTCCTTCTATTCCATTTTCTTCTCTGATTACCACACTAAATTTTGATTATGGTACACTCATTTAAAATATTTTCTGATCTACAAAAACATATTTAAAGAGTTAAAACCAAGTTTCCTAATTTAAAAATGGCAGATTGTATTTATTATGACAAAGTGTTGTATCTTTGTTGAAAAGGCTGATGGTATATCCCCCCTGATAAAATTCATATTGTAAACAAATAATTTTTCTGTATCCTCAATTTTGAAATATTTTTTTTATATATAAATAAAATGTTTGTATGTCCTCCATAAACAAAATCTATTCGACAGACTTTTCTGACCGAAAACCTCAATTTGTTGGTAATATCGCTGCCAGGAGTATTTTGACTGGTATGAATGAAATCTGTGTTTTTATTCTGATAATTGAAAATTGAATTTTTGCACATATCAGACTTCCGTAAACTTTTGCGGGGACAGCATTTTGCATCATCGCTGACTGGGAGGTCGTATGTGTAAGGGTATATTTTTGACACTAATAATAGGTAAGCTGTGTAAAGCTACAGGTCGTAATTAGAATCCAACGGACCATGGGAGAAATCAATCAGCCGCTCTAATCAGTAGTTTGTCAGATCAATGCAACATCAGATGGAGTCATACTCTCAACAAACGTATCATGGACCATGCACAATATTTTTCCTCTCTTCCACATACACTGCCCAACCACACATGCTGATACCTTGAAAATCGTTTCGATTGAGGGCGAGGCCCTGCTGGGGACAACCCTACAAGCCATGTAGGTTGGCACTGGATATCACACGCCAGCACGAGAGGACTACGATCACCTCCCAGGTTCACATGCTTACACATGACACTATTGACAAGTGGTAGACGAACACGGGTGGGTGGGGGAAAGCCCCTCCCTCAATCCAACATTGCCAGAGAAACTGAACCGACTGTTGCTATTTAATACTGATTTATTATTTGAATTTAATCTAATTTTAAATTGTAATTGTAAGGTTCAAGGTACAACACATGAGGTATAATTGTTGCACCAACTTCCTGCATTCTCAATTTATGTAATAAAGATTAATTATAAAGGATTTTTTTATTTTCAGATTAGGCAAAACATATTGAGACAGAACAAAGGAAAGTGGACAAAAATAATTAAGCAACAAATGGACACCTTCTTTAATAAAGAAGATCAAATGATAGAAGTAGCCAACAGGTACCAGATATTTAAAGCAATTATTAACAATATGGTGAACAAATTTCTTTAGCATTAAACATTTTCACCCTTTGCACAAGATTCTGGGCAGGAACAAAAATCCAATGTGTCTTGTGCTAGCATTCTATCATTGCATGTGACATTTCAACCTAAACCTTCTGAAAGTGTTTTAATTTTAAATCATTATTCCAATTTTGCTTATAACATTTCTTGAAAAATCTCAAGTTGTGTTCCCCAACAGGGTTCCCACTAACCACCTGAATATTTTCTCATCAAAGTTTCCCTGCTTTAAATTAGTGATCCTTGCTATTTAAGTACTACTTATAACTAAATCAATTAATGAAGATAAAACACTACTCTTATGGCTAAAGAAAAACTAGTAAAGCAAAATCTGGTTTTAATGTGATATGTACATTACAAGATGCCTTAAAAATAATTTAAACAAAACCATTTTCTGAAGTCTATTTGACAACTTTCTCTTTTTACTGAAGCAAAAATGCACCTGCATGTGACATGTCTTTGGAACTGTTTCCAGTATGATCATCCTGTATCTAGAGGTTATCCTGAATTACCAATATTCTGAAGACCAGCATCAATTAAAAGAACAAGAAAATAATTACTTCATTTACGTCACATCAGAGGGAAAATACTAATTTTGTAAAGCTAGTTTCACTAACACTTCAGGGCGTTTTTTTCCCTTTCCAGATTGAAGGCAACCTTTGACTTGGACACACTGGAAGCTTTGGCTCCAGATGCCCGGTCCTGTGTGGTTTGCGGAGATCCAGCTCCAAAACGATGTTCTCGATGCAAAACATACTGGTTTTGTGGCAGGTAAATCAAATTTTAATAGAGTTATATTCCATAAGTTTTCATGATAAAAAACAAATACTCTTATCATTTTCAGGGAATGTCAGGTTAAAAACTGGACTACTCACAAACCAATATGTGACAAAATTGTAAATGCAGAAGCAATTTAACTTTCAAAAAATTCAAAGGAAAACAATAGGAAAATTCGTAGAAATAAAACAATATTAGTGTCAATTTTTTTAATGGATAGGACAACACAAAGTTAAATTCACGGTTCTCTTGACTGCTTAAGATATTCCTTCAGAACATCATAAGCCGGAGTTTCTTCTCCATAATCCTGGAAAACAATAGGGTTTGTGTTAATAAACAAATTCATTAAACATATCTAAAATGAATACTTAACACTAAGAAAATACAAACTTACCTTCACTACAACACATGAACATCCAACAACTTTCCTTGCTTTACCAGCACTGTCAATTTTACAAAGTCCAGCCCATTCACCTAATTTCTTGTTATTATCCACTTTAATAAGTGGTATTTGGTGTTCGTTGCACAGAGCTTGCACAAGCTTCTTGTACATGGGCTCATCACAATTTTCAGCCAGCACACACAGCAACGCTTGCCGCCTACACAATGAACACAAGAACATGTCAATAATATAAATACTTCCAAATCCACATTGAAATCAAATCCTTAAATAAGACATAACAGGTAAACTTATCATTGAAGCCTTACAATAACTGCTTTTACAACTCTTTGAACATCTACCATACAAAGGTATATTTGTTTGACAATAAGAATCTGAGTGAAGAGAAAACAAAAATATAAACTGAGTTATAAATGTTATCTGAAAGGAATAATGCACAAAGGTATACAATTAAGGAAGTCCTACTGTTCAAAGATATCAAATATAAGCAGGCAAATTAAAATAATTTCTCTTCATTGGATAGCTCTGTTGATAATTTGAATAATTACTTCAAGGTACATAAAAAAATTCAGAAAATCCAAATATCCCATTGTCTTCTTAAAACTCTACAAGAAGCTTGATTAAATTTTGTCAAAATACTGGTAAAAGAATATAATATTTAGGTAGGCATCTATTTTACTCTTAACGGCAAATTTATTACACACTTTCCATACCCGTGTATTACGGGAGCCACATTCGTAATGCCTAAAATGCCCATTTCAACATTAGAGCTTGGAAGGACCCATTCGTTCCTTTAAATCCTAATAGTTATTTATTTAGAGCATCACCCCATGGGTGACCTCCAAATCCAAGGGCCTCAATCCCAAGAAGAAGGATGACACCCGAGGGGCAAAAACCTCTAGTAACGGTCGCACTGCATACAAGACTATGGTTTACCAGTTCGTTGCTGAATCAAACAATCCATTCAAAGAATTTTATAATTTTTCTTGCATCTAGTAAAATGATGCATTGTAATATTTATTTGTCAATGTCAGGTAAACAAAACTGTTATTTTAATTAAGAGTGCATAATTACAATTGGACTGATTTGTTCGTACAAAATGAAAGAATATTGTGAAATTCCTGTGGAAATTTTTGCAAAAGCTAACGAAGCCATGGACAATCATTTGCAGTATAATCTCGATTAATACATGCAAATGATTATGGTGTATTTGAGAGTTATATGGAAAATATGTGTGAATTGCACTGATGAAATGGTACTTTTGGATTATTATTGACAAAAGTTTCTTACAATATTTCATATCATAAAATTTACAATAATAATTAAAATAACCTTTTGAGGATGTTAGCCATTGTGCCTTGATGAAGGTATTTACAATTCTGTTACATGTGCTGTTTCAGGTCCATAAACACACAGCTATGAACTAGTAAGCCATAAAAACAGGGTTGATCCGGAGTTTAGGGTGTCGTTCACTGAACCTTCGGTTCCTTCGGTTCACTGATTCGGTTCACTAATCTCGTGATTCACAAGGTTATAGTTTCGCGGCAACTGCGCAGTTTGAATAGTGGAGGCTTTCTTGAAAAGTGCTTTCTTATAAAAGTGAATTGGTAATTATGCGTTGGGTAGACTCAAGGTTGTTTATAGTGAACGCGAGGGCCGAAGGCCCGAGCCTCGCCGTGACTTGGATCCGGGCGAGCGGAGCGAGAAAACTTGCCTTTGAAACTAAGTTTGCATTTCTCTGCGGCGGGGACAAAGTGATTGAAGTGAACAATATAAATACAAATTTTGTGGCGTGGATTTGTGTTTTTTTTTGCCATTTCAAGTCCCTTTTTAATTGTTTTGTGTGTCTACCGAGATGGATTCAGTTCAGTGAGTCGATTCCCCTCTAGTGAACCGGTTCAGTGAACGACACCCTAAACTCCGGATATACCAAAAACAGTTTTGGAAATTTACTAGCTTGTTTCGAAGTAGAGTAATTTAAGGAGATAGAACTTTAAAGAAAGTTGCAAGCTGTGTTTAGTGCTTCTTGTAACTTACAATTGTCTCAAATTACAACAAGTGTGCTCTTCTAGATTTCTTCGTAGAAACTCATGAGTTTTTAACCTTGATTTAAAGTGACCCAAAATTCAATTAATTATTTCACCCATTTTCATCTTAAGGAATTTTTGTGACTTTGTTCTGCATAAAAATTTCTAATCAGCATACAATATCAATTAGATCTCTGCAAACCATCTCCACAGATTAAGTATGTACCAAAACAACCATTGAAATGTCATTCTGCTTATAAAATGCTTTTGAATGATAGATTCCAGTCGCAATTTTGAAGAGGTTTTAGTTACAAAGTTTGTTCTACACGTCATACAGATGCAAAGTATTTTAATTTTAGGTACCTTGCTGTAATTATGTAATTTGCTAAAATTCTGCTTCATTTACATTTTAATTAATTACAATATTTCTGTTATTTTCTTGCTTTCGCATAATTTCTCGTTTTTTTGTACATTGTAAAATGGATTGTCCCACTGCATTATCAAGAATCAACTGAAAATTCCACAGCAGAGTACTAGATATGATAAAATTACATTTTTTGTACCTAATGCTGAATTTAATTTAGGCCTACACTCTTGCATTATGGCCAACTAGTAAAATTGATAATAAATGTGAAACTAAATTATTTTTTAGGCCAGAAACTATATTACACTTGCTGATGTTAAGAATTAAATGTATTTAATTGATATTAACACTACACATTTTGTAACATTGTATTTTGGGCAACTACCAATTTAATGAATAAATGAATGAATATTTCATTTTAATATTAATTTCTGTAATAAAATAAAATTATTCTGAGAACTCCTTTTTGTATGTCTCAAATTAAATGCCTATTTAAGAAAACGTAATACCTATTTTCGTCAATGACAAACCTCGATTAGGCACCTAATGGGAGCTTTTAGAGGTTAAAAATCTGAGATCTAGTGATGGAGGCGAGTATAAAGTGTTGGTAAAAGAAAATATGCTCGACTGACTACTGAATAGTGCAAAAATAATCAGAAACACAGCAACTTTAAATGCTTCTAACGATGACCATTTCAAAGAAAGCTTTGGCTTGCTCACAAATTGAGAGACTTCCTAATTGTAATTTACATTTGAAGAAATTTTTCCAATAGGCACAAATATAAAGAGCATTTGTCTAAAAGATTGTTGTCTAATATCTTAACACCCACCTTAGCCTCAGCCTGGAAGACTAATTACTATAGCCCTTAAGTTTAAGAGTTTAGTTTGCCTGACAAAAAGGATTTATCTTTAATAATCGGGCATCCTTGAAGATATCTTGGCTGCACAAGAGTGCAAAAAGGGATGTAAAATATGGTAGACAAGAATTTAAACTTGATTTACAGTCAAAATAATTACAAATGAAATAGAAAAAAATTAAATGGATAGCATTACTAGCAGAAAGAATGTTCAAATGCATCAACATCAGAAATTCAAGAACCTTGACTGCTATCATTATCATTTGCTGGCAGTTGTTTTTAACTGAGAGGTTTGAGAATGATCGAGATCAGTGCCAAGAAAGAAAAAATTAAAAATAAAGGGTTATCAAAATACTGAATACATGCATCAGGTGCTACACTGGACAAAATAATTAGGCTGAAATGTAGTATACAGTACAACCTCAGGAAGTTGTTTAAACCAGCACTTTGCACGGTTCCAGCATTAACTAGGCAGTTAGAATTCTGGAGGCTTTCTTGAAAAGTGATGTCTTGTAAAAAGTGAATTGGTAATTATGCGTTGGATACTCGAGGATGCTTATAGAGAACACGAGGGCCAAAGGCCCGAACCTCACTGTGACTTGGATTCAGGCGAGTGAAGAGAGAAAACTTCCCTTTGAAAGTAAATTAACGTTACAACGCGGCAGGGAGAAAGCATATGAAGGGCAAACCATGAAAATCGCCAATCCGTAAGTTTTATTCATTTCTGTTAGAGCTTGAACAGCAATTAGGGCTTATGCTCCACCGCCACACTTCTCTAAGGGTATATCGTATACCAAACTTTAACCAATAATTAATCCACTATTAATCAGAACTAATAAAACCCAGTTGTTAACAATATAGATTTAACTTAATTTTCTTAAATTTAGTAATGAAGCAATTTAAACTTAACCTGGCAATGGATGTGTGTAGTAGGAGACCCAAGAAATGAAAAGATCTGTTAAGAAAACACACATACCACCAGTAATCTCTTCTTCCACCTCCCTTCCTATGCGTAATAGGTAACTTTTGTTCTCAGCCCCAGCTTCTACTTTGGTGCAATTGTGATAGTTGGTATATATTCTTGAATTTGAAAGTATTTCACATTATCAACTAGTGACATGTAAATAACCAATTGCAACATGTGATGTGTAAGAAAGTCAAAGAAAAGCTACATGGTGCTTCAATTTTAGGAACTTTTTAGACAAAACAATTTAAGACGACTTCAACGAAATTGCATCCATTTATAACACACTAACCCACAGTTCTTTAACAATTAAACCCCATATAGTATGCACATAGTGCACTTTCCCGTATTATTATTAATATTAAAATTTAGTATGCAATTCCTCTTTTTTATTTTTCTTATCTGTCTCACTTAGACCTAACTCGTCTGTGTCGTATAAATACACGCAAAAGTGGTCTACAGTATATAATGCACTTACTTGTCTAAGGCTTTTGCTGCTTCGTGAATCCCATGTGCTAGGCTCCCATGGGTAAGTGCCATTTTCAACACTTCTTGAAGAGCAGTGTTTATGTCCATGGAGCCCCCAGTGGGCGCCGCAGACGGAACATCATCACTATACACAAAAATTAACAAATAAAAGTTATGCTTATTTCAATAGGCATACCGTTTAATTCCTTCGCAAGCATCCACAAATAACCAAAATTTATTCCCAAACATGTTGAAGCATACGTACCCTTCGCCATCCGACATTTTGCCTGATATATCAGCAAATCTAGAATAAAAAGAATTTTCGTGAATTCACACTCCCTATTTCCAGCACTAAAAGCAAAATATACAAACTAAGAAGTCAAAGAATTAAGTGGATGCCGACAGATTAACTTTAAAATAGAACAAGACCACGTTACACACCTTCCAAGAGGCAACCGGAAAAAGAATCCTCGTCAAGCACGATAGCCAATACACGAACCAACACAAATTGGAAAGTATGCAATATCTGTGAAGAATAATCCGTTTCGCAATCAATTTGATTATTTCATTTATTATAAATGTAATTGCAATAGCATTATCACATAAATATTATAGTATTATCACAGAACTCTTAATAATAATAGTCTTTATTATTTAAACTTTCAAATACATACACTATTATGTCTGCAATGTTGGTCATTACGGGAAATTGAAGATCAAAGTCAATAATACACAAGAAACGTCGAGTGAGCGGGAATACTAACTCGATAGTTGAATGTACAATAATTTATTTTCGTTAATATAGTAAAATTTAGTTTGTAAATTTCTTCTACACCTCATAACAAGTAATTGTGTTTACGTGGGTAGGGTTTACTAGTACTTTGTACACCTTGTATTGCTTTATACTAATATAAAATATTGTAACTAAATAAATATAAAGATGCGAACGTGGCTAAATTATTAGACTAAAATATTTTTATTTTTAATTTCTCATATACTACTTACGTAGTATAGATAAAATAGTATTGCAATACTTTGGCGAAAACAGCGATTTTCCGACAGAAAAATTCTTATTGTGGAGCCCTGATACCGAAAGAGTGGATAAATCTCGCCGCATTCCATTATGACATTTTGTTGTCAGAATCCACATTTTGTAGCTGTTTGAAGCTGAAAAATTGGTTGACTAAAAACGTCAACCGTCTGTGAACATCGCTAGTGGCTAAACCGTAGGCAAGATTTTCACCAAAATTGATATTTCCCGATCGATCTGGCTAATGCCGCGGTTCTTTGAATTTCAAACGGATATTTTGATTTTGGGGGGTAAATTACAGGAACCACAACAACACTCTCAACATTTTCTCAAACATGTCCCTATTTTTTTTGAATATATAAAAAAACATAATTGTGCAAGTCTCATTTTCGTTACATTCTCTGAATTTTCGAAAATTGTGTATGTCATTCACTTTTTCAATTAGTTTCTTAATGTATGTCATTCACTTTTTTTAATTTTAATGATTTTCGAGCAATTTTAATGAAATATACACTAAGGTTTCAAAAGCCGTGGGATACCCTTATAATATCGTATCGTATCGGACCTCCAATTGTCCAGCGAAGTGCTGCAACTTGATGTGGGATGGGCTCAAGTCGTCGAAAGTCTTCTGCAGAAATAGTGAGCCATGCTGCCTATATAGCCGCCCATAATTGCGAAGGTGTTGGCGGTGCAGGATTTTGGGCCCGGACTAACATCTCGAATGTCCCATAAATTTTCGATGGAATTTATGTCGGGAGACGTGGGTGGTTCAATTATTCGCTCGAATTGTCCAGAAGGTTCTCAAACCAATCGCGACACACCAACTATTGTGGCTCGGTGACATGACGTGATGTGATTCATACAAATTCTATCTTTATTTGGGAATATGAAGCTCATGAATAGCTGCAGATGGTCTCTAATACAGACATTTCTAGTCAATAATCGGCCCAGTTGAACCAGGGTTCGTGACCATATAGATTGGACCCCAGACGACTGGAAAACCGTGGCTTGGTCAGATGAATCTCGATTTCAGTTGGTAAGAGTTGATGGTATGATTCGAGAGTGGTGCAGACCCCACGAGGTCATGGACCTTTGACAATAAGACACTGTGCAAGTTAGTGGTGGCTCCTTAATAGTGTGGGCTATTTTTACATGGAATAAACAATCAGGCTGAAATTTTGACGCAAGCAATTGAACAAAACATTTAAAGCAAAAAAAATTGGAACCATTTTTGATAAACATTTTTCAATGTACAGCCCATACATTTTCTGACAATTCTAGTTGTTGATATGATAGTAATCCTCTGCATAGGCTTGCATAAGTTTTCAGGAAGATCTAATTCCTCGAGACTTGGATTTATGGTATTCGGGATGGCTCCAGTACTTGAAATTATAATAGGAATGATTCTCACTTTGCCAGCATTCCATTGTTGGAGTTAAGTTGGAGTTGGAGATCCACATACTTAGTCTTCTTTCCTGTGTATTTTAATTGAAGATTGGAGGTGTTGGGGATTGAGACATCGATGATATCGACTGGCCTGTTTTCTTTATTGAATATAACAATATCATGTCGCTTATATATGACATGTCTGTGAGAATTCGTTCTGACCCACAATAGCCGATAAGACACTCTCCGGATAAAATACACAGTGCGGAACTCATGCGTCAGGTGGTAAATGATACTTTTGGGCCAATTTTTGGTGGAATATTTTCGCTACTGCATGATGTCTGTTTCTGTACTCTTATACAGCTAAATATGTGCATCCTGATGTAATGTGCTGTATTGATTCAAATTGTCCCAACCTTATCAGCAGGGGTCATCGTTCATACTTGGGTCTTTCAGTATGTATTTTCTATAGTTGTGTGTTGGAATTATTTGGATCTTGTATGGCAACCATGAATCCTTCAGTTTCAGGGAAATCAACCTGCAGTTCGACGTCTGTGTATCGACATGTGCTCGGCTGATCTCGTTTGGATGTCTTCCAGGAATAGGTATTGCCATCACGCATCAGTTTTCTGCTGTTTACTGAGCGCCGTAAGGCGACTGCCTTAATTTGACTGCCTTAATTTTAATGGTGTCCATTCGTCCACTGCACAAACTGCAGCGTGTAGCTTGGAAGCGGTAATTTCGCAAGGAAGAATTTTCTGAGGCTCTCAACCTGCTTGCAAATCATGGTGTTAATGTCAGTGAAGCCTCTACCGCCAAGGCGCCGTGGGAGGGTCACACGTTGAACTGAGGCTCTAGGGTGATGTTTTATGGTTTTTGGTAGTAGTACCCTTAACCTTTGTTGAATATTCTCTATGTTTCTAATAATCCATGACACATTTCCCACTGAGTAGCCTAAAGTGAGTACAACATACGTGTTAATATCTTTGGAAGTGTTCCCTCCAATAAGTCCAATTTTTAAAATTCTTCTTACTCTGTGTCCAAATTTGGTGGTTAGTGAATTACTATAAAATACTTATTTTATAGTCATAAAATCATGGTTAATACGTATTTTATACCACGTTATTTTAGTTGTAATCACGATAATATTTTTAATTTCTTTTTCAAGTTTTAAACATTTTGTGATAGTGAATTGGAAATATACAAATTCACCAATCTAAGGAGTAAAGAAGCAACTACAAAACTTTTCCTCAAAGGAATTTGGAAATCTTTAACGTCGCCCTCTTTACAAGCATATAGTGGCGCTATTGTTTTAGGTAATCGATTATAATTTAGAAAATCGAATGCTTCTTCTAAGGAATTGCCCGTCTTCCCCGATCATCCCTAGAAAACGAAAAGAGCCCACGAAGCGCTCGAGAGAAGCCCTGGTATTCGAGATAGTCGAGAGTCAGTGCGTCAGAGTGAATGACCGAATGACGAAGGCCCTGAAAATGATGAAACACAAGGAAAGGGATCCTACCGCTTTGACGAAGATAAGCGCTCTTTGGTGTCCCAACCGATGAGAATCGTCACGCTGTGTCATATCCAGGTACAAGCAAAAACACAAAAACTTACCTATACTTCATTGTTATTATTATTATTATTATTATTATTGTTTGTTTACATCTCAGATTCAACATCCGGTTTTCATAGATGTGTGGGGCCAACTTTGACAGACCACATACTAGATTACAGCTCCTGAAAAATTCAGCACGGTGCGAACTATTCGACACATTTTCCAAGAAGACAGACTTTTTAGTTTTAATTGTAATTTTTATATACACTTTTTCAAGTTTTTACTCACCAGATCAATTGCTGCGATAACACATGGTAAACGTCAAGAGAATCAAGGTGATATATTCTCTGTATTCTATGACCAAGGAGGAATTATATCCGCACATTTTCTTGAGCCCCGGAATATCTATCCCTACTAATCTCCCAGCATTAGTTGCATTAAGAATAAATTATAGCAATGAGAGTTGTAGACAAAATCTGGTGACGAGGAATGTTCACTCCCATGTATTATTAACAATTTTGCATGGAAAAATGAACTACAAATTCGACGTAAAATTATTTTCCTCAAAATAACCAAACTCCCCACTCCTCCCGAATCTAGCGAAGCGAGGGCTCAAGAAAACGTGTGCGGATAATACTGACCATTGTAGAATAACGACCATTGATAAATAAAGAAATAAAATTGGTTCACGGGATTGGTCAATGTGGTTAGAGAAACAATTAGATACGCCAACGTTTCGTAATATTTAATTTCTTCATCAGGGCTAAAGTATAAACAATGAACAGTGCATGAGGACAACATACATTACAATAAATTGATTGTTAAATAATTAACATAAATAAAACCAAAAAATTAAAATTATAAACTAGGAGAAATAAAACACCAAAATATAGAAAGTACACACCTTACTAATAATCATACAAGTAACTGCCATTTCAAGCCACCACACCCAACTCCACATGGAGTTGCTGGAGCACGTGGGTCCATCGCGCGTCAAGTGTGAATCGGGTCAAGGCCCAAACGTAAATGAATGACTGGTTGAATTGAATGAACTACGCGCTACAACCACTCCATGTCCCGCCACCATGTGTTTCCGGTCAAGTTCATGTTAAATTAGCAATATAACCTGACAACATTCTGAGAAAAGTTTATGCAAATGTATCAAAACTAGATGTATGACTAAATGTTTTTATAATATTGTTGTTAATGTCATTACTCAAAGTTAGAAGAGAAGAAAATTAATTTATTACAATGAATATAACACCAGGGCACACTTCCGGTCATTATATTGTATAAATATTTTAAATAAAAAACACACATACAATTAAACACAAAACCATACATTAATAAAACATATACTACCCACATGTACACAATCACAGACACATATACGTATACACACAAAATCAAAAACCCCAATACACTTTCTACATATATATAAAAACATGTTTACACCCATGCATACAACCATATACACACATTCATGAAAACAAATACACAACCAAACAAAAAAAAACATATACACACATACAAACACTACACACACATGAAAACATATACACACACACATATAAACACAAGCATACTAAGGCCTGTAGAATTAAAGGTAATCAATGCTATAGTCTGTAAAATGTTAACATATGTATAGTTACTGAATGAGAACAATGAAAATATTGTCAACTACTTTATAAAAACATGCTATAAGGTGGACAAAAGGAATAACATGGCAATTAATTTATCAAAAATAATATCTAGTGTGCAAAAAGATTCAACAATTTTTTTAGTCTAAGTTAGTGAAGCATCCAATTTCCAACAGAATATGTTGTTTACAAACAAAATGGAAATAATAATTGTAAGGCTATTAGAAAGAGTGGGCAAAACAATTTTATGTTCATATAACACATTAAAATCAAACGATAATCAAATATAATATAATAATCACAATATAATATGATAATCAAATCACTTCCAAATTTTACTGTCCTTGTTATGATACTACTGGTATTCATATCTTTGAAGATACCCTTAGTATCTCCATGATCCATGTATATAGTTGTTTGATTTTCTTGTGTTGTATGAATATAAAATAGTTTTGACCATTCTTTGGCATTGGTGTACCTAATTGTCTCTAACCACATTGACCAAACTCCTGAAGCAATTTTATACCTTCAAGAAGGAAGTTTTGGTGATTTTTTCTTTCTGTCTTGTCAAAGTGATCTGATAGGTGCAAGATATGAATGAAGAAGGCTCTTTTCTCTGTGAAATCATGAATTCTAATATCTGGTCTATATGATCAATGTTTTTGTCTGTGTGTATTTGGATATCATAGTACATCCTGAAATTTTAGTTTTCCAATATTGACCTGGCATTATACATGTAGTATGGACTTACAATGTCAGGTGATATTTGACCATATTTCACTGCAAGGGCTTGATGGATGATGTTTGCTGTTAGATTATGCTGGCGAAGGTATTTTGTGTTTGGTAAGTTTGTGCAAGACGTTATTATGTGATCTATTGTTATGGTGCTTGAAGGCATACCCTACATTCATCTCAGATGTCTGTTTTCTTAATGTGTTTTTTGAAGTTTTTGGTAGCAATCACCTAATCTTGGTCATGGATAAATCCCTCTGTCTCCTCAAATAGACCCATCCCAAAGCCGATGCACTGAAGCTGTTTATCTGCATTTTCCAAGGAATGGGGAAACCTATTGTGGAGACTTTTGGACTTCGATCATTGTATTCTGTCTCCAATGGTGGTTACAATCGAATTTATGTCTTTATCCTCCAAATTAAGTAGAGTATACCCTTTGTTACAAATGGAAATAACTTTGCACATCTCTGATAATTCAGATAGAAAGTACGTTTTTAATGTCACTTGTTTGTTGCACAGGCTTTAGAAGGTGGATAATTGTTTGGATGTATATTGTAAATTTCTAGGACTTTCAGTAATCAACTGTGTGTTTCTGAGTCAAACGTCTTGTATTAATTGATCCATACACCTAATACATTTCTTTTCTTTTTATTTGCTTGGTTTGCTATTATATTACACTATCCCCTATAAGCTGTTCTTTGCAACCTTTGGCTTACTTATGGCAGCTTTTCTGTTACTAGTTTTTAGATATGTGAGTCTTAAGTGATGAATATGGGTACTTCAGAGGGGTTATTAAGGATGTTGTTTATTTATCAGCTAATGGCGTATGCAGTGCAGTCATATATAAGTTATGAATATTGCCTGGTCCTGCAGCTTTCCTGTCGTGTAATTTCTTCATTTTTTGAGGAATGTGTAATTCCTTCATTTTTTTCTTCTTGAGGGGAAACTATTGGGTTTTCCATGACAGTTACAGTCTGCCTTATGGGTTTCAACCCACATTGCCTCATTGTTTTGTTCTGTCGTTTTGATTCATTACCCCGCGATCTATTACCAGTATTTTGAATATTCTGGGAGTTTGGCCAATCACTTATATAATTTTTTTTCGGAGCTCCAGAGCTCCGATAACTACCAGTACAACCAATGTTTTTACGACCCACATCCAGCCGATCTCAGTTTTCAAACTCTTGTACTTAAGATGTTTCTCTGCCTCCTTGGTAATGACATTCTACCAGCAAGACCATCAAGAAGACACGATTTTTGCTCCAAATCCCTAATAACAATATCCGGTTTGTTTCCTGCCAACGTATGGGCATAATGGATTTTTTGGTCATACAGACTTGTACACTGTTCGATCGGAGTAAACGGTTCTCATGAGAGTTCGGACCACTTAGTGCTTGTGTTTGGAACTTTGAGAGCCAATGGAGACCCAATCGTACCTTTCAAGTTTTCGGATTCCACTTGTTCATGGCAAAAAGGTATTTTACCATTCTGGGAAATTTTGATACCCGCAGCATCAAAATGATACGTATGCATGATCTTGGGCAGCTATTTTAAGTTTCCGGTTCTAACTTCATTCTTTACCTTTTAACCGTCAAACATGGCAATGGTGAACACAATTTTTGTCTCACGAGTACCAATAGGGGTACCTCATGCAGTTTCTTCTCTGGTTTTCAAATATGTATTCGGAATCTCTCCATCACCCACAATTTTTATTTTTTAAATCTCTGTAAACGTTTTTTTTTGTCAATTTGTCCTTTGGCTAGAAAAATATCCTAGAGCATAGTAAATATGATGGAAGTAAATGAGATACTCAAATGGGAGAGTTTCTACTGTTGCGCTGGTTCAGACATGTACAAACGTGATCTCGAGTAGCACACTTGCATTAGAACTCCGCCAGTTGTGAGATAGTTGCGAACCAGTGAACACGTCATTATGAGTGGTTTGTTTGGCTTAATTACTGTGTATTTCATAATTACATACTTATTATTTATTTTTATTAGTCATTAGTTTGTTATTAGTTAAAATGCCTAGTTTTTGTTGCAAGAAATCCTTCACGCAATGGCATTTTACGGCACAAATGATGACGCTTGAGTATTTTACGGAACGAATGATTGCGTCATCTCACATACAGCCAATCGCAGCGAGTAATTCGTGAGGAGATAGCGGTAAACGGAAAAGTCGACCACCGTTTTCTCGCACAGATGTCAAATATTCGAGCACTGTGCTTAAGAACAACAAATAAAATACACCTGTATAATACTGCAATAAATTAAATATTATAAAAAGAACAGTCTTCACGAGTTTTACCTTACAGTCGACGCATGACGTGAACTGTGTCGTAAGCAGTGACGTATTGCAATGAGGCGTAATTGTATGGCATTCGTATTTTGTCCACATTTGACTCCAAGACAGAAATACAGGTATAGGCACGACCTATTGGAACAGGAAAATACAAATTAGCAATGTTCGATGTCATGGAGTCTGCCGACGTGAGAACAAGCACGAAAATCAACAGTCAGAAAGGAATTGAACGTTCTTGAGGTGCGGATGTTCAGTTGGGCCAAGCGCTTTTGGGGCAAAGATGAAATAGAACGATTTAATCAGAATTGCGTCATTGAATGGAGTATTTGGTGTAAAAGACGTAATGTATTGGTGGAGTATTAATTGAAGACAGAACTGCCAAAAATTAAGTGCTCCAAAATATTAGGGAGAGTGAATAGAATGAATCGTCTGTATGGGATTGGACCTGAAAGAAGGACTTACGTTGTTATTGAAACGCAGAGAAGACATTCGTAGGGTTCGTTATTTATAATTGTGAATTCAATACGACGTTTCCTTATTATTTCCGTTACAAAATATTGTGAAACTTAATTTTCAATTATGAATAAATATTATCTTTCATTTTGAATTTGATAGTGTTTTAATTTAATACTTTCAGTAAGTTCCTTTATTCAGAATCTATGGTGTATACTATAGAATCATCAGCACTGAATAAATATTAAATTAATAGTTTTACTTTCCTCCTAATAGGTACGTTCATTAATGGAAAAAGTAAAATACATATCAGTACTAAGAATGAGAATTCAGTTGATAGGCGCAATATGAAAATAGGCAGAATAACATAATCAAATATGATTATTTTCAACTCACGAACATCATCTCATTCACAATCATTTATCTAGCATCTCTCACTCTTCGTCATTCACTCTTCAGTGTCACCATAACATTCTTCGTAGTGAAGAACGAGACATGCAAATCCATTCAGTGATCATCAGGAAAAGGGAGCACATAAGTGTGTAAATATCCTCCCTCACATAAACTCAGAAAGTATTCACGATCTGAGCGAAGGAATACCAACATAGCCGTCACATTTCCCTCCGTGTTTCCCTGTAGAATAATTATGAAGATCAGCTGAGTAATGAGCCTCAAGACGGAGATTGGGGTATGTGAGTCGAAGGGAAGGCAGAGCCCCCAGGAAACCTCCCGGGAACCTGCGTTGTCCACCACAAACGTCTCTTGGATGGGACGGGAATCGAACTCTAGTTCCATCCAAGTGGCACGAGTTGCGTCCGCCATCGTGACGTCACCTCCGCCTTCAGCGGATGGTCGCGCCCTTTCGCTTCTTTGCGCCGAGCCGCCGCGCCGCGGGGCGCGTTCGCAGGAAGGCGCCAGCGAAGTTGTTTCTACCCCGAAACACTTCCTCGCACGCCCCCCAAACACAGTCTCGACGAGTTCTCCAAATATCTGCCTAGGAGCCTCCCCTGCCTCGGATTCTTCTGGATGTTTCTCTACGCGACTGGGTTACCTTCGGCAGTTCTGCTGTCTTCGACAAGCAGACTTTCATTCATCGCTTCTTGATATTTCTCAGCGTACGAGTAACTACGCTGACCTCTGCAGTTCTGCTGTTTTCGACAACTTTCATTCATTACAAGACTTCATGTAATTATTCTCGACGAGGCACTGGTGCCTTCCGCGGCTCTTCGACCGGCAAATTTGTACACAGTGTCGGTACACAGTTACGTGTTACTTTAGACTCCTTCAATTGCCTTCGATAATGTTAAGTTTGTGCTTCGACAGTACACTTTGGAGTGCGTTAGTCTTTCACACCGACTCTACATCGGTTCTTGTTGTACGACATTCGTCTTCCCGGCGGATTGTTGGAAGGGAAGTTGGCCACACGAGCCGCTGCCTTCCAATTGTTGCCGCTTGTGAGCACAGGTTCGGTACTGCTGTCCCGTTTCGGTTCTGCATACGTGCCCTGCCATCGCTGGATCCTGTGGGAGCTTGCGTTCCGACAGCGAGCCGGCTGTGCTGCGCAGAGGTCTTCTCTTCACATCACCTGCGTCCGGAAGATACAAGTTTCACTTTCACCACTTGCCAAAACTAGGGCAGAAACAGGTGTGCCCTGTGAATTTATATGCCAGGAACCGATTTACCAGAATAAGAGACGCATTATTAAAAACGCCTTCATCTACGTTAGTTTTCATGTTTGTTTCATTTCATATGACTGAAGACATTTGTATAAATAATTAATTCAGTCATAATCAGTTTTCATTTGTAACTTTTGTGTTTACAGTTTGGTAAATAAATAGTATGTGCAATGTCAATCGTTTTGCAATAATTTTACCGTTTCTTCAGTTAACGTCCGTTTTCTTCTTCAACCAGCGCCCCTCCCCCGAGCAACGGCCCGGCTCTCGGCGTGGCGTAACAATTCCTCAGTTATACAGAGAAGGGACCTGTTCAGTCCGCAACCTCTCCCTTCCAAGGTTATTCGCCCCTCCCTCTGTGAAGCATCAACGAGGGAATGGAAGGCGAGCAGTGTGATCTCTAAACCGCCGGTAGTCTCGTTCAGAAATGAGTACGTCTCTCACCATCACATCACACATGGACGCTAACCGATAGTTTTTCTTCCGCGGTCGGGATTTGAGCTGAGTTCCACATACTATGTCCTCGCGGGAAATTGAAATCTCTGCGTGAACAATTTCCGAGGATACTCACGTCGTTAGCGCTATGGTGAGTGCAGTGAGGAGATGGGGCCACCCGAATTTCAAATCTCCCAGGCCCACCACTCACGGGAAATTGACAAAGGACTTGCGGATTCGTCTCGACAAATTGAGAGAGACACTTGACTCCTGGAAACCTGGAAAGTTGTCCGCTGTCAGGACGGCTCCATCCAGAATCAAATGGATAGACCATCCATAGGAGAGTTGGGTTCCGACGCATTCTGACGACAGCCCGAAGGTGAAGTAGTGCAACTTCAGAGAGTTGAGGATAAGCCGCAAAACCGATTTGGGGCGAGTTAAATTTCTCCTGGTATGACACTAACGTGCAATCGGGCGACTCGCCGCCCATGGGCACAATACAAGAGGTGAGTAATTTTTTGGGGTGAAAAGCACACCACCAACTATTCATTTAAATGATGAAATGTTACTAATGCCATCTTGATGGCAAACTCGTCATTTCTGCTCTGCAATTTCTTGACGATTTATGTTCTTTTATAAGGTCCAAACGGTTGTGCTGAAAGTGAGATCTATTTCCTGTGGAAAAATGTACTTTTTTTAATAAAAACGACGAAAACGAAAATGTGCAAGTTGACGGAATGGAGGGTTTATTACGACAGCTCTGCATCGCGCGCGGCTCAACGATCACGTGTGACGCTACGCACGTGACATTCCAGAGTACCTTTTGTTTGGCAGCGACGTTAATGACCTTCCGAGTTTACAACAGAGCTCCGAGACTTGGAAATGCGCAGCCGTTCCGGTGCCACAAAAACTGGGGCGAAATACGAAAAGCAAAAAACCCCACTTATTACGGGAATCTGTTTCTGAATTCAAAACGATTAAAAGGAATTGTTTATTGCTAATTTTGTAAGGAACACGCTGATGTGTTTTTTTAATGTGAAATGACTCTTGCTATATAACCGGTGTTGGATGGGTGCTGCTTGGGGTCAACGTTAAGAGAGGGCGAGACATTCATTCAATCTATTAAACATGAAGTGAATGATTTTCAAAGTACTATTATTATTATTATTATTATTATTATTATTATTATTATTATTATTATTATTATTGTTATTATTATTATTTTGAACGCGAATTGGCCATCTCGGGATCACGCGAACGTGCGACCCAACGGGGCTCAGTCATGTTTATCGAGGGTACATGCACGCGCCTTTGATGGCGGGATCAGCATTTTCATACTGAACCCATTTTCACAACCAGGGTTGTTAGCCCTGGGGGTGAAATGAAATGATGCTTATGATGAAGGAAGAAATTGACAATCACAAACATACGGAGACACACACAAACATAACCATGCTCGAGGCGGGCCTCAAACCCGCTATCCTTCGGTCCGAGACCGCCAGTGCACTACTGACTTAACGATCTCAGGCTCTCAAATCGGCTATAATAATAATAATAATAATAATAATAATAATAATAATAATAATAATAATAATAATAATAATAATAATAATAATAATAATAATAATAAGATATTCTGAAAACAAGGCGCTTTCCCCACACGCACACATACAGCAAAAAATTCTCACACTCGAAGAGCCAACTCGATCAGTTGCTGAGTTTTCTCTTCGCTCTATACTTCAAAAATAATTTATCTCCCGGGATGAAAGGAGCGGAAAGCTCCACGGGGAGTGCGGGAAACAATAACTTTCCCCTAAACCTAACATCTCGACGCCCCTGGTTATAATCTCTGGCTCCAGGAAGCTGCCCTTCGAAACGGCGCTGCTCACTCTCGCAAGACTGCCTAGTGGAATGGAAAAGGAACTTCTTTCCAACTTCATATTCTATGTACAACTGTTTCCACACGTGTCTATTTATTTATGAATATTCGATAGTAGTTAAAAAGTTTTAAAAAAGCGTATTTAATATTTTATATTATTTCATATCACATGATTGCGAGCATTCATTGAAGCTTGGAATATTAGGGGGGCTAAGTGACGCCGAAGTCTGTTTTCCTTGCAGATGAGAAGTGGAGGGCGGCGGGGCGTCGCGCGAAATGGCGGCCTGCACCCACGCGTGCCGCTATCGCCAGGGGCGGCGGGCGGCCTGCGTGCGTCGGGCCACCTGTGCCCTTCGTCGTGTGTTTGCTATAAAGGCGCCACGCGGTGATGGAGCTGCAGTGCTGCGAGTGGCGACGGGCCGGAGCTCCACCTGCAACGAGCCGCCGCCGCCGCCGCCTCAGCCTCCCCTCGCACGCCTCTCTAGTGAGTCTCGTCTCTTCCCTGCAGTTTCTGCTTGATCTACAGCGCTTCCGTTTATCTTCTGGGCCAAACTCAGGCGCTGGGTGTTAATAATACCAATGCCATAAATCAGATTATCAGAATATACTAAATTTACCGCATACTATTTCTTTATAAGCTACCATATGCCTGAGATTACTACAGATGGTTTATTATTTTCAGGGTTAGATTATCTACCACCTCTGTTTTTGTTTTTGTTGACGAATTCTCTCGCTTTTCATTCATCAATATTTGAGAGACAAAATCTCATTCTACGCTTTTTAACCTACCTTCTATACTTTTTGTCTTCATTCAGCGTGTTTTTATTTACTCAGTAATAAATATAATTAATTTGAACAACTGAGTAACTATATTTGGTTTATTTGAGCTACATCCTGTTTCAGAGAGTTTTCAATGATCGTCTTTTTAAGTTTATATTTTTCAAACGAAATATATTTATTTAGAAATGTTCAGTCACATGTTTATCTTCTCAAAAACATATTTATAAAACAACTTCGTTGTTGTAACATGGTATATCTCGCGTGATACTTCATATTATTTTCCAGAAAGTAATGTAGTTAATAGCAATGTATGTTCATGCAATAGTCACTATTGACCAGAAAAGTTTACGCGTCTATTAATAAATCAAATATAAAAAACATTATTTTAAATTTATGACTATTTAATTTACTATTCCAATGACAGTTTTGGCCTTGAACATTAAATATTTCTCAAGGTCTTTAGAGGGGTTCATAATTTCAACACTTCCCTTTTGATGACAAACTGCCCCCTTGGCGATGAGTCGAGAAGAATTTCATTCCTGGTCGAAAACCTATATTTACCAAAACAATGTTTTGGGATCGTCCATCAATCATTTCTTGAAGTATTTCAGGCTTCCCTGTTACTAAAAAAACATCTAAACTGTCAGCGATTTTCTTTACTTAATTACTTCTCAACATAAACCCAATCATCTTGCGACCTACTATTCGTATCTATACAAAAACTTCTGACTTTTAAGATAAACTTTAAAAAGTGTTTGCTTAGCATCCTACTTTCATCAAGACACGTCACGTTCTCTCTTAACATTCGTACGGGCAACGCGTTTATCTCTTCATTTCTCTTGTTTTTAATTGTTGTACACGTCATTCCGATCCTGTTTTATCTGCTTCTCTGCTGCACATCTCAGTTCACTTGTCTACCTAACAATTACAATTATTAATATATATGCATAAAGAAGTTTATTTTTCCTAAAGAAGTGAGTCATTGAACATCCTCATAAGGGCTGCCTATTATTTTGTTAATTTAATAACCAAAGGAGGAAGTTACCAATGCAACCTGTAAGTATATTCTTTGGATATAACAGTTTAAGATTTGTCTACCTAAATGCTCTAAATTTCTTACTTCTATTCATTAATGATTTATACTGATTTATTTTGAAAATGATTCTTTTCTATCTTATTACCAAATTTATTAACAATACATTATCCCCACTTGTTTATGATATAGAAAAGAAAAGTAAACTAGTGTGTTAACACAGACGAACTGTAAACCCTTTGTTCATTAACTTTCTGAAAGATTATTGGATTTTGGGAAACTTGATTACTAATGAGTGCGAGGTTGAACGATTTATAGCTTAAGTAACAGTTTTATTATGACAGAATGGTGTTGAATGTCATTGAGATAAATAGATTCAATGTTGCAAAGCGCATTATTGCACATTAGCACGTTATTAGCACAGTATTATACAGAAAATGCAGTAAAAGTACAACAGAGTATCACAAAAACAATCCCCGTTTCTAATTCAGCACATTCTATATCCTGATCAAAAGCAACTCACTTAACTTCTCTTACGTAATACAATAAACACGAGCATTAGTACTGATGATAAATTCCTAGCCTATGTAGCATGTCGCATCCAGATACAAATACGAATTCATGATTGTATGCTATAATCGCTACAAATTGTACAATATTGTAGATCCACTTGTTTACTCTGAATATTAACAATTTCATATTCCATCTGTTAATCATTTATCTTAAGCGTTGGAGTTATTTTATTATTAAAATTTCTTGCAAAATTATGTTAAAACGTTGAATAAATGTCTTTAAAAGCAATAAATTAATATATAATAACAAATAATAAATAATAGAGTAATAAATAACATAATAACGAATAATAAATAGTATAATAACGAATAATAAATAATATAATGACAAATAATTCACATTAAACTACAATTTAAATATTAAAATGCTATGGAATTTATAAAGTATATCATGTTTAATTATGTTTTAATTCTTACGTGTTTAATATTTTTATCTTAGAAAGTAACATTTTAAACGAGAACTACTGTAAAAAAGTATTTAGTGGGGGCTCCTAGCAAACGGAGCCTCAAAGCTGTAACCTTTCCAGACTATCCCTACAGTGTTATGAGCTGGCCTCGGCTTCTGATGGCATGCCATTTTTTTAATGGTGCATTCTAGACGTAGCTCACTTGTAAATGAATGTTTATCGTGATCGGTGAAAGGTGATACAAAGGTATAATTATTGAGACATTTTTTGACATTTTTCAATGTTTTGGTCGTTTTTACCTTTGCGTCATTTTAGATTTTGCGTATTTAAATAAAAGGGTTACTTTTTCATTATTTTTTAGTCATTTATAGGTCATATTCAAAGGATTTTTGCGTCATCAGAATACCAGCCCTAGTGATGAATGACCAATTTTATTATTTATTTTAGCTTTTTATTTGTATTAGAAGAACATGAAAAGTTAGCTGCTCACCCAAGACCGAGACGCATCGATTGTCACCTCGCTCGCCCCAGACGATGGAGGGGAAGGTGCGTGGATGACGGATGAAGGACCAGGCGGACGGGCGCTCGCAGGGTGTAGAGGAGTGGCCAGTTGAGGAGCAAGGGGCAGCTTGACAGGGCGGGGAAACAAGTGCACGTAGAGGTGGTGAGGAATTTAGTTACAAATGAGGTAACTGCAAACGAACGCATAGATGAAATGCGTGTTAGGTCGCAATCTGCAGTTATGTTGTCAGCAGTAGCCAAGACGTAGCTGTCCACGCGGTCCCTTACACTAATACCAGATTTCTATATAAGGGTATTCATGAAGTGCGATAATTTTTTTATTATAAGAAGTCAGTTTCATATTTCCGACTTAAGTAATAAATTCAACACTGTAGAATAAATAAATACAATGTTTGTGTTTAAAGTTAACAATTAGCTTTTTACTTTTATTCGGCACTATTTACTCTCACACTGCTAATCCTAATGAAGAATTTTTTTTATTTTTCATAAAATAATCGTTATACATTTGGTCTCCGTTTTCATCTTCAAGCTTATAAAATACTGAGCCAGAAAATGCACGTCACTTTTGTTACATGTAAAAATAGAATGCCATCCATGCCTGTGTTTATTTTGAAGGTGTTATCAACCTCCCTTTCTGAATATACTTATTTTAGACACTGTTCGTTTCCTTATTCTCATTTACAGAATTTCAAAGACATTAAACAAATTGTTATAGTTCTTTCGTCCGCACGAATCCAACTAAATGTATCATTTATTAACCTTAGACTTCCGCACCTTGTCTGATAGGATGCTTTCGCAATTGTGCACGAAATACTCATGTTCTTAATCCATATCGTTGACCAAAACTAATAACTAGGTACATTTTTATTTTAAAAATAATTATTTATAATTTAATTATATTGGTTGAATTCATTAAACAGCAATTAAAGTAAAATATATTATTTTTAAACGAATAAAAAATTAATTCGAAACGATCACCTGCAGGTATTTTCAATTATTGTTTTTCGTTTAAACCAATATTCATTTTTCCAACCATATCTGTACAAAAAACGTCACTTACAACACAAGTAAAGAAATAAACTATACTGCTTCAATGTAATATACATTCAACTATTGTTTCGTAAAGAAATCAGAAGTATTTTTTAAAGTTTTGTCACAATATTACCAACCTTAGGTACACATTGCCCTTGCACGAAAAAAGTATTATATTTTTACTTTATTAACACAAATGGAACTACCATTTTGAAATGACATTGACAAATAGTAAAAAAAAATTATACTCATTTTAAAAGTATATTGTCCGAAAAAAACGACAATGAGCACATTTTGCTCCAGTTTGCCGAAGCTAGGTTTAGACATCACGAATCGTGAATTCTTCATGAACTCACAGAGAAGAAAGAAAAACTGTAATATAACTACCAGTTTTTGACACTGTAGTGTTATCAATAAAATGAAATGAGGGGTTACTGCACGACAAGGACATGCAGGTTCTTGGGTATCAGTTGACATAGTGTTTCACGGTCACCCGCACTAGTGATAAAAGTATTACCGGCATGGCTACGGACTATTATTGTACCGCCATTGAGGTCTAATGTGCCATATTGCGAGTAAGTAATGCATTCATTTGCAGATCCACAGGAACTTAATTTTAAAGGCATTTTAAAATAAGTAGTCGGACGTCCAAAATATGATTTTACACACGTACACAATACACAAACCAGTTACGAACAAAGATATCCAAAACCGGGAATGGAAACTATAAAACAGACTTAAACAGTGTGTCTGAGTTTAAAAATGACCATGACCAGATAAAATTATCTGTAAGATGTATTTATTGAACAATCCTTTCCCTATTTTTACGGTTCATTTTAGCGACTAATTACAAAAGTAATATTAGTAACCACATGTAAAAAATTGAGAGAAAAACTAAATGCGTTGTCAAAATGTCAAATTAAAAAAATAATATCTTCCATTCTGATACTAAACATTTTACTTTATATTATTTTAACCTTTCAGATTTGATGCACAAGCACATTGGAATTCGACTTCCTACGATACTAATACTTCATCTACTACCAGTCTTCTTGCTTCAATTGAATCTAAACTTCTGGACGCGTTGCACGAAGGAAAAAGGCATATTTCTGTCTAAATCACATTTCCTGGATTTTGAAAAATGAATCCTTTTCCACTAAAAAACAAACTGTGATGTCTTTAGCTCTTCTCACTTCCAGATTCGAAGACTACGGTTTACCGCAGTGAAGTGAAAAGTAAAGAAATAAGACGTTCGCTAGGATGCTGTCAAACCATAGTATACTTAGTAATGGAGCTCACTTCTATCATTTCTTTGATAATACGATTTCAAGAACAAATTTAGAAAGCTAGATAAATTCTTGTAGTATTTAAGAAATGAAATGAATAATGAACTTTTTATTGGAACGGACGACCATGTGTTATTGCTAAATATTACCTTCCACTGGCTATTTTCAACGCAATAATCTAAAGAGGAAAAACTCACATTCATTCAGACATATTTTGTTATCTACAACATATTTCACTGTTGCAAAAGATATTCAAACGATGAAGATATTTAACAAAATAATTCATTTCCAACTTAATCAAAGAAATGAATGGTACATAAGCCCAATTAATATTTATTGTGGCATATTTAATGATAAAATAAGCATTCGGAGTAAAACAGCATAATAATCCAATAATTCTACAAATTTTCTTTCCTAGAAAATAATGTTTAAATCAATGTTACAAGTTGGAGTTTGGTTCGAATTTTCCAATTGTAAAATTACCTCGGAATATTCTTATATAAACAGTGCAATAAATAATCCACATAAACTTAAGAAATTGTTCATCTGAAATAAACTGTTAATACTGAAATAAACTGTTTCAAAACTACAATTCCAAAGAGTAGAGATACGTTCTCGATAAAAAGAGAAGGAGAGTTCGTTGTTAAAGGAAATATAAACAGTTTTGTGATCACGGATATTTTTCTTGCACCTTTACAATCACGAAGTAGACATAGACAGCATTGCAATTGAACTTTGTAAGAAAAAAAAGAAATTTTGGTACGCGGCAAAGGGTTTAGCGTAACACGTTGTAACGAGAAGGCCATTGAGTTATAATTTATTACGTACAATATGTTCGTTTCTATATGTATAATTTATAACATTTATTTGTATATTAACTCGAATTATAATATTTTCGAATTGATTTTTCCTCACATTTTCTCTTGGAGTTCTAATCAAGGAGCGCACTGTAGTCAGCAACATATCGAAATGCCGCTCTGGTAATAAAATATTCCAAGAACCTCCCAGAAAGTAAACATACATCAAAACAGGATTTTTGCCTTTACCACTTAAGTGAGCAAACTGTTATTATCTCCAGAACATCACCTTATCTCGAGTATATTAGTATCTTACAGTAAGAAAGATGACTACAGCTTCAAGATTGTTCCGTGTCGCACATCTACGAATCTCCTGAACGTGTTGGTTGCTTCTGGCAGAACAGCATAGGTGAGACTTAGTGAACTGCCTAATCAAAGGACGCTAGAATGCTAAGAACGTACCCATTACCGTTACTTTTTATTGAGACCAGGCTCTTGTGGCTTGCGAGTGACCCACCCGACCTACTCCTAAGACAGCGACGAGTAACTGAAATTTTATTGGCATTGTTATGTTAAATTGTGGAAATTGTGTTTACAATGGTAGTAAACATATAGGGAGACATCTTTGAGACTAACATAATTATAAATAAACTGGTATTTTATATTGTTGAGAGTAACTGTATTAATACAATTATCATGAACGCCTATTGTAATGTAAGGAGTGAACTGTCCCCAAACATTAATATTAACAATATATTATTAATTTAATTTTGTATTATTTTCTTTCGTTTTGGAAAGGTTCTGAAAATGTTTTATCATAACTGTGCCTCTTTTTTTAGAATAGACGTGGGAATATTGGAAGTTGATAAGTGTGGAAATTTAAAGATGCGAAAAGACTTGTTTTCCAAGAATAAAAAGAATAACTTCGTATTATTGTAACACTATTTTAACATGTGAAGTACCGCTCGATGCTTTCAGCGACGAAATGTATATTCAGAAAAAACCTACATGATTTGTTTAAACTAATTTATTTGTAGGTGAAGCATAAATTGTTTCATCAAATTGAGATCAATGTATTTATAAATGCATTCCTTTCCATTTTAAAGAATCTATGCGTATTTTGAAATAGTGAGAAATCCCGCGACGACAAACTGTGTTAAAATATCACGGCGTCTTGATAATAAAACTAAACACTAAAGCGATCTTCATAATGATCCCTTTATTACACTGAACAACGCAAACTAGTTCCATAGCGTTCCCTGGTAATGTCAAAACGATAAACTTGTGCCATATTTGCCTCTTGTATTTAGTTCATATTTATGAGGCCAAAAAAAGAGACATAACTCAATGCTAAAAGATTAAATGTTGATACATTTGAGTTATGTTAGTGTGTTTTATCCTTATTTCTATGAATCGATAAGTTTATGTGTGCAACATGAAGCTTTAGGATACGAAGATAGGCTGCGTTATAGTACACTTACATTTAAGGCACTTCCCTTTCACAATGGGAAATTGATGAGGATCCAAACGTGTCGCTCACTTATTTTGATATACGCCATAGAGTTGTAAAATCCTACGTCAAAATTGTTAGACTTCCATGTGTTTCTTAACATACTACTTAAATGTACACAAGATAAGAATAGAATCTGACACTGGTCAACTGGAAGTGGAATTCATTGCATAAAACAGTGTTAATCGGTTGAGGAAGTATCTTCACTATTTTCTGTCATAAGATAGCGATACTCCTAAGGATTTGTTTGATAAGTATGAGTACACAGGCAGGTAACTCAATTTCATAACGTGGGAAGTGGAAGACAGTTTCTCAAGTCGACCAAGGTTGGAAAACTTTGCCGAAGCCTAATTCAGAGGTACTCGCCGTTTTCCGAGTTGAGATGTATCCTTCAAAAAATGATAAGTTTTGTTCTGTGATGAATGGAAGATGTTACATTTTCACACAGCTTTTCGATATAAAAGTACATTCAGGTGGTTCTCCCACGTATCCCATCACTATGTGACTATTTCTCTGAGAAATTGTCTCCCTAAGTCTTATACTAAAGAGGTTGGTAAATGAACTGATATAATACTAATGATGCTGACAATAGTAAAATATGAGGAACGCGAAATGACATGTTATAACTCGCGTAAACACAGTCGTCAACCTCTTCATCCACAAGGGATTCAATACAAAGTGCGCATCCACATTTCACCCCAAATATTTCACTACGTTTCCCAGACTCGTTGATTAACACCAGGAAAGTGCCCCGTCTTCTCAGATAGGCTTCGGCTGCGGTTAGCGCAGGGCGTTGCCGCTAACACTACAGCGTCTCTGACCACGATTTCGTAGGGTTCGAGTCCCGACGAGGGCGATTTTTCAACACTAGCTACGTAGCTGGGTCGGATTCACCTGCTGTCTGGAGAATTATAGCGATCGGTTGTTCTGACAGGCAGTTTTTCGTGGTTAAGTTTCTTCATTCCAGGCGAATGCCGTAGAAATATCCTGCAAGCGGGCCACGGACCGCTCGCGCGCGATCTTCCCATTAACGTTTCCCCTTACACACATTTACGTACACTATACTACCAAACATGTCGAGAGGCCAGAGCTTGACCCGGCAGGGCGGTGCCCCGCTAGTAGGATACGTCACCTGGAGAGAGGATAACTCCCACAAAGCAGACGTGTAGGTCGGGACCGGATCTCACCATATAGTGTGTGTGGGAGTTTTCCATCACCTTCCAAGATAAAACATTCACTTAACTGGTGGTACTAATGACCATAGTAGTTAATGTGTCTGGAAAAATCAATCAATCCAGAACATCCACTCTTCCGTGATTCCAAGTTTTATGGAATTTCCAAAAAGCGGAGAGAAGGGTTAAGTTTGACAATTCATGACGACGATTTGGACAGCATAAAATAACAGTATTACTTTGCTTTGTTTAACAAAAAGCTATTTCATCAACATATATTGCCAAACTTCTATCTGACACTGAGCCGTTCCGTTTCGAGTTGTAAATATATTAAAATACAGCGAAGAGTCGCAATAGACAATATATGTAGTACAAAATGGGTCGTCAGAGTGCCATATTTAGTAGGTACTTTGGAGGTTAATAATACCAATAATAATAATAATAATAAATAATAATAATAATAATAATAATAATAAAATTATTCTTATTATTAACAATTTATTTAATAAACAAGAATTGTACATGCTTGGGCCTTCGAGAGCAGCGAAAATGGACGAACTCTCAGATGGACACGGGGGTCCTGCACCCAGAAGCTATCTCAGGGTTTAATCTCATACTAGTGCCTGACGATGGAGAAATGATGCTGATGGAAGTGAAGTGGACGAAACAAGTTGAGAAATGAGAGGTGACTGAAGCACCCACCTCCTGCCGCGAACAATCTTTGCTCGTAACAATACTCGCGATTCAAAACAAAGCGCTCGAGCTTGCCCCATATCTTTCACTGCGACTCAAAGGCTTGGGTGGATGGACTCTGCCCCGCCTTCGCGGACAGCTGCCAGGCGTCGGTCGCCTTCAGAGCCACCGTGCAGGTGATCAGTGTCCCCCGCGCCGCCGCCTTCGGCCCGCAAGCGATAACGCCCTCGGCAGCGGCGGCAGAGGTGGACAGCGCGCAAGGCGGCGCCCGAGGGCGATTGCACCGCGACAGATAACGGCGCCAATCGGTCACTGGGCCCCGCCCCGCCCCCCCAAGCCCGCTCCGCCCCACCCCGCCTCAATGAGCCCCCTTCCTCTCTCCGTCCCCGCCTCGCCCCGCCTCAGCTCCCCGTCACGGGCCCCGACACAGCCCCCGACACGACACAGCCGACGCCTCGCCCCGCTTCGCCCCCGCCAGACCCCCGCCCCACCTCCGTCTCCCTACCCCTCCGTACGCGCCCGGCCACCGCTCCCGTCCCTGTTTCCGCCCGGTTCCGTTTCGGTCCCCGCCCCGCCCCGCCCCGCCCCGCCCCGCCCCGCCCCGTCCCGTCCCGTCCCGTCCCGTCCCGTCCCGTCCCGTCCCGTCCCGTCCCGTCCCGTCCCGTCCCGTCCCGTCCCGTCCCGCCCCGCCCCGCCCCGCCCCGCCCCGCCCCGCCCCGCCGCCTGCGTCGTCGCCGCGATCGCGCGCACCGTTTTCGAACACGACAGGCGGCGCACCCGATGGCCGCGCGTCCGCCGCCGCTACGCCAGTCTCCCCCGCGCGCCGCCACAGCTCGCACGCGGCCGCCCGGACAGCTCCCCGCCCGAGGAAACAGCCAGGTGCGTAGACGAGCCTGCGTCGCCGCCGCTCGTTAGTGGGCCTACAAGACCCTCTCCGCGGCCACAGCACTGCCTTCCAAATGCCTCCCGCTACGGCCTTTTCGTCCCCTAAACGACTTGCCCTGTGGAACTCTATTTCACGAAAATGTCTCCAAACGCCCTCCCCTGTCAAGTTTGGGTCACCGTTATGCATCTGCGGTATTAATTTCGTGAAACACTGGCCATACCTGCCTATGGATACGTCATCAATCATATGCGATGCTGTCTGCCCACCATTTCCAGAAACGCTGTTAAATTGCTCCATTATTCAAAACTTATTTTATCATTAGTACCATTTGAATAAAATTAATGTAATGCATAGCTTCCCCCTTAATTTTATATTTGTTGTAGTAGACATATTTTGCATTTTTCTACTTTTGGTTTCAACTTCTCATCGGCCGTCTGAAATGTTATGTAGAACATACGCATGGCGACTCTGTTGTTCTAATGCCCCAATTCCTATTATCTGTTTTCCGGTTTCAAAGGTGACTTTTTTCTTCACGCTAAGGTATAATACCTGATTGATATGCTTCTACAATCATTCTAATTTATGAAATTTGTTAATAAAAGGTTTCAAAAACAACGCTTGTTACAGAATTAATATTGACACTCTGTAAATACCGTTCAATTCAAAAACACTTTTTTGCGGATACCCTATTAATGGAAATAAATATATTATAAATATAAATAAATTTTAAGCGCAATCCCTATAAACCTTTCAGAGAAGCCCATCTGCTTAATTTTTGTGATCAAAAGATATAGTTTTACCTCTCGCGTTTATCACAATTGACCAGAGTTATCAAGAATCAAATATGGTGGCAAGTATTTAGAAGAATTCTTGTTACTCAATATTTAATGCTCTGCTGGACATTGCTACCTTTGAATCGTGTTTACTTCACGACGTCGCTCGGGAGGCTAAAAGTGCTCCGGACTCGTTCGAAGGAAACCAATTCTGTTTCCTCATTCGTGTTTACGCCATGCGTTGCTCAAGTGTCACGGGAGTTTCGATGCACTTTCGCGGCTCTCCTTTGCAGCTACATTAAGTCAAAGGCACGCTCTAAAACATTACACGCGACAATAAACCACTTTTTAAATTGGAAATATTTGGAATAACGTAACTATTTATTACAAGTGACAACGAGTCAAATGCTGCGTATTTTGGACCCGTTTCCTACGCTACGATGAACTCTATTCTCGTATTTTGCAATACGGTTCATTTTAGAATTTGAAGACGTTATCAAGAGAGCAAAAACCACTTGATCACAGTGCATTTCGCTCTTAGTAAATAAAAAATTTATAAAAGGCGCCGATGTTTTATTTTATGAAATTCTAGTATAATATTTCTCCAGAATAAATATTTGCCCTTCGACGCACGTGAGACACATTTGTTCTAGCCACAGCTTGAATTTCAGGCATCATCGACGCCCCCTCTTTCATTAGCCTTCAAATACTCTTTCTGTTTTCCCCCAATTTGGATGCAAACTATTTTGCTATTCCCTAGATAAGTGTGCGGCGCAACATTGTATAAAAGCTTGGCAGATGGGAAACACGATATATTTGGTTATTATTCACAATTAAACAGGGTTCTGATGAATTTGAAAATTCATCCATATTATTAGGCGTAATTATGTTCGTTACTTTAATGGTTTGATCTGTTGAAAAAAAAAAAAACAACCATAGATTATCCGTTACCTTGTTTGGATCCGTTTTCTTTCATCAGCTGGCAAAACATTTTTTTAAGAAAATTAGCCATAATATTTTCTACTTTCTCGCATACTACTTACGTAGTATTAAGTTATGTCATTTTGCCACAAAACGGTGATATTTCAGTGGAAAAAATGTATTGTGGATCCTTGATATAAAAAAAATGGATAGTTCTTATTCCCATATCAAGTAAATTACTTTCTCTATCACGTTATTTAGTGAGAATCCATATTTTGTGAGTCCTTGATAACGAAAAATTGGATTATGGCAAAACATCTGTCCATACGTCTACGGACAACGCTAGCGGCTAAACTGGAGGCAGGATTTTATCTCAAACTGATATTCTCCGATCAATCTGGCTGATGTCGCTGCCCCATGAATTGGAAAGGAATAATATGGTAAAGGAATATTTGAATTGTTGGGGGTATATTCAACAGGGGGGATATTCAAATATTCAAAAAAAAGTTTTGTAGTAATAATATGAAAAAAATGAACTCTTGAAATTTTCTGTACTTTCATGTAATGTACCCCCAAAAGTCCAAATATTCCTTTTTCAAATTCCCAGGGCCTCACCACATTGAGTGTGGAATACCAATTTTGGAGAAAATGGCCTGATCGGTTTAGAAGGCGGAGAACTAGACGGACAGAAGACTTACACACATTTTGCGTCAACCTATTTTCCGGTATTTAGGACCCACAAAGCATAAATTCTGTCTGAATAACGTGTTAGAAGAAGTAATCAACGACATACAGGAACACGATTTATCCACGTTTTACTGAGCAATGGGAAGCATCTGTCACCACAATGAAACCTAATAGTGAATCAAGCAATTGCTGGAGCAATTAACTGTTGGGCATCAACTGATGTACTGAACCATTTCTCCCTGACCAAGGAGGTGGTAAATGATGCCATTCAGGTAAATTTCCACGTCCACTGTAGTCCCTCAGACCGGAAGATCCTAGGTTTGAGTCCCGACGGCGGCAGGATTTTCGACACTAGCTTTTCAGCTAGGTCGAATTCAGTCGCTGTCTGGAGGAGAATTCTAGCAGCCGGCTGCTTTGATCGGTAGTTTTCTGTGGTTTCCCTGATCAACACCAGGCGAATGCCGCAGCAGAACCCTAACAAACGGGCCACGGACCGCGCGCGATCTCACCTTTCTCTTCCTTGTCCTATTCTCACCCCTTACACACACACACACACACACACACACACACACACACACACACACTATCATGCACTACTCTACCACACATCCCCGGAGACTGGTTGGGAGCTTAGAGCTTGTCCTGTCTGGGTCTGTGAGTAGCTGGTAGGAGATACCTGGTCGGGGAAAACCCCGCTAGCTGACGGTAGGTCGGCGCCGGATCTCGCCATTCAGCGGGAGAAGACCACCGCTACACTTATGGGATTACTGACCCTAGCAGTTTACGCGCCCGGAATCACTAACAATAAGTCAATCAACCGCCTTCTTGGCCAACCCTCACCGATACGTGACAATTGCCTTTACTTTCCGAAAGAAGCCGTATCTATCCCTCAAATCCAACGGCTTAGACCGGTTTTGAACCCGCAAAGTCGAGTACAATGATCCATTATGCCAACACTATGACATCCGTATCATAGTTGACAGTAAAGGACTGACCTACAAGCAAAATAAACAGTTGCCTCCACGGGAGGGGGGTTTGCCCTGAAAAAAGAGCAACGTACGTCAAAAGTATAAAATATTGTCACTGGAGAGTTAAGAAATGGAAGAAGGAAGGCATATCAGCAAAATGACTATGTAGTATAATCAATTCTAAAATCAATTTGTTGATTTTCATTTGTATTTATACAAAAATATTCTATTATCATTAATTAATTGATATGTTTTTAGTAACTTTGAATTTTTTCCGCAAGAAGCTTCCTATACCTAATTTTTGTGCTTGGGACCCTAGAACCGAAATCCGACCCTGATTGATTTTTTAATATGTATATAACAAGTAATGTGCGAATGTCTGTCACATATAGATGCAAAAACTATTCAACTGATTTCGCTGAAATGTTCATAGTTATATATATATATATATATATATATATATATATATATATATATATATATATATATATACGTATGTTGTTATTATTAGTATCGGGAGTATTTGAAGAGTGATTTGCATTAAATCGGATCATGTGAGGGCGTTGTTTTGCAAAATTAATCAAAAAAATGGACTCTTCGCCGTTCTCAGAGGACCTTAATTGGTTCTATGGATACCTTTTTGAACTACGCACCTCGCTGCGTCTCATAATATTCACTAAAATCGAAGTTGCGATGTAGAAAGCAGGAAGTCTGAACCAAATTGAATCGATTTTAAAATGTAATAAAATGTAGTGAAGTGTATTTAATACGTAGTTATTGCTCAATGAATAAATACATTTTTAACTTGAGATGTATTAATCCGCACCAGCGAAGACCTGCTGCGTCCGCTGGTGGACGCAAAGAAAGGGCCGGTGTGCCGCAGGGACAGCATGCTACTCTTGGCCGCCGCCGCCGTCCTGGCGCTAGTGGGCGCGGCGCGGGCGCAGTGCGACCTGCAGCAGCACGTGGCCGTGGACGCGTACTACGACATCGCCAGCCCCAACTACCCCCAAAGCTACACGGCGGGCACGCAGTGCCGCTGGCGCGCCACCGCCGACGCCGGCGCGCAGCTCAAGCTCTCCTGCGGCGTTTTCCAGCTGCCCGCGGTGAGTCTCCGCCATGCCGCCTAACCCGAGCAATGTCGGCTTACTTCCGTTTGACTGTGGCTCAGGGCATCGAACGATGCCACTGCAATGCCTCTGTCTCGGAGGTCTTGTGGATCGAGTCCCGATAGTGACAGTTTTCCGACGCTAGCTAGATAGCTGGGTCGAGTTCAGCCGCTGTCTGAAGGAAAATTCTAGCTGCCGGCTGCTCTGATCGGCAGTTTTCCGTGGTTTCTCCGATCAACACCTTGCAAATGCCGGAGTAGTACTCTAACAAACGGGCCTTAGGCCGCGCGCGATCTTTCCTCCCTCTTCCCCGTCCTTTCCTCGCTTCTTACTTACCCAAAGTTACTCACACATGCACTTCAATACCATATATGTCAGGAGACCAGCCGGGTGCTTACAGCACGTACCGACTAGGGTGCTAGCAGGCTGATGGACCTGGTCAGGGAAAATCCCCACAAGCGCACGTTGATTGGCACCGGGTCTCGCCAGCCAGTGGGGGTACATCACCGCCTCCGCCTGCTATAAAACATGTACTACAATTGCAGGATTAATGACCATATCACTTGATGCGCCCCGAATCACTTATCAATCAAACAATCGATCAATCCGTTAGACTGAATTTACTGGCTCTAGGAGCCCAGCGGTAACAGAGTGGAATTCATTTCAAAGAAGCAGTCGAGAAGTTTTTTTCCAATGTAATCGACACTTGCCCACATGGGATGTTAATAATAATAATGATGATAATAATAATAATAATAATAATAATAATAATAATAATAATAATAATAATAATAATAATATCGTTTCAACTTCAGTATTGTTGGTCGGAAGGTCTTCGTGTTTGCGTGCCGACGGTGGCAGATTTCCGACAATGGCGACATAGTCTGTCTGTGTCGAAGGAGAATTCTAGTAAACGGTTACGCCCCTCTAGAGACAGGTGAACACTTGCTTAATTTCTGCTTCGGCAGAATCAATAAAGGTTATGAAGATGGCGAATCTAGAGAGCGTAAACTGCCAATAGGAGCTGAGATACAACGACTTGGTCATGTCATGTTTCATGTAGTGAGCGCTTTGCGAAACGTTCTCCACACGTGAATGAAAGTTATTTCCAAGTATTGTTGAAGATAGCTGCCATCTCAAAATTTCCAAAATGGCACATCGGCTTGTTTCATATGTCCGCCCTATTTTGTTTTTCAATCCTTATTTTGCGAATGTGACTAGGATTCCAGCGTTTGCGCCGCTCTCCCCCTCACAACTTTCATTCGCGGAACGTTAAGGTGACAACAATCCACGTTTTAGTTCGAACTCCGTTATTTACATATCGTTGAAGTTCGAGACAGCGCACAAGCTCTCGATTTACGATTTAGGTGTTTCATGTTTTCGCTGTGCCGAACCGCTCCATTCAACGAAGTAGATACAGTGTTTAAAAATGCACAACACGTGACTGCTACCAGATCTATTTAGTCACAGCTTTTCATTGACTATAACTCGTGCTTAGCCAGTTAAAACGTTACTCCGTATACACGGGAAAAATTTGGTGTGACAACAATTGATGTATTGGATCCGATGTGTTCCATTGCACTATGTTGATATATAAACTGCATGTGCATGTGTATGTATGCAGATCGCGAATCAAAATGTTACCTCCAGTTACTCTTTTTGCAAACGATTATTTTATTGGATTTAATAATTCTTTTATTATACCGTTTTCAACATTTTCGGTGATATTAACAAAGAAAAGTGCAGTGTCGGCAGCATAAAGGACTGTTTTGAAGTAGTTTGACTTAAGTAGATCCGGAATATATTCTGAAAATAGTAGTGGGGGAAGTCAAGAGCACTGAGGGACACCTGCATTTACATCACAACTAATTGAGAAGATTGAGTCAATACGGACATAAAAAAACAAAAAGCTGCGAATTATACGGAGCACAAACTAGGAAGTTCCTAATTGCTGTAGTCTGTGCAGAATACGATAAACTTTCCGGAGGATAAACACATTGTAACAAATAGAATTTAACGGTTCGAATCGCCATCACAAGTTTCAGAGAGTTGATATAAAACATAACGACTATTTACAAATTGAAAACGAACACAATTCATTAGCTAATGAGCCCAGAGGGAAACTACTATTTATGAAATTCGCCTCGGAACTTTCGGCCGAAAAAAATCACGTGAATGTAAAAATCGCACTAAAACCAAGCAAATAATATTAAATATTTGAGATACAATGGGATCAATTATTATTTTGTGATACTAATATTGTCAAATCAACAATATTCTTCAAAAAGAGTAAAAAATATTGTTTTTTTATTGCATGAATGAAAATAAATTATCTTACTTATGAACAAATATGACAAATTTTCTAAATTTGTATAAATAAATGTACACAAATAAATAGTCTATAAAAGGTATTGAAGATGAAACATCCATTTATATACCAAATTATTATTTCATGGTGTTAGAACACCCCTATGTAACGAAACTATCCTCGTATTTCTTTTCCTCACATGTAACCACTTTTTAATTCTGTTAATTGCGTAACAAAGTTTGAACGCCTTTTTACTTTCTTGCTACGGAATAGAGAGAAAGTTATATAATGCTGCATGGAAAAACGGTGAATTTTAGGCAGAATAACTATTACAGGGCCTTGGTAACGAAAAAGAGGATAAATCCAGTTGCTAAATTAAGAAAAAATATACGTAATAATAACTTAAGAAAAACACGTGGTGTAGCCAGAATCTATGCTATGTGGGTCCTTGATACCGAAAACTCTAATAGCGGCAAAGTGTCCCTCTGCCTGTCTGTCTGCCTGTCCCTCTGCCTACCAGGAAGACCATTTGGCACGGTAATATATCAATGACAGAAGTCGAGGGTTATCGGCTTGGCCCCTGATCTGCAAGATTCGATTACATTGCTGATCTGAGTCCAATATGCTCACGTCCTCGCCCACGACACAATCGTAAACCACGGAAATGAAATGGGCGCATCTGTGACTGGGAGCGAAACGAAATCATTTTTGTGACGACATTAATTCAAAATAACGAAACTGACTGTTAAATAAAACACCTTAATGAAACTCTACTCCAATGGGGATGTAGATAATCCCATTTTACATCACAAATATCAATCATTCCTCTTCCTGACTAGTAGACGATTGTGAAAAAACATATATCCGAGCAACGCAACGCCAGGTTGCTTCAGCTGTTGAATGAACGATTTGTTGTATCCATTGATACACAGACATGTTGTACTAATAATATATCCCGAAATAATAATAAATCTAGAGCCTCGACAGATCGAATGTTCAGAACTCTGGTTCAATTATATGTTTGGACCCAGAAGCAATAACCACGGAACAAATTTTCAATTGGACATAATGGATGGTAAAAGAATTATGCTTGAAATCGGAACAATCCTTTGCATACGAACGAATGTGCTGGTTTTCCGCCTCTCTTGAACACGAATTGGTAAAAACTTAGGAAAAGTAAAACACGATGTAATTAGTACCTGTCATACATTTGCAAGAAACACATTACCTCTACGTATTTATAATATACAATGGAGTAAACTGAGAACTTAGTGATTGATGAAACCAGGAGAGGTTGCTCAGGGCATCAACTAATGTCCCTGCAGTGACTCTGACTGGGAGGTCCTAGGTTCGAAGCAGGATTTTCGGCACTAGCTAGATCGAATTCATTTCATATCTGGAGGAGAATTCTAGCGGCTGGCTGCTCTAATAGATAGTTTTCCGTGGTTTCTCCGATCAATACAATGCGAATGCTGGAGCAGTTCCCTAACAAACGGGCTACAGACCGTGCGCGATCTTTCCTTCCCGTTCCTTTTCCTATCCTCACCCCCCTTTCTTACTCAACTTACACTTACACCCACTACATTACCACACATGTTGGAAGTACGGTCGGGGGGGAGGGGGTTGGAACTTGTCCTGGCTGTGTTGGCGCCCCGCTGGAGGTAGATTCCCGGTTGGCGAAACTCCCCTAGCCGACTGGAAGGACGGCGACGGATCGTACCAATCAGCGAGGGAAGATCACCCCCCACCCATCACTCTTCAGAGGAAAACACATGCACTACACTTTCGGGAATAATGGACGCTGTTGACCCCTCGAGAATCGAGCAATCAATCGTGATTGATGAACTGAAGTCATATTTTTAACCCTATTTTCTTCAAACAATATTTTTTTTGTTTCGCAGAGTGTTAAAAATTACACAAGTTAATACTTTTTAGAACTGTTTCGTGAAAAATGTTAAAAATTAAACAAGAAACTTTTTAACAGACGTAAAATAAATACAAATTGTGTAAATATATCAAACCTTATTTTCAACCCCCTATGTGAAAAAAAATTACGAATTCTAGTTTTAATCATACAATGCGTAAACATGGATCTGCGATCTCTTCACTCATAATATGACGTTTATTGCAACCTGGTCGGACAGTCGCCTTTCGATTTGCTTGCTTTGTTTGCTGTAGTAAGATTTGCTCAGCGATGTTTAGACACTTGATTAGCTGCATCCAATTCCGAGGAGCTTGATCGACTCTCACAATAGTTCGTAATTCGAAGACGTTGTACCCCCTGTACCGAAGTCCCATGACGTGGAAACATTTTCCATTGCCGGATGCACGAGAAAAGTGTAAGCGAATCATTTGAAGTTCGTGTTTACTTTCTTCAGTATTCACATAATGGAGTGACTTCTAAGCTTGGCGCGTTTCATAGTTTACCAGATAAGACCAATGCAGGTCACTTTGAAGTACAGCACCAAGCATTTTCGTTTCTTGTGCTCAACCGTAACATCCGTAACATTGTAGGTGATGAAAATGCGATATTTAAATTTGTTATCAAGGAACATAATGCGACTTATTTCTCTCGCTCTATATTCGCAAAATTATCCCAAATCTAGTGCAACAATTTATTTTTGGAAGATATTGTCTGTATTATCTCCGTACTAGAAATCAACTTCGAACGACCGGTTCCTGAAATACGCATTAGGCGCGATAATGTACAAACATTGTAAGTGTTTACAAAGACTTAGACACCAGGAATTAAATTGTTTTGAATAATAAATAGAGAATTTAATTTTACGAATACTTCCAAATTAAACCTTTTTTCTGACAACGGAGCGAGAGTTTTGTAAGAGCTAAATTGCTAAAATTTAATACAAGATACAATTTCATAGAATACGAATTCAGAAATAGAACTCCGGCCTCACCTGTTTCCTCGCTTTTTATCCCGCAAATTCCTCCATACGGTTCTTCCGTGTAATCTTCGAACACTTCGCCGCATGTACCGCCCGTGTCCCTAAATGTTCTCGTACGTGTTCTCCACATCTTTCCCGCTGAGTTCACCGCAAGTTTCCACGCACAAATTCCCTACGCTCCAAGCACGTTACTGCATATTCTCTGCATGTTTCCCTGCATGTTATCTCTGTATTATCCAACATTTTCCTTACATGTTACACACTTGTTTAACACAATTTCGCCTCGTATTATTCCACATCTTTATCCGGAAAATAAATTGTAAATTCAGACCTTTTTAAAAGTCGTTTTTCATTTTGAAAAATCATTTTTATTTCAGTATTTGGGTCACACACGTTGGCTTTAATGCTTCTAAATTTTCTAATAGAATTTGTTAGTCAATTTTCAACGAATAGTAGTCATTTTAATGGGTAGGATTAGCGTTACTGCATTTTCGTTCGGTGTCGTACTATTACGATATACAGTAGGCCACTGTATGCAGTTGGAGTAAGTCATTAAACATGTGTGTTATACGTTACAAATATATTTCATTGGTTTCCGAATGGGCATAGGACGGCGAAGCTCAGCAGGGAGACATGTGGGTGACGCTAGGGGACATCATTTGAGGTGATCGCTGGGTGACTGCAGGTGAATTGAGGGAGATAATGCGACACAATTCATCTGCAGTCTCTCGACTGTCACCACGAAAGATGAGATCGACTTGCTGAATGTAGCGTGGCGCGATTGCAGTCACTAACCTGCCGCTCCTCTTTCGTCGATGTTTGCTCTTCCGCTTCGTTACAGCGACGAACCCATCGTCTAACTGGGCGGACAACCACTGTTGCATCGCCGTTCAGATTTCTCGATTATCCATGAATGAGAATGAGCATTTCACCTACTGCAATTGAGAATACAATTACACATCGCTTTATTATACGAACATCCATGTCGGCAATACTTTAGGTGATTGTATTGCTACCTAATGTTGACGCAGAAAGTTATTTCTGCAGTGAATTATAAAAGAAAGTTTGAGGAATAGTTCCAAATTCTCTTTTTTCACTTAACTAATTTTATTTATGTAGAAAAAATAGGAGGCGTTACTTTTTGACTGACCCTCGTACATGACAAGATCTTTATTTTCAGATTTTCATTCACCAGATTTCATCAAGTTTCGAAAAAACAGGGATTTCAACGAACGGTTTCCATTGTAGCATTTCAATATATATAGCATTACAATATTTCCTACGCTACGTATGTAATTTGCGAGGAAGAAGAAATATTCTAAAAATCGCCAATATTTTTCTTTATTTTTTCGAATAGAACAAAGTACGCTGAAAATGACGCAGGTTCTATTTTTAATTGCAAAATTGCAATATTGATGAAAGAGTTTTTTTCTAAAATTAAATATGATGGGCCTATTCGGAAAATAAAATAGTAAGATACTCACTCAAGTAAGACGGCATTAAAATATTTATCAAAGAAATCACAGAAAGGGAATGTATTCTATGTATAAAGTCAAACGGAAGTTATTTTGTTCACATTGACACCAAGCTTCGTCCCGCTTCTCTCCGCTGAGTCGCATGATGCCCAGCCCACGAGCATCCCCACCCCACTCCGCCCTCCTTGCTCCACCCCTCCCACTCTTTCCGTGCGCCCCGCCCTGCCCCGCCCCGCCCCACTCCTCCCCATTCTGTTGCGTCTGGCCCCATCCCGTCAATGCCTCTCCTACCAGCAAGCACCCCACCGCTTCGCCGATATTCCTAAACACGTCGTGGATTGTATTTAATCAGATTTTGTAAAAAAATAATATTGATGGAATTTCGAGATAAAAGTGATTTTTGAACTATTCTAACCTGCAGATAAATTAGTATCGTAAATTGTGAAAAGCGTATTACTCGTTGAAAACGTTTTGCAGAAGGAATGTAGGCATGCATTAATATTTATAGTATAAGATGAATATTCAAGGAGTTAGAACACACATTTAGGAAAATAGTATTTACATTTTATTCACTTCGTAGACTACATGATTGCTCATTACATATTCTGGAGTTCTAGAATATTGAAATACATTCTTTGAATTCTTCATAGGATTCAAGTACAAGACATTTTTGATTATTGCTTATCTACTTTCCGTTAAATGCGCTTAATAAAAACAGAATATTTAAATATTTTATGACAGAAGACAAAGAAAAAAAGTGTGGCCTTCCCGTTTTTGTCTTGTTTTATCACCTTTTTTGCATTTTGACAAGTTGAAAATATAATAAAATACCTTAAACCTTCAAAAAATACGGCAATATTTTATGATGCTGCCGAAAGGCACGCAGAATTAGCTTCTAATAAGATACCCTATTAAGTGCGTTTGTGCAAATTCTCGATTTTCCGTGAAAGTGAGATCAAAATTGTATAATGAGATCGAGATCGTAAAGTTATAATTCAATTGTACTATTAGTGAGTGATAACTTGAAAAAATGTGTTTTATTTACTAAAACATTATTTTCTCAATATAAATATTGCATGAATTAAAGAAACATCGAGTTAACTCCAAAATATGTAAATATTATGATCTACAACGTCTTCTGTAGAATTGGTTTATTTTGAGAAAATGTTTTATTATTGAATGCGATGTTGATGTTAGTGCAAAAGTAGTTTTGTTTGCTTTATTGCTACGAAACGAAATGGTGACTAATTTATTCAGATACATAGATTCAATGCTATAAAGCAGTACAGTAACTTGTTTCGCCCTTGTGAGACGGGCCTGGAGGACATTACGTCTATGGGTTTGAAACCCGTGTATGACGAATGTTTGTTTCAATTTGTATTCGTGGCGTGAGGGTTTTATGAGTCCCTGCAATTTTTGTTTCTGCTGTTTTCCATTACCCAAACTTCCCATAACTTTGTCTTAAAAGCATTCCTATCGCATGAGATATAACTACCAATAATACAAATCTCGCAAAAGTGCTCGACGCTACGAATTAATTAATATATTAATTAATATTAATATTGGACTCTGTTCGAGCAGATCTCTCAGCGAACATTGCCGCTGTCAATGATAAACTTGCATCGATCAATAGTTAGTAAGCTGACCGTGATGGAATTTTGAAATCTACCAAAAATAACCTGCCTGGTATTCAAAACAAGATCTTGAGCGAGATCTCTGATCACACTTATCGACAGTAATGTTGTTGTGTTTAATAACTTGAAAAATATGTTAGAACTGCAGTTGAATCAAAAGTATATTAGCGCCCCTCCTATCACTCTCCACTACTGTTAATAACGTGTTTTTTTTTAAATTTTTTTATATATTTTTCGTCAACTTCACATTAACATTTTTAATTGAAAAATATGAAAAATAATAATATAATTATGAATACTATAAAAAGTTAGGATTTTCTCGGGACTGGAGGGGAAATTATGGGGACAGGTTGGACCTGGAAAATCTTTTTAGGCAGTATTCTATAAAATACTGTCGGAGTCGAAATCGGAGTAACCCCATACAACAATTTTAATTGTTCCATTGTTCAAACTGAAAATGTTAATATAGTATGTTAAAAAAGGTTCGTTTTGGTAAGGGATAGGTATCAGAGTAAACAAAAATAAGGGTAACTATATTTCCGAAGAAGAGCTAACACAATGATAAACTCATACAGAATGCAGTATACAACGTATTTAAAAATCCATACTGCATTCAGTAGCAAAGGGCGTCGTAAACGCACTAATAAACGGCGCATCATTATCTGGCGCTCGACTTTTCAAGGAAACACATCGCTTACCATGCGGAAGCACGCTTTGGGCAAATTTGGCTCTCACATTTGGCCACCGTAGAAACTCGAAATACGGAATGCAACTCCTCACTCACAAAAATGCAGTTGTGAGAATGTTGAAACGAACTAAGATTAAGTAGCGTAGAAACTTTGTAAAACACTTGCAGTTATCGTCGAAATGGCAATTGCTGTTTTGCGTGCTCAGTAGAATGATAAGGAATGCAGATGCTTCCGCATATTATGGCCTGTCACTCTTTTGTGAAGATAATATAAGGAATTCTGGAACAACCAAACGGAATGTCTAACGTAAAAGAGACTCACATTAATACAAAACTGTTTTGGAATATTGAAAATAGGCTAACCTCAATGCAGGTGTAATAATTCTCGAAAATACTTTATTTTGAATAGTCTAAAAACAACTGAAGCATTTTTCTAGAGGAAATAAAGGTAAAGCAATTCAAATGTTGTATAAAATAATATCTTATACACGAACGGAATAGATCTAGTATGAACTAAGGGAAACCTCTTAGAAAGGAGGCTGAGGATTATACTGGTAAATAAAATACCTAATAAAAGACAAAGTTCTCTCGTGTACAGCTGTTCTCGTATACTGCGGGAAAATTTTAACAAGATTTCGGCATGTAAACAAGACACAAATGACTTAAATCTTGAAACCTTGAATACAAAAGCCAGTCAACATGACATATGTTTTTTCATTTACATACTTTATGCATACTCACGCATTAATTGTAATAGCTTCGCAATATTATAAAACTAAGGTGGCCAATCGTCCTCTTTAGGGAAGACAGTCTTTTTCTAGGTTCTGTCCTTCCTCGAAAAGTGTCCTCCTTTTTGATATTTTGAAACTAATCTGTTAATCCTTGTATTCAGAGATACCACGCGGAAGTGTTACGCATCTTGTGACGGTACAGTTCGGAATGTTGCGATTAGTGTTGGTAGATCGGCGGAATTCTCGCCGTTTTCAGTAGTTTCAGCTTCACACTTTTGGTCAAGCAAGAAATCAATATAGAATTTTGATACTCTAACTGCAGCACTTCTCGTACAATTGAAGATTAAGGATATTTTTTCTTCTGAAATTTTCAATATATTATCAGAAAAAGATATATTGACAAAAATTTTCATTCATTGAAAAAATGCTCCTTTAATTATATAATTGAAAGAGACATAAGCATAATTAGTGTATTTTTGTTTGAATTAATAAAACGTTTAATTTATTTACGTTGTACTAAAAAAATCGTCCTCTTTTTCATCGACAAAAAAAATTGGTCACCCTAATACCGTGCTGGACACCTCCGTGCTGGACTCGAACTCTGACCTTTAGAATTAGCTTGCCATTTACCTATAGTTTTAAATTACATAAAATTACAAAAAAGTATAACATATGTTCCTTAACATACTCTTAACTACATCCCTGAAGCAGGTCAAATAAATGGTCGAAACGTTGTCACTGCAAAGAAAAAAAATGACATTTCATTGACCTCTCCTCACCTATAGTATTTTTATTTTCTCTTCTTTGGATGCCGGTATTTATAAGAGCGGTTACCTGCGAGACCGTGTGACCGATTTCCATGAAAATTGGCACATCTACGAGTTTTTTCACTCAGGTTTATGAGCTGTTAATTTTCTGTAACTCCACAACATGGCGCTGTAGAACAAAATTAAATATATCAAATGCAACCCGCAACACAAAACGAAGCGTTTTAGGACGTTACAATATAAAATGTTTAGGCCTAAGACCTCAAAGTAACGCTCCTCACACCGTAATCTACAGGATGAGATTTTCGTGATCATTCTATTATATTTGGGCAGGTCCAGCGCTTCTCGATATAAACCCACTTGCTCAGAAATGTGCAGAATCTGCAACAAATTGAATGAGGCGGTCAGAGAGAAAGAGAGAGACGGAGAGATGGAGAGAGAGTCGGAGAGATGGAGAGAGAGACGGAGAGATGGAGAGAGAGACGGAGAGAGAGAGACGGAGAGAGAGACGGAGAGAGAGACGGAGAGAGAGACGGAGAGAGACGGAGAGAGAGACGGAGAGAGAGAGACGGAGAGAGAGGGAGACGGAGAAAGAGGGAGACGGAGAGAGAGGGAGACGGAGAGAGAGAGACGGAGAGAGAGACGGAGAGAGAGAGACGGAGAGAGAGACGGAGAGAGAGACGGAGAGAGAGACGGAGAGAGAGACGGAGAGAGAGACGGAGAGAGAGACGGAGAGAGAGACGGAGAGAGAGGCGGAGAGAGAGACGGAGAGAGAGAGACGGGGAGAGAGAAGGATGGAGAGAGAGACGGAGGGAGAGAGAGACGGAGGGAGAGAGAGAGATGGAGGGAGAGAGAGATGGAGGGAGAGAGAGATGGAGGGAGAGAGAGATGGAGGGAGAGAGAGATGGAGGGAGAGAGAGATGGAGATGGAGGGAGAGAGAGACGGAGGGAGAGAGAGACGGAGGGAGAGAGAGATGGAGGGAGAGAGAGATGGAGGGAGAGAGAGACGGAGGGAGAGAGAGACGGAGGGAGAGAGAGACGGAGGGAGAGAGAGACGGAGGGAGAGAGAGACGGAGGGAGAGAGAGACGGAGGGAGAGAGAGACGGAGGGAGAGAGAGACGGAGGGAGAGAGAGACGGAGGGAGAGAGAGACGGAGGGAGAGAGAGAGACGGAGAGAGAGAGACGGAGGGAGAGAGAGAGACGGAGGGAGAGAGAGACGGAGGGAGAGAGAGAGACGGAGGGAGAGAGAGAGACGGAGGGAGAGAGAGAGACGGAGGGAGAGAGAGACGGAGGGAGAGAGAGACGGAGGGAGAGAGAGACGGAGGGAGAGAGAGACGGAGGGAGAGAGAGACGGAGGGAGAGAGAGACGGAGGGAGAGAGAGACGGAGGGAGAGAGAGACGGAGGGAGAGAGAGACGGAGGGAGGGAGAGAGATGGAGGGAGAGAGAGATGGAGGGAGAGAGAGACGGAGGGAGAGAGAGACGGAGGGAGAGAGAGACGGAGGGAGAGAGAGACGGAGGGAGAGAGAGACGGAGGGAGAGAGAGACGGAGGGAGAGAGAGGGAGGGAGAGAGAGAGGGAGGGAGAGAGAGACGGAGGGAGAGAGAGACGGAGGGAGAGAGAGACGGAGGGAGAGAGAGACGGAGGGAGAGAGAGACGGAGGGAGAGAGAGACGGAGGGAGAGAGAGACGGAGGGAGAGAGAGACGGAGAGAGAGACGGAGAGAGAGAGACGGAGAGACGGAGAGAGAGAGACGGAGAGAGAGACGGAGAGAGAGACGGAGAGAGACGGAGAGAGAGAGACGGAGAGAGAGACGGAGAGAGAGACGGAGAGAGAGACGGAGAGAGACGGAGAGAGAGACGGAGAGAGAGACGGAGAGAGAGACGGAGAGAGAGACGGAGAGAGAGACGGAGAGAGAGACGGAGAGAGAGACGGAGAGAGAGACGGAGAGAGAGACGGAGAGAGAGACGGAGAGAGACGGAGAGAGACGGAGAGAGAGACGGAGAGAGAGACGGAGAGAGAGACGGAGAGAGAGACGGAGAGAGAGACGGAGAGAGAGACGGAGAGAGAGACGGAGAGAGAGACGGAGAGAGAGACGGAGAGAGAGACGGAGAGAGAGACGGAGAGAGAGACGGAGAGAGAGACGGAGAGAGAGACGGAGAGAGAGACGGAGAGAGAGACGGAGAGAGAGACGGAGAGAGAGAGACGGAGAGAGAGAGACGGAGAGAGAGAGACGGAGAGAGAGAGACGGAGAGAGAGACTGAGAGAGAGACTGAGAGAGAGACTGAGAGAGAGACTGAGAGAAAGACTGAGAGAAAGACTGAGAGAGGGAAAACGGAAAGAGGCGGAGAGAAATGGATTGGGAAAGGGAATGAATCATTTGCATTTAATATTTTCAAAAATTCAGAGTTTAACATTTGCATTATTTTAAGGTAAAGATGTAAAGAACATTTAGTTTTACAAAAAAAACTCTTTAATCAATATTGCAATTTTGCAATGTTAATTTCTTGTTTTCGGTTTTTGAAAAGACAAAGATCTCTGAAAATAGATATTGCGTCATTACATAACTGTCCAACCTCTACTTCACCTACTAAGGTAAAGAATTTTGTAACGCCAATTCTCATTTAAGTACATTCATCGCATCAGAAAAGAATGTTCCATATTTCACGTGCGTCGTTTCCCTATAGTTGGCTCAGTGTGCTCTTTTTTATAAAGATGTTGCGCATGTTTGCCCTGCAGAGCACCAACTGTGCGGGCGACCGCGTTCGCATTTCGCTGTCTGGAGACGACAGCCTGAACGATGCCCACGTGTACTGCGGCAAAGGGACGTTCACGTTGCTGTCTGACGCCAACAAGCTCACCATGGTGCTGGAGACCCTGTACACGTCAACCGGAGGGCGGTTCCTCTGCAACATCACCGCCGTGCGATCTAACACGTGCTTATGTGGCATGAAGAAGCAGGTGAGTCCTTGCTTTGATGGCATCATCTTTGGTTACGGGTTCATACGTAAATAATTTTTCGTTTGAACGTTTTGTTTGATTACACGTCGGTTACTATACGTAATGCAATTCATATTGCTCATATAACTGTCATTCTCAATTTAAGAATTTATATTGAACGCATTGTAGATTTTTTCTTTTTTTTCACATTGATATATTCTTAAATCGCTTCTCCATCACTCTGCCAAAGGTCGTGTCCAAGAACTGCATTTCTACCGTTAGACGGTGTTTCAAAACAGTTAAATCCTATGCTGGAATGTAAGGCTGAATGTGAATTCTTTGTCTTTCTAAAAAACTGTGTTTGATGAAGATATGCCACTTGCAAAACAGGTTGTCATTTTGAAATGGCTGCAAACGTTTCATAACCTTTAAACGCGGTTAATATTGTAAATATTTTGCCTAGATGAATGCGTTTTTAAAGTAATTATTGTTAAAATTATAATAAATGTATACCAATTTGATAATACACTAAATTTATGTTCCCTTTTCTGGTATTTCGATTTTCACGTGCGTTCCGATTCTTATATTCGATATGTTTATAGCGATTTACAAACGAGGCAGGGGACGAAGAAACTCAGACGCTAGTTTTCACAACTTCGTAAAGTTGTGACAACAAACGTCTGGGGGCTTTGGCGAAGTTTTGTTATCTTCAAATTTCCTGAAGCACAGGCAACTCATAAAGATAACTATTAAAGACAAATTGATTGAAAATGAAATATGAACACAACTCTTTTTATATGCTTGTCTAAATGAGCTTACATGATTGTTACTGTATCTGGACAGAATTGCTTTGCATGAGAATTTCTTCAAGCCAACGTTCGAAAACTGTAATTATGAATTCAAGAACAATCTAATCAGGAAGCTCGCAAAACATTTGAGAAATGTTTCTTCGTGGTAAGTATTTCTGGAAAATGATATTACTTAACTTGCAATGACATTTAAAAAGATTATAAACACCTGTCGCATTTACATTCATTTTTAAAAAAGAAATAAATCTTGCTAAATTTTACCCTACGTAAAAAATAAAATTTGAATAAATTACTCTTCTGAGACATTGTATTTACATTTTTACATTACATTTAGGTTCTGGAGACATTCGCAGGGCAAGCTTTGGAGTCATTCTCTTCAATACAATGTACATTAGGACATACATTTTAAGCAGTTTTAATAAGAATATCGTGTATAATGTAAAGTCGATTGGGTATACCCAGATGTTTTACATTTCATCTTAAGCGTGTCTCAGATTCAAAAATATTGATAAGCACTGCGATATGCTAATTAGTACACTACGAAAACACTCCTCACGTCTTTCAAAGAACAGACAAAATGCTGTTGGGTATTTGCGCAGTACAATGTGACTTAATATGTCTTAAAAATATTGAGGAGGTAATTAGTTATTATTGCGAAAGGGGAGATTGCAACAGGTAGGTATGAAGGATAACTGTTGGCATTCGAAAAAGCGTAGAGCAGAAATACTGAAAGCTATCGCTCTGCCAAAAGGTTTCTCAAGTTGACCATGAAACGGAGACAGCACGTTTTATCAACTGCAGTTGAAGCAGAAAGACGTTTAGCAGAAAGATTGATGAGTTCTCGGAACATAATTTAACTTCAGGGATTAAGCAATACTTGATAAACTCACTCGTTTTCGAAGAGAAATTAAATTTAGAAGTTAACTGGCGTTAATAAGCGAACAAATTTCTACTAAAGATGTGATTCACTCATTTTGCAAGAGCTGTAAGAAGTGAATTATTTTAGCAGAGGGTAGTATAATCTTTAATACTTGTGCTCATGTTTTAAATGAATGCGAAAGGTTTTTATAAACTGCCTACTGAAATTGTTTGATATACCTTCCTTTGGAAAGGAAGAAAAGTCGCTTGTTCCCTGTAGCAGATTTATCACATTCTAAAAACATTCATCGCCTTAGTGGTACCTCCGTTCTGTTCTCAGCATTTCTATTGTAACGACAGGCATGCACAGTGACTAGTACCTACAAAATGCAATCAATTACGTTGCTGAAAGATCTATAAATTTCTGCTGATAAACGAGTTCGGATGAAGAAACACGACATAGCGACAACATTAACACATATGGTTGAAGCATACAACATGAAGTTCCCTCCTTCTTGAATCCATAATTTTCATTTTTGGACTATTTTGCCAGCTGGAAACTGCAAAGAATCGTCCTTAGTCAAATTTCTTTGTCTTTGAAGATTCGAAAAGTAACCTAGTCAAGAGATACACTCATATGAGGTTTTCACGTGAGGTGAATACAGAACCCTACTGGACCCTGCATTACACGTTTGGGGTTCGGAGTAAGAGGGACAGTAGGAATAGTCCTAAATTGGATAGTCGATTTTGTTCTAATTGAAATATTAAAACATAAAATTGGGAATTGAGGAGGGTTTCTGTGAATAATCGTATTTTCGTGCAGACAGAAATAGTAATGTTTAAAGTCTTTCACTTACTAAATTGTTAATTGTCGAAAAGTGTTTTGATCGTATCAGTCAGTCACTTTAATCGTATCACTGGAAAAGCATTGTATTCCTGCGCGTGCATGGAAAATTATTAAATTCTTATTGTTCTCTAAACGCCGCGTTTTAGCCGTACACTCTTTTGGTGAATTTAACAAATACACAGAAAAAGGTTCCAGTTGACAGAAACTTCAGCAGAGTTGCGTCGGACGCGATGTATCTCAGCCGTGCAAAATCTCAGTGACTCCGCGGAAGCCTGCGACTTCACAGGTAAAAATATCCCCCACCGTCATATATAATACTCGATTTAAGAATCCAACGGCCGGGGGAGCGGCGAGTGGCCACTGAGTAGGCGACGAACAGAAAAAGAGCACAAGGTGATCGGGTGACGTGCAGGCGATCATCACTGACATCGGATGACTTGGAGCTGAGCAGATAGCTCCAGGGGGTGAGCGGGCAGTAAGAGAACGGCCGAGTGGTCAAAGAAGCGTGCGGTGAGAAGGCGATGAGTAGGCGGGAAGAAGGCTCTGAGATGCTGGGAGACAGCGACAAGAAAGCGGTGAGCAGGAGATGAGCGGGTTATGGACAAGTTGTGAGCAGACGCTGACCAGATGCACGTAGGCGGTGAGCTGAACAGACGACAGCAGGTGACGAGAAACCGAGAGGTATTTGACGAGCATTCCACGAGCAGGCGACGATTATGTGATTAATATACGATGATCAGACCTTTAGACGACGGTGAGACAGTGCAAAGGCGTCGGCGGAGAATCAGTGCTGAGTGAGAGACGAGTATTGGATGAGTAGGCGATGAGCAGATGTTCGCAGGCGATAACCAAGCGGTGTGACGGCATAGTGACAGCGATGAACAGGTGATGAGCAGGCGATGAGTGGGCGATTATCGTGCGGTTAGATGACGATGAGATGGCTGTGAGACTGCGGTGAAAATACGGTTGGTCGGGCTTGAGCAGGTGTCGAGTAGGCGATGAGCAGATGTATGCGTGTGATGATCAGGCGATGAGATGGCGGAGTCTAGGCGACGAGCCGGCGATCAGGGGTCGTGTATGCGATGAACAGAGCTACGGAGTCGATCATCAGGCGGTGTGACTGCGGTGACAGAGGTGTGAACAGGGGCGTGGAGGTGATGACGAGGCGGTGAGCTGGCGCTGAGCGACGCGCCCGCGCTGCTTGCAGTCGCGGATCGTGGGCGGGCAGGAGACGGGCGTCAACGAGTTCCCGTTCATGGCGGGGCTGGTGGACTCGTCGCTGAGGCAGGTGTACTGCGGCGCCACCATCATCTCCAGCCGCTACGCGCTCACGGCGGCGCACTGCACCGTCGGCCGCACCGTCGCGCAGGTGGGGCTGCTCGTCGGGGACCACGACGTCACCGTGGGTGAGCACGCCATACTCATTTAAGTTAGCGCATTCGTTACTGTACTGTTCTCGACGTGGCTGGCCGAGAAGCTTTTTTCAGTGTAAGCTACCCTGCCTAACAGGTGGTCCGTAACCACGTGGGATATTAATGGCAAATACTAATACTAATACTAATACTAATAATGATAATGATAATGATGATAATGATAATGATAATGATAATGATAATGATAATAATAATAATAATGATAATAATAATAATAATAATAATGATAATAATAATAATGATGATAATAATAATAATGATAATAATAATAATAATAATGATAATAATAATAATAATAATAATAATAATAATGATAATAATAATAATAATAATAATAATAATAATAATAATAATAATAATAATAATAATAATAATAATAATAATAATTCGTTCTACCCAACACGGTGAACATTTAAACTAGCTTTACCTAGCGCCCCGGCGGAGTGTGCTTTCGTGGTGACTATTTGTGGTTGTTACGCAAGTTCTGATTAATTTTTGTTTTTCAACAATAAATTTGCCTGGTTCGTCTCCAAGTATCAATCGAAGTACTACTTTTTTAAACATTTGTGTTACATTATTTTATTAGGTTGAACGGTTGATAATATAACATAATAACAATATAATATATATAACATCGTTAATATTATGAACCTAAGGATTCCCGTGGGACTTGAAAGGCACTATAGTATTCCACAATGATTCAGTACTGTAGTCTTAGATTCTCAAAACTCATTTTTTCTAGAATTCTTCGAGAAGATTTTTTTCAAATAAAAATGAAGTAAATTCATTCGTCTCGTCAAAACCAGACTAATGTCATCACCTTCGTATGTAGACGTAAAACACGCTCAAACGCCTTTTAGTTTCTTAACCCCTCCTTCAAAACAAAACAGTTTCCGGTATCGTCTATCCTCAGAAACAGTTACTCTAGAAAGTATCGATAGAAGTATTCTTTGGTAAATCGTGGCAAAAAAGAGAGACTTTAGAGATCCATATTTCCCGAATAATCCATAATACCTGATCTTCCTTGACCGTAAGAAATGCATGTAAGTGACATAAAAATGGTTTCCAAGTAATATTATCATTATTTCAACATTCAAATAATCATCCAATAAGAGGCATAGAATATTGTGCCCGCCAATTTTTTGTGACACGGGCATGCAGCCTATATGTCTTGCGGTGTTACAAGATTTTTTATAACAGGCTTTCTTGTCATTTTCAGTTATCTGATAAAGATTCATGGGAAAGTTTAAAAATGGTTATTTATTATATTCATGGCCCTAAATAAACCTTCACTAATCTAACGGGCAAAACTACGACATAATTTTGCCTTCATTTTTGTAAGATCATGAGGAAATTAAATGTGTCTTCAAACCAATCGAATTTGAGTTCGGGATGAACAAATTAGCCCGAAGAATATAGAAATAGCGCTAAATTTTGAACGAATGATGAGTAAGAAAAGGTCGTTGCTACCTCCAATTATTCTAAAGCATAACGTGGAAAAACATTTGTGTAAACAGCAGTGATGAACCTAATGTGTTGATATGATTGCGTTGCACAATACATTTAATGAACGGGCCTTTAAAACAATTTCATGCCTGGGAGAGTTGTTATTGGCGTGAACTCAGACGTAAATATATTGCAAAAATGTGTTGCTTTATTAGCCCTTAATTGTCTTAATAGTACAAACTTGTTTTTACGCAACTCTTTAAACTTACTACTTCGTCGCCTATTGAAATCACATCAGGTTGCACTAAAATATTCACGTGATGAAAATCATGAAATCTAACAAACAGTTTGCCTTATTTTCTCAATACTAGCGGTGACATTCCGGCTAATCAAGACACTTTCAGAAATTATGTAAACTATAGAGGCGTGTAATTGCCATACATGTGTCTTTCGGAACGAACACGTCTCACATAAGGACATTCCAGAATAATCCGACGAAGGCGTTGTTATGAAACAATGTTACGAAAATTTTGACAAATTTTAATCTCGACGAGGTTTGAAAGATCTTATTGTATTATTTGAAGGTTCAGTTAATCGTAAAACCGTCAAAACACATTACTATCAACTACCCACAGGTAGGCTGAATTCCTTTTTTTATTTCGAAAGGGGCTTTAGCGCCTAGCTCTACCACTAGCTAAATCGTGTTTCGGGAAAGAGAAAAGAAAAATTACTTTGTTTTGGTTTTCAACGATGGGCGTTGTGGATTTTTGCCTCGCGTAATACGAAACATTGACCATTAAACGAATCCTATCAAGTATCTAAATAAACTTTTTCTAAGAACATACAAATACAAAAGAAATTTGAAGAAAACAATTGGAGCCATTTTTGAGAAGATTTTGAAAATGTCCCAAGGGCTTCATGTAAATTACCCCCAAAAATTAATGAATGCCGCAGAGCTCCGATTCAGCCCAGATGGACAGGGGTTTATTCATTTTGGAAAAATCCTATGCATGGTTTAGGCGCTAGTGTTGTTCACATACACCGGACAAAGAGACGGACAGGCGGACGGTCGTTTTGAAACAAAACACTTTTTCTGTATCGGGTGATCCCAAAACGTCTATTTCCGTTGAAATCTGGAAATCGATTTTCTGCAGCATTCCACAACTTTCCCTATACTACGAATATTACTCCGTATAAACATATGTATATGAGAAAGTAAAAAGAGCAGATTAAAAACAAAAAAGCATTCTCTATTTCCTCTATCCTTTTGTAGTGAAAGATTGAACTTTTTACCTAGTCCTTCAAGGCTAATCAACAAGACACGTCCCTTTCAGGCAGTGACACCAACGCGGCGGCGCTGTACAGGCTCCTGTACTTCAAGGTGCACCCGTACTACAACCAAGACGCCCAAGTGGAGAAAGACAACGACATCGCGCTGGCGCGCGTGGACGGCGCCATCAAGATGAGCCGCGAGGTGATGCCCGCCTGCCTGCCCTTCCGGTGGAGGGACTACGACTTCGCCAGCGCCAAGGTGGAGGTGACGGGTGAGCACCCCAGCCCTGCCAGCCCCTCCCACAGAGGGCCAAATTAGACCTTAGGGGCATTTGATCAATAATACCACCCAGTCCACGAATGTCTCGATGATCATCCAAAACATGAATAATATCACTAGCACACATGAATAACAAAGCATGCGTTAATCCTATAATGCCCCTAAAAGAACTGTTATTCGTCCTATAACTCTTGCCGTCCTAGCAGTAAATATAATTGCAGGTCACCTCCTATTAACATTAGTAGGATATGTAGGACCTATAACCCTAGATTCAACAATTTTAATTCAGATCTTTATTATGTAAGAAGTTATTTAATTAATCCTCGAAATAGCAGTATCTATTAACTAGTTATATGTGTTTGCTCTATTAACCACACTTCATTCAAGAGAAATAAGTTGGTGTTAACCTCCTGAACGACTACTTGCTTCTCTGACACTATGAACCCGTCTCCTAAGAGACTTGTTTAGCTAAATACTCGTACTTGTACATCCTGAGGCAAACCTTCAGCCTCTAGCACCGAACCCAGTCGACTTGGATGCTGTGTCATCCATCTGAGATTGTACTCTTAGCTTTCAGAGGCTCTTATTCATCTTTCGACACCAATCACATGGACTATGCGAGACACATACAACTACAACCCGTCAATACTTAACTCTCATTCTCCAAATTCACTCTCCAACTATCACTATCAATAATGATCACCATTAGACAGGGTGTCATCATCTAAATGTGATTTTAAGGGTTTTCAAACTAAACAAAATTAACAAATATTGTTTAAAAATAAAATCCTGTATACGATACGTGTTTAATAATTTCATTAACTCAGCAGTAATCTGTCCCTCTCGCTATTATGTTCAGTACCTAATTTTCTTCTTCGTGAATAACGTTTTATTTAAATCCATCGTTGTAGACATAATTACGAATTGATTCAAATCCAATACATTGATGGAAACGTTTTTACAGATGACTTAAAATATTTTGATTTATAATTAATGCACATTCAAATATAACATTTAAAGAAACAGTTTATAACACTGTAAGCAAGGATGTACCTCGCTTCTCAAACTAAAGGAGTTCAAGCCCACACACCTGTTACGATTTTCGTTGCGAAATATTGCCTGCAAGAGCAAATTGGCACACATCAATTCAAATAAACACTTCTTGAAATGGACTATTGCATGATATTTTTGGTTACTTTCAAGTACTTTTCTTATCACTTTCTACTGATATTGGACCAAGAAAAGGAAATAAAGATAACGATATATTGCTACAGAGTTTAAAGATTAATTTACAAACAATTATAAATTGAATTCGGAGAAATTAAAAAAATTCTAATTTAAATAAACAAAGAATTTCATGACACTGATGAAGAGCTTGGCTTGTAAGAAGAGACACACACTTCGACCAAAAGTGAGATATTAACATTTACCAATAGCAGGGGGCTTGTTGTGGCTGGTGTAGCTTATCTTGTTACTGCCCCAATCCCTTTAAGTTCCCTTGAACGAGGAGTAGTCTTATAACTTAGTTTTTGTTTCCAGATATTTTGAAAAAACAAAAACTTGGCATGGATTCTGCCTTCCGATGGACTCTTCCGATGTACTCGTTGCCTAAAAATAATAGTATTAATTGCTACAGTAGACTTAAACTACCTGTTTTTCGTACTTCTTACGTCACAAACGTGAGAGACGCAGAGATCATGTTACAATGCTCTGAAGAATTACTTCGTTCACTTTGTTTGTTTTCTCTTCGTTTTGCGAAGGTAAATTCGTTAAAATTGACATCAAATTGTTGGAAATATTATTTTCATTAATATTCTTCAATAAATATTAACGTTAGTTTAACTTTTCTCAATGAACTGAACAATAACCTTAATGAAAGCTGGTAGACGGCTATATCGTGAATTTTAGTCGAAGTAGAGAATATAAAACGTCTTGTGATGTAGAGAGTGTTGGTATATTAGGGTACAGAAATGAAGTAACACAATTCACGACTTACATTGTACTAAGCATTACAAACCTTACATTTGCCCATGTGCCACAAGGCCTTTCGTTTTTGGGAGACAATCGTGTTCGCACTTTACTTGTGGTGGATCCATTTGCTTTGCAAACTCGCTCCGTTTACTGTAATTACGTCGCACGCAGGGCAAATTGGCGTGCGACGCAAAAATCGGCGATACACAAATATATGATTACATACGTGAGTAATGGCTTCTTTCATCTACGCGGCGATACAAAAGTAACCTTCGCAGGAATAAGGTTAAAAGATGCCTAGCTATACCCATACGAAACATTCCGAGCGGGTAAAATACACACACTGAATTTGGGATGTGAGAAATATTCCATAAACGTCAAATTACAGAAATGATCGACATTTCTCGGTATTGCGTCGACATAAAACGTATATGTAATCAACTATGTTGCATGATCGATTCAACAGTATTGACATTTATTGTACATGCTTATAGCGACCGACAAAATCAATTTGCAAACATTGTTATACGAGATTATGTATAAAATTCAAAGCTCATCGCCTTTTTCCATTGCAAAAACGACTTCTACTGAAGTTACATAATATAAATGTGATCATTTGATGACAATTTAACGTAAAACAAGGTAAATTTTTAAAGAAAAATCACTTCATGTCCATTTTCAAAGGGAGATGACGGGGAATCCTCGGGTCAACTACCTTCTTGGACATATCATCAATCGCTGGCCCTTTTCATACAAGCACTTACGTGCTCTGTTAGCAAGCGTCACCCTATCGAGTGAAATTAAAAGATTTTTACATCAAAGCAGTTAGACGAGTAATGTTCGCCATCTCCCAAACAATTGAAACACTACCGCCATTCCTGAAATTGTGCAATATCAGGAGAAAGAGAGGGTTGTTCTGCATGTGTGGTTCCACTTGTTGATCCAGGCTGGGGCACAACAGAGTTCGGCGGGGCCACGTCCAACGTGCTGATGAAGGCGGATCTGTACGTCCAGTCTCCAGCGCAGTGCTCCGCAGTCTTCGGCAACGCCGTCAGCTACCGCCAGATGTGCACGTACAACTACGGCAAGGACGCCTGCCAGGTAACGTACTTGACATGCGCTAAACATTAAGGTTTTTTTGCACAGCCTGAACCTGGGCAAAGTGTACGCTAAATTTCATGTTGAAAACCTCTGTCCAAACGCGAACTCCAACGCCTCATTGTGGAAACAGCACAGGACGGTATTTCACGTAGTTTGTCACATCCTGTAGCGTGTACGATAAGCGTTACGTTAATGGACGTTGCCGCATTTGGGAGCGGCAGAGTGCGTTGCTTTTGCTAAACAAGTTTCGTAAGCAAATAAATTCGAAAGAACTGGGAAGTTCCAAAAACAAGATGTGCTGTCGAGATTGGCGCTCTCTGACATTTCCATACGTAACTACTTACGTTAACTTGAAGTTTTAGAAGGATACATTGTGATACATGTTTTAGTACAGCTACGGCAGAGACGCTTATGCGGGCTATCCCCGGAGACTGGGAACTTTTCAACACAGTTCCCAAAGGTCCCTTGCCACTAAAGGAGATCTGAGTTTACAAAGCGCGATCGAAATTAGATTGGTGCCGGTTTCAAAAAACAGAGTCCTTCGGTTTTGATTATACATTACATCGGCATATTACTCTAAATCAGCTTACTCTGAATTAATGTTACTTTAATACTGAAGGTCGCTTCTAATTAAGGGAGCAAATACAGTATACGATTTAGAAGCTCATGCTAGTCACAGACAGACGGACTGATGTGTTGGCCGATGAACAGACATGTGAAGATATGACATAAGGCCCGTCTCGGTGATTGTGCTCATACTGCGACAATAGTCCGAACGCTTAACGAGTTCCTTTTTACTTCATTTTCAAATACAATATAACTGTGTATCCTCATCGAAAATATTAATTTTTTCAACATTCCGTAAATCTAACTTAGAAATATAAAAAACGGCATAAAGAAATGTATCAATATAATGTGAATTAAATAAAGGCATTGAATAAAACAATTATTGCTGAAAATAGTTTGGAAATGGTTGAAATTGTTTAAAACGCTTATACTCAATTGTCAATTAACACTTGAATAAAACTGCAAAAAAGCATTGTTCATTACGGTTATGTAAGCCACAATTCTTGGCAAAACCCAACTATTTCATTTACAAGGTAGTGAATTTCATACAATTTACGAACTACATAGCAATGTGTGATTCCAGAACGACAGTCTTATTAAATTGAAGAACAAATACACAAATGCTTAATCATTAATGATTAGTTCAATATATTAAGTGTTGTTCTTCTGGTTTGTGTTAATACCCCTGAAGATGAAATTGAATATTCCGAATGTCGGCAAACTGAACTATTTTAATGTTTTGAATTTAACTGGCCAAATCCCGTCACACGGAAATTCTTTCCTTTACTTAGTAGGTCGCGAATCATTCATATTTGGTTAACTCTTATTAAAGCAATGAACTACGTTTTCGATGTCCATTTTAGAAATCATGTAGTATTTATTCACTCACAAGAATTAGCCCCCTGTGTTGTTATCGTAACCTTGTAAACCAAAGTTTCTCACTCGTAAACAAAATCACATTTTCGTAACATTACTCTTTCCTCCCCACAGGCACTGGTCCTTCGTTTTGACAAGAATAAATGTATTCAACACATTATTAGATTACAAAGCCAAAGGCAATCTAAACATTCGGCCATTCAATTTTGATGGTTGACCTTGGGGATATGGGCGACAGGCGGAGGCCGATGGTGATGTGTTTGACAATTACGCCACCAGCGGTGTAATTTATGTCACACTTGATTGACAGAAATATACAAATGCGTGTGGCTTACACGATAAGCATGATGTTTTTCAATAACAAGATATAGTGGAGCATATTTGAAACGAACATATTGCTTGCACTTGTAATAAATAACCAAACACCTATCACGCACCGGACAAGGACAAATAGACCGTTCCTGAAATTGTATCAGCTTGTCCAGAGTCTCGAAAGACAAAAACGCAATTAAATTTTACAGCGAGGAGAACTCAAATATAAGACTTTATTCATGTACGTACTTCCTAAATTTTCCACGCAAGTGTAAAATGTCCGAATATGTGTATGAATTAACAATTTATTTCATCCAATCATTTTATCAATATTTTTACCAGTGCGGATTGAGAAATATTTACTTATGAGTGTGTGGCAGGTCGCATTAAATTAAGATAACTTCTTTTAGCAGTTACTTCTGAATGTGTCGTAGGGCAACCACTTACCCTCAGACCGTCTTTCTCCAAAAGAGTCAAAGTGCTCGAAAGTGAGACAGATTAATAATGTTAAGTCGCTCTGTAAATAATCATCTCGCAGCCAAAGTAATGACCGTTGTATTTTTTGCTTATTAGTTAGTTTTTTTGCACGTATAGTAATGTTTTCTTTTTAACTATTTATCCAGAACTCCAGACAAGTTACGCTATTAAAAGCAGCCTATCCCGATTTTCGAGTATATCTATGTAAATTTGTATTAAGTTGATTTCATAGACTGTCTAGAATTTCACTTAGAAGAATGGCTCAGGAGTTATTAAAGACGGTATTTTTTTCCTTTTCAGTTTTATTAAAAGTTTATTAATTTATTACAAGATTATATTTAATAAATATGAAAAAAATTTCATATTAATGTCTTTAATAATTCTTGGATCTTTAGATTTAAATTTATTATTATAGTTCGCTTTGAGCTAATGCTCAGTGGCAAACATGCTAACAAGTAGAATTAGAATTACAAAACATTTTCAACATTTATAATTAGGTTAACTCTTAGAATTACTGGTCGATATCATAGTTCCAATTTATTTCTAGCTAACTCTAAATTCACTTCTAGTTTACATAACACTTCACTACACTACACTGCACTCCCCTTCACTACACTACACTCCCTTCCCCTCCACTACACTACACTACACTTCACTTCACTTCACTTCACTTCACTTCACTATACTTCACTTCACTTCACTGTATAAGGGACATGACGATAATAATTATAACAATAACAATATAAGAAATAATAATAACTTAAAAATTTCCCCAAAGCCAATGACAGTGTTAACAATGATGATAAATTTGCCAGTAATATATAATAATAATAATAATAATAATAATAATAATAATAATAATAAATAAATAAATAAATAAATAAATAAATAAATAAATAAATAAATAAATAAATAAATAAATAAATAAATAAATAAATAAATAAATAATAATAGTAATAATAATAATAAAAAATAATAAAGATAAATGTCTCAGTCAGTATTATTTGAGCTAATCTAGATGGAGTGAAGCATATTTTTAAATTTGGCTACGTTAGAAGGAAGAGCCTCTAGTGCTTCTGCAGGTAGTTTGTTCCAATCTACTATAGTGCGATTCACAAAGGAGAACTTGCCTACATGAGTTCTTTGCTTTCTACATCGTATTTTCCAAAGATGGTCTCCTCTGCTTTTATAATCTGATTTCTGTAATCTTTTACCGATGTCTGCCCATGCTGTGTCCCCTCTGTATGTCTTACACATTACGCATAGACGCGCCCGTTACTTACTCCGAAGTGAAATGTCTATTAACACTTAATGGACTTTGGTAATAAGGCGCCTTGCTCGTTTCTTGTGCTGCTGTGACGAGGCGGGTGCCTTTGCAGTCGGACTCCGGGGGCCCGCTGTTCTGGCAGGACCCGTACACGATGCGCACGCACGTGGTGGGGGTGGTGAGCCACGGCATCGCCTGCGCCACCGACAGCCCCGGCGTCAACACGCGCGTCACCTACTACCTCGACTGGGTGGCCAACATCGTCTCAGGTGAGCCCACGGCCCCACCAACCGGTAGGCCTTCTTGTAGAATGGGGGTAGTACATTTGTAAGGCTCGTTTGAGCGGGAGTTTGAGCGGGAGTTTGAGCGGGAGTTTGAGCGGGAGTTTGAGCGGGAGTTTGAGCGGGAGTTTGAGCGGGAGTTTGAGCGGGAGTTTGAGCGGGAGTTTGAGCGGGAGTTTGAGCGGGAGTTTGAGCGGGAGTTTGAGCGGGAGTTTGAATTACCGCCGCTATCACGCGACGTAATTATCTCTGTTAAGTTTACCTCTCAGTCAGAATTCCTGTAGTCACTTCTACTCTGACTGGGAGGTCCTGTGGGTTCGACTCTCGACAGTGGCGTATTTTCGACACTAGCTGTAAACAATAGGTTGAATTCAGCCGCAGTCTGGAAAATTCTACCGGCTGGCTGCTTTGACCGGTAATTTTGCGGGGTTTCTCCGTTCAGAACTTGGCGAAATCTGGAAATGTAGGCTACCGCAGGAACCGGATCAATGGGACAATATTTATCATGTACATAACCGGCACTGCTTTTTTAACAATCTTTAATATTATGAAAAAGTCGGGGGCTCGAGACCTTCCAGTCCTGGTGTGACATATTTGTAAAACGTGTTTGTATAAAGTTAAACTTTATTTGCTAGGTCAACCCTTTGTAACCCATATTCTACAACTGTACGTATTTTATGAAATATAATACAATGAGTATATCCGCTATGATTTAAACACAGCTAAAAACAAAATAGCTGTAAAATTTGTCCATTATTTTCTACGTATATTATTCTAATTATTTTCGACGTAAATTTCTTAGCCATTTCTTGAAAGATTCCTTTAGCCAGTTAGAAATCTGAATTAGTATGAGTTACAAATGGGTAATATACAAAATAAACAAATAAATAAGTAAACAAAACAAAACAAAATCGCTCATTAATTTCATCAACATCATTTACGTGTATGCATTAGTAAGCGTAGGCTAGAAATTGGAAATTACATAAGATTTACCTGTAAAATGATGTCACAGCCTTTCGAATATCTAACCATACACTCGAGTGCGGCACAAGACATCACCGTTTTCCTACCGGAAAACACCCAATTTAACACGAAAGCACCCCACAAGTAACCAATGCCCTATATGTATCTCAACACCTATAAATTGTTTAAACGTTGGTGAAAGAATCCAAAACCATCTTGGCGCAAATTAATTTTTTTTAATTATTAAATTTGGTTTTAATTATTTTGTACTATCTACCATATTGTTTTAAGATCTGAAGAACATATGTAATAGAATGTTATGAGATACATTCTAGGGGGAAAACCGAGTGAGTCTCCAACGTTATCTCGTCGAAAATCCATTTTAAAAACTTATATTTTTTCTGTTTGAATTTGGCGCCAAAAATGGTTGATACCTTCAAATTCAACTTTTTCCCCGTCTCAATAGAAATTGAGAAAATATATAACATGAAAAACCCATTTCTTATTGTATCTCTGCAACAAATTACCCCAGGAGGCTGATTCTTTTGGCATTCTACGGCACTTTAACTCTCATATGAGTAACACAATATCGATTTGGTTTGGGGGAACTTTTCATCTTCTTATTCGGCTATATTCTTTCGTAGCATTTTATTAATAAAAGAAAGCTGCGATCTATTCAATATATAGTGTTCTCCACTTTTTTCTTTTTCTTCTTTTTTTTTGTGCCTCACTTGTTTAAAACCTAGTGAAATATTTCTTTATAAGAAAACGTTTTGCACTATTGATGTATTTAAATTAGTACAATCATTCAGAACATTATAAGGCACATTATAAAGTAGTCTTATAATGTGGATGTCCTACACAATATTATTCAAAATTATTTCCAAAATAATCTTAAAATTACATACTTCATGGAACAAATTGAAACAGAGCTTCTTCATCTCAGAGTATTTCCCCAAATACGTGGAAGTTTGAAATGTGTCGTTTTCCGATGAAAAAATTTAATTATTGTTACTATTGTTATTTTCTGGAAACTCGTATTTATTATAACACGTCACATTTTAATACATTTGTTTTCTTTTGTTTCAGCTGACGACACGTACTGTATAGTTTAACATCTGCTAAACGGCATTGGATTTACCCTAGGAGGTCTATCTCCAAGAAGACATCTTCCTTTATAACGGGGAGAAGACTGAAAATATTGTCTTGCCAGTGTATGACTATCTGATACACATTTCTATTGCCATCATGTAAATAGACGCAGAGTACAAAATCCACTTTCGTTGCCAGTTGTTACTTTTTAATATGTACGTTGTAAATTTGTTAATAATAACATAACAATTCAGCATAATATTTTTTTGAAAAATCTGGAGATTTATTTTTTATCCCTCTTTACTCACAATGTTTCTAAATCAATAACTTTTCGCATTACCATAAATACCTACTTCATAGTTTAGTGCAGAGGTTATGTAATTTTTAAAAAACATTGCACATTTATCACACGGCTTCAAAATTTAATGTAACTTAATTTAAATGTAACCCTACAATTAAATTTAACTACGAGTAAAAGACAATTTAAAAAATTACGACAACATTGAAGAAAGCCAACTTGTTAAAAAGTATTGAAATTAATTTATTAAATAGTTACAAAAACGTGGAAAAACAACTTGTAAACTCATCACAACAAAGCAAACAGTGTTAGAGTGTGTCTTAATTGATAACAGAATACTTATTGAATTCACACCTTATCACGTTCCACGGTACTTTATGTTGTGTATGAATGTTTACAGAATAGGTTTAAGCCTCACTGTAAGTAATCATAATTCCTTGTAATTAGTGGGAGGCGTCGCCCGTGTGTTAATTATCTCAATAATCTATTAAGCAGCTTCACCCGCCCCGCACGATCCGTCCGCCTGCCTCGCATGCCCATTCGGTCTGCCACGGCCGTCCTGCCCGAGCCCCGCCACACTGTCTGTTCCTTCCGCCCGTTTCGCTCCGTGCGCCCGCATCTTCCGCTCGGACTTTTCACTGCTCCGTTCCTTTCCTCCACTTCTCCCAGCGATACCCACCAGAGAAACATTATTTATTGGTTAATTGGAAGCAAAAAATTATTATTGATCGGAAAATCATTATTAATCGATTAATTGAATGTTTTTTATCCCAAATCTATTACAATTAAATTGTAACGCTAAATAATCTATTAACTTTCATAGGATTGAAGCATTATTTATTTTTATTTATTTATTTATTTATTTTTATTAATTTTTATTTATTTTTATTTATTTTTATTTATTTTTATTAATTTTTATTTATTTTTATTTATTTTTATTAATTTTTATTAATTTTTATTTATTTTTATTTATTTATTCTAAAAACTGTGTGTGGCGTGCTATGGGGAGAAGTTAATTTAAAGTTACCACAAAGAGCCACAAAAAGCCTGGGGCCTTTTCCTCTTTGCCTAGTAACCACGTTCCTCCATATCCACGCAAGTTATGCAATGCTTATCGACCTCCGTATCGAAGGCAATAACACGAAATAACATTAGAGTAAAACATAAAAAGTATTTCAATTGATCGTGGATTTGAAATGTTAAGAGCCGACTATGCTCTGGCATTCGCGACGATGCAAGTTTCCCTACGCCTAATAGAGTAATTATATTAGAGTATTGTTTGTTTACTAACAACTGTAAACTGAAACAATATATGGATATTAGAGTACTTTCGATAACCGACGAGAGTATATTTTTGTCAACATTATCAGCACCATTAAAGACTAGTAGCCATATTTTCACAGTGTCAGTAGTAAACGCAGTATCAGAATCGACACATATATTTGATTATATCGAAAGCCAACGTGAGAATGATTCGTTTATTTATTTAATGTACTCTGAATGTTTTAGGAGCGGGAAAAGCAAAAAAAATTGCAAAAGTAAACTAGTGGTGCAACAGAATGGCACAGACTTTCCTGTATTAGTTTTCTATTTCCTTTGGTGTGAGCTAGCTACTCGAACTTGCCATATACTCTTACCAGCTGCCATATATCGCTGCTCAATGTACATTTTTATTTCATTAAATTTTATTTGTTTTCCAATAAATAGATCGGAAATATTATTTTATGAATATTAAAGAACAGGAAAATCTTTGTTTAGCGCCGTTATTTCTCTCAGCATCACACAACTTGCTCTCTACTACGTACCTTACTCCGTATGGGAAAGTAAAAAGAGAGTCACTTAATAATTGGAAAGAAAAATTAGATGAAATGAGACTCACATACATTGATTATTATCATGTTCACACTGATGGTGCATGGGATACGAGATTCGAGATGCCGTATATTATTATGGTTCTACCCTAAATTATACCCTCGATCCTGTAACGTCATTTGAAACGGCAGAATTATATGACATATTAATAGCCATGACACAAATATATAATAACTCAATTAATATAAAAAATAATGTTATATTTACTGACTCATATTTTGGATTACATCAACAAACCCATGAAAGCATCTGAAGTCTTAAAACATATTCATGGAATATATTTAATTATTCTAAATTGGAGTAAAATACCATTATTTCATGGATACCAACACATAAAGATATATTTGGTAATGTTAACGCTGATTTCGAAGCTAAAAGAGCTGTAACAAATGTGTCCCAATATCATCCATCCGAAACAGAGTTCAAAATCCATTAGAAGTAAATTAAATATCCAATGGCACAGAGCATGACAGAATGAAAAGTCCAGCAAATTTCATAAAAATATATCTAACTTCGTTGGGCTTGTAACAAATCCCTCAATTAATCATCAAAAACAACTTGCTCTGTCAAGAATTATAAAAAATTATTCTCAATTATCTCACGAATTTCTACTTGAAAAAGTTCCACAACCCACCTATATCATCTGTAACACTTTTCTATGAATAAACCACATTCTTCTGGATGCCCCATCCACAATAAAGACAAACAAGAGTACCTAGGAAATGAAAACGTCAATACAATTTTTTCATCGTCAAGAAAAAGTGATGCAATTTTCAAAAAATATTGAAATTTTCACAGATTTCTGTTTTCATTTAATTACTGTAATAGTAGTTCATGACCATTGTACTTTATGCTACTGTAAGTACATTTTTTTAAAGTGCAAATCTGGAGCCAACGACTGAAGACACGACCGACCAAGATCTCCCCATAGTTTTCACGACTATGAACAAAAGATGTATCGCTTTCTTCAAAGAGTACTAAATCTGGCAAAGGAAACAAAGAATGGAACGAGTGAAACTTGTGTTGAACACCATAGCCGCCATTAATCTCCAATTGTCTCTATCCAATGAAACATTCCTTTCGTTTGCACAGACTCATTGAAGCTCCATCGCTAATTTGTTTTTACAGTTGTGCAATCTTACAAAGTGCAAATAAGGTAGAACTGTGTACACACACACACATGCACGGGCGCCTACAGACTTGTTTCGTTTATTCTTTCCCGTCACATAAACATCGCCTTGAAACAAAAACATCTTAAGGAAAAATAGACTCCGCCTATTTTATATTTTCACTTCACTCAATTTTTAAAATTTTGAACATAAATTGATTTGAGGGGAAAAATGTTTCTTTGAGCATAGGATGCGTCTTATTCTTTGCAGTTCGCAATCTAATTACATTAAGTCGTGGAAGTAATAAGACAATCAGTGGGGCATCAACACTAACCATGTGATAACGTTCGCCAACACAGCTATCATAGATATCAATTCAGTCCACTAACACAAGCTGATGGGCCGAGACGGTGCTGAATTTACGTTTCAGGGTTATAGAAATGGTTAAACGCTGTTTCAAACTTCTTGGTCGACTATTCTTCTTCTTCTTCTTCTTCTTCTTCTTCTTCTTCTTCTTCTTCTTCTTCTTCTTCTTCTTCTTCTTCTTCTTCAGAAATTTATTTTTACCAGTATGTTGGAATTGTGGTGAGTCTTCGTTGACATTTACAATGAAATAATTATATGAGTCGTCATTGCCAACAGTTTTGATTATTATAAGAGCAGCTTTCGATGGCCATCATAAGCAAAACTGGCTAAGCCATCGAAAGCTGCTCTTGTAATAAACAATACTGTTCACACTGACGACTCATATAATTATTTCATTTACCAGTATAGTTGTGTTGGTGCACACTGTGATTAAATTTACTGGATTCGGCACGTATGAAGATCGTAATTCTTTACCTTTACATGCATATGTCCCTATCCTGACGTAAATGTCCTTTCCTAATTTCGGTCTCAACTCTTTTCCTAGTGCTAGTTATAAAGCAACAACTATTTCGTTAAATTTATTGCACTCAATAAGTTTATTTTTGCAATATCCAAAATATTTTCACGGCGACACGAGGTTTCTTTCGGACTGGAAGATGAATTAGATGAAACACACGTAATCTACTACCGCAAATCATCACTCCGCAATTAACAAATATTTTACTTGTATAGTTAGACTAGAAAAAAAATATAATGCCTAAAAAGCCACGGTAAACCAAATTAGATCAATGCTTCATTGTCAATTAATAGAACAATCTAGTGGTGCTACATGAATGGCACATACTTCCCCGTATTAGTTTTCTTCTTCCTTTGGCTGCGGCTAGCTACTCGGACTTAACACATACTCTTGCCAAGTGCCATCTCATATCTCCGCCCAAAGTACATATTTTAAAATTTTCTTATTTTTTGGTTTTCAAAGTTTAGAACGGAAATATTATTTTAAGAATATTAAAGAACAGTAAAGACTCGTCCTAAATGGGATATTTTGTTCAAAATTTGGAGCTGTTTTTACGAAAATGGCGTTTAAGCGCAACAGTAAATTCGAAATTTGAACATTTTTTCACAGAAAACTATTAAGTTTTTGTAAAATTTCATAAGAAGCCGTTTCAAACACTTTTAGTCACAAAATCAATAGTGTTTACAAATTGCTGAAAATGTGCATATTAACGGCATGAGATATCTTTAGAAAAATTACATTTGTGTAATTTTTGAAATAACAAAAGAATACAACGAAATTGATTCTTTGTCATCTTAAACAGTTTATAAAGTATATGTGCTTTAAATTTAGTTAGTTAGTTAGCAATATCCATTAGAAACGTTTAAAGAAAAAAGTTAGTGCAATTTTTTAGAAAATGGCGTTTAAGTGTTTCTGAAAATGAGGAATTTTGGGCCTGTTGCGTTTTCGAGAAACTTTATCTGACATTATTTAAAGCACATATACTTTATACACTAATGTAAATAAATTGCCGCTAATGAAAATATGAACGACGTGAGAGACAAGTAAAAAAATTAAATTTTTGTAATGAATTTGTAAGTATTACATTGTAATTTTTGGGGAAAAAATAGATTAATATGGCATTTATGTCATCTTATAGAGTGTATTTAGAGTTGTCTCTACCAAAAGTTTAAAGGAAAAAAATTAGAGTCGTTTTCGAGAAAATCTTGTTTTTGTAATTGTTTTAATATTGCAAATATTGCACTCAGTATTGCTCGAAAACTACTAAAATTTTCAAAAAAATGTACATGACATTATTGAAAAAATTAAGTATGGAGGACAAACTTTATTTGAAGGGAAAATCTCTATCTTCAATTTTGTAGCTATAGGAGGATGCGGAAAAATTCAAACTTTTGCAATTTTCGAACATTCAGAGTTAACAATGAAAATCGAACCTAAGCCACCTTTATACGTGTATTTTACTCTATTCTTAGAAATTTAAAGAAACGGAGGCGTTGGAGCCGTTTTTGAGAAAGTTTTTAAAAAGTTCGGGGGTCTTCATGTAAGTACCTTCAAATTATAAAGAATGTTTTTCAAAATGTCATAGTTTCGACTCGAGCAAGATGGACAGACAGGATGGACGACAAGGGTTTCTTAATTTTTGGAAAACTCCTATGTGTGTTTTAAGTGCTAGTAGTGTGCACAGACGGACGGACGGACGGACGGACGGACGGACGGACGGTCAGAAGGACGGTCGGTCTGACAGACGGGCGGGCAGACAGACAGAAGGCTGATTTGGAAAGAACCACTTTTTGGTATCAGGGGACCAAAAATAATGTATTTCCGTTCAAATGTCGAAGGCGATTGTCGGCACCATTACATAATTTTCCTTATACTATGTAATTACTCCGTACTAGTAAAATGTGACGTCGCCGACGCTGTAAACTGTTTTAAAAAAGGTTTCGTGTGTTGAAAATTTCTTTCCTGCCTAGATTTGTACAAATACGTTCTTTCTGTATCTGGCCTTGGACTTACATATGAATCTTAGTAGCTGATTATGTTATACTCCCATTCATAATTTCCCAACACCTAAAGGCCTTGCATGTAATCCTGTATACCTCCATACGGTATATGAAATATTCTTATTGAAATTTCAAAAGTATAACCGTCGTAACAATTACTTGTAGCCTTTGATGATGCTAATAGCTAAATCTTAGTATAGCTACATCTTTTTCACTATTTTTCTAAAGTGCACAAAAATGCACGTAGCACATTTGCATTAGTACGAATGCTAAATGCAAAAATGCAGATCATTCCCAATTGGTTTCGAAAATTCTGTCGCAACATTACGTATATGAAATGTACGTACCCTTGCACTTCCCTGAATACTCGTGCAAGTTCCTCGCTCGTTGCTACTTCTACTTTGTTAAACCAGAACTTTCAATGCTTTTCTCTCAACGGGTAACTTTTACTTCCCGTGTTGTTAATTGAAGAAACACTTTACTAAATCTTCACTATCTCGCGGACGACTAACTAGAACGTCTGTTAGTAGGGGAATATGAGAGTTCTGGGACAAGAAGTAGATAAGATAAGCCGATAAGATAACCACTTCCTGGTCCAGACCCCAACAGTCGATGTCAACAACCGGCGCCACCAATTATAATGCCCCCGCCGAAGGTCAACGACCCCTCTCCTTCGAACGGGCAACACAGCGTCTGGATGGATTGACGAACGCGAGAGACGCGCTGTCGCAGTGCTTACCCGACCGGATCTTGAAGGAGGTAGCCGAGAGCTTCGAGGACTGCTAACACTTCAGCGTGCACCGTGAGAATAAAGTCTTCCGGTTCAGGAGATCTCCTTTTACCGAGTCCTTCCGCCCCGTATGAGATGTGGGGTGATTGCTTATCATTGTCTAGGGTAAAAGGAGGGGGGTCCCCCATGTTGAAGGAGACGCAGGGAGCGTTCAAAGCTTTCTGGATAACACAATAGCGCACGAATAAACCGTCAGCTTGGCACTCACAGCACGGACAGGAGGTCACTTCGCCGAGAACCATCATAATCCATAGCACTTTCTCGTGACATGCAATCGCGCGTGAAGAATTTTTTTCGTTACCTTCTTCGGGCACGCTTGTGGGAGATACCTTTTTGGGGCAAGCCGAAGCGTAGGTCGGCGCCAGATCTTCCCCGCCACGTATGGGGACTTTAGCAGTTGACGTATGGGGACGTATGGGGACTTTAGCAGTTGACGTGCCGGACTAATAAATAGATCAAGCGACTGAAGCGAGAACCTTTATAATTCTAAATCGAATTTTTAAAATGTTAATTATATTTTTTTAATGAAATAAATTTTTTTTGATTATTTTCCATGTAAAATTTACGAATTGAAATATCTTTAGATAATACTAGTATTGAATTATAAACAAAGGTAATTATTAAAAATAAGTATGAAAATTGTTTATAGTTAATATTTAAAATAATGTGTAATCATGTCACCTTTGTGAATACAAGAATGTTCAATATCAAATGCATTTTTTTATATTTATGGGAAGATCAAGTTTAGCGTTAATAATGTAATCAAAATTATAAAAAATGTTTACTTTTATGTTAAATTGCAATAATATTGAACTAACATGCAGGAAGAAGGAACATTTATTTTACTTAGTGAAGATTTTATTTTTTAAATTTTTATCAAAGAAAAGTTAAAACAGCTCATCAAAGGAGAAGTACAGTCTGTACATCTTGAATCCATGAATCTCTTCCCTACTCCTTTATGTAAATAGGAGCTACTGTCTCTATTTTTATTCTTCTTTCAACTGTTTTGCTGTTTCAAACCTTTCTCAAACCTATTAGCTTTGATCTCTAATTTAACAATGTGTGGGAAAATGACCACTTATGTACAATAATTTTTAGCTAAAACCATAAAAAACATTGTCAGAATTGTGTTGGACATGCACCTTTGCCAACGTCTTGAAAACCAAGTTAAATCTTTTAGAAGTAGACTTTATAATTTTAAATCGAATTTTTAAAATGTTAATTTTTTAATGAAATATAAATTTTTATTATTTTCCATGTAAAATTTACGAATTGAATTATCTTTAGATACATAGTAGTATTGAATTATGAACAAAGGTAATTATTAAAAATAAGTATGAAAATTGTTTATAGTTAATATTTAAAATAATCTGTAATCATGTCACCTTTGTGAATATTGATACTGTGAATACAAGAATGTTCATTATCAAAGGTATTAATTTTTTTATATTTATGGGAAGATTTAGTGTAGTGTTAATAATGTAATCAAAATTATAAAAAATGTTTACTTTTATGTTAAATTGCAATAACATTGAACATGCAGGAAGAAGGAACATTAACAATTTGGCATTACACAAGAATCTGAGAAAAATAACGAAACAACCTTCTATGTTGATTAAGTTTCACCAAGTTTCCAGTAGCAACATTGCCAATGTACAATATTAGCCTACTTCTAAACGCAACAAAATCAATCTCAATAGTGTATCTGAAAGGGGATGAGTACATTCAATCAAAAAAGAATGAGACTTAAAAATATGATCGAGATGTTTTCACTGATGAATCTAGTGGTGTAAAATTAGGTACATGTGTGTAAATTTTTAGTGGTGAGCTGTTGAAACTGACACCTGATGATTCCTCGGATGCTTGTTGTAATTATAAACAGGTGGTATCTGTTAACGTTCTCGCCCTTCAATAAGTCAATTTCTACAAACACTACAGATTTGTAATTAAATAGACAGGGTAAGATTCCAAGCTCCGTGAAAGACTTGCGGGAATCACATGAGTGGTATTTGCTTATTATTCATACATTTTTCGGCACTCTAGATTTGCGTATTATTATTATTATTGTTATTATTACAGGATGTGTCTTCCTAGAATATTATACCGAAGCTTCCCCCCCCCCCCAAATACTCGTCATGAGCTGCGTGTAGGCTGACTGATTTTGAAAGATTTATGTATGCACAATGACCGCTATAACAATCAATTCATTTATTTGAATATTCCATTTGAGGTTTGACTGCATTGATACTCAGATATTTTCTACTTCTCCCGAGATTGTTACTCAATGCATATTTCTATTATTGTTGTCATTGTTAATAGCATTATTATATATTATAAATAGTAATAGTTGTAGTAAAATGAGAAAACTAGATAAATTTTATTTAAAAAATGAAACAGTACAAAACGATTTTGAAATGTAAACTCATTTGTCCTCCGAAACAATAATTTTACTGTATTATATTTTTTTTATTTCTACTAGATCCCTCGCCGCTTCAGAGAACATTTCTTTATTTATTTTATTCATTTAGCGTCAACAAACAATTCATAAAACGCAGTGTGATATACGTCTGAGAAGTAAAATCTGTTCATGTTTTCTTGAAGTTCGAAGTCTCTTCTTTCTCTCTCTCTTTATTATACTTCATTGAATTAAGAATAAAAGTAACAAGACCGTTCTTGCCAATACTTGCTAACAAGAAAGATTCCCTCCCGTGCAATAGACACTATTTACCTCGGCAAACGAGTCTTTTACTTGATGGTATTGCTGCAGAATAATGCGTCATAACGTGCTTCTAGACGTTTACTTTATTAGATTGAAAGAGTAATGTTTAATTTGCAACGTATGAAGCGACAGCTTTCCAAAAAACGTAATATTTATCCATATCTCGAAAAGTGTGCAAATAATACGCATGTTTGCGAAATTATAATCCGCCTACAACTTTTATAATTACAAGGAATACTCTTATTTATCTTATCTTCGGTGAAAACTTTACCACTCAAATGTACACATTCTTGACAAACCCATTTTTATCTAGTGTCCTATTTATATGAAAGTGCAGCTGGCATTTTTTGTTCTTTCTCATTTTGATCATTTTTCATCAATCTCTCATTGTAAACTGTTTTTAACAATTTTATCTGCTGACAAATTGAATATTTTTAGCGTAAATCAAATTATAGAATTATTATTAAATATTTTATCTGCTATTAATTGAATATTTTTAGCGTACATAATAATAAATTATTATTTCCGAATATTCCGTTTTTCTTTCACAAGGTACGCTTTCATAGACCTAAATAAAATGAAACACCCAACGCATAATATATTTCAATTGATGAATCAAGTAGCAATAACTGGAGCTTTTTAAATACCTTCCTACATTTATTTCCCAATAATTTATTTCATCTAAGAGAAATTTGCAAGATAATTTGATGTACTATAAATATGACAACGGTAAAAATCAGCATCACTCGAGGCGACATTTCTAAACATTTCATCGCCAAACATTTCTAACAAATTTATTGCCTGTTATTTCGATTGGGAAATACATACGCGAGATATTATTGTGCGCGCGACAGATTTTGAGAGCAGAGATAGGTGTCTATTCCTATAAGCAAGTTTCGAATTCATTCGCAGAAAGCCAGTTTAATATGATAAGAGACGAGTGCCAGAACAACCAAATGCACGTGATGTTGGCACCACCACAACAGTGAAAAAAAATTGGAACTATCCGAAATCGTTTATACCAGATTGTTCCAGCAGGGGTTTTGTTTGTACCAAAAATAATTAAGATATTGCCAATTTTAAAGTTGAGTGGAACCCTCACGTTAACCCTATTACCATCCCCAGCCCTGTTACCTCCGCCCAAAATAAGATAGTGAGTTCTTTCACGAAGGACAGGAACATATTATTGAAAATTTTAGTAGATTTCGCGAAATATTGCGTGCAATATGTGCTATTTACAAACATTATAAAAACAAGATTTTCTCAAAACTGTCTCCAATACGAGACTCTTCGGTAAGGACATTTATTCAATTTGATTCGAAACGTTTTTCAGAAAAAGCGAGACAAGATGATAACTAACGGGCTCGCAGGCCTCAAGGTCCAGCGGTGGGGCGGGGGCCCCCCTCACCCACCCCCCTGAGACCGGATGTTTCGGTTGATAGCGGGCCCAAACAGAAAAAATATTTTATAAGGTTGAACTCTATTCAATTTTCATGCATACAAATCAACAAAGAAATATACCAAACACGTAAGTGCGGCGACACGGTGCGTTTTAGAATATGTGTTTGAATATTGCAAGAAGACAAGAAAGATGTAATCCCATCATTCAAATTTTTTACTTCAAATTTTAGACAAAAATTATATATTACATTGAGGTACCTCATATTTCAGCTTAGAACCATCCATTATTAACTTACTACATGCAATACACTCAATGAGTTCATTTTTTGAATGAACAATAGTGCAGAAGTTTTCTGTCAAGTGGATACATTGCGTATTTTGATGTAGTCTGATTGTAGCGTTTCCAATATGCAGTAATGGATTTGAAAATACTTGTTCCATCGAATCAATATGTAAATGTACTCGCATATTTATAGTCAATCGAAGTGTTTCAACGTTTTTCCATAAAAATGATTGTTTCAAACATGCGTTATTCTCATCAGCATAAGTGGAGTGAGAAATGTCAGGTATGTCTATTGGAACAGATAGTAGTAAAACAGCACCACCGAAGAGTCGATTATTGCCGTTTATTTCTTGCATAGTTGTGTGAAAAGCTTCAAGAGAATGTTTATGACTCATAGTACACTTATCCCAGATAATAATTGAACTTTTTTTTGGAACACTGCAAACATTCCGCTTTTGTTTCTAATATCACACATTGCAATTGGTTTACTGTGAATGTCTAATGACAGCTTCAAAGCTGAATGCGCCGTTCGTCCACCATCGAACAAAATCCACGCTTCCAACCTCGCCACTGGACAGAGCAAACCAACTCTATCAAGTGCTTATCAACTCTATCCCCAGTGTGCGTCTATCTATTATTTGGGATAAAAGATTTAAGAAAGAATTTAATTATATAATTATTATAAAAATTATTGCATATCATTTTAACGAAAAATATTGTCGCCAACCAGAGTGTCACTCCGTGGTATAGGAAGTAAATGCTGCATCCAATAGTAAATACCCAAGGAATAAGTGTATGATAGCAAGGAATTATAATTATGAATGCGTTCTATGCTGAATGATAGAAGGGAAGTGTATTCTCGAGGTACAGCACGGGTATTACATATTAACCTAACGTATCAACTTTACCTTTCTAAGGACTTATCGACAGATACTAGCTGCTTTTTAACTAAGGAACTAAACAAATACAAAAAACATTGCCATCGAAAGTATCATAAAACGCATTTTTCAGATTGTAAAACTGCAAGAAACACCATTTCCGACACTTCTACTGTTGGGTTGTATGCATAAAAATTAAAATGTCTAAACAACCATGTCTTATAAAAAATACAAATATTTAGAATGAGCAATCAGTATGAATACACAATACAATTCCGAAAAGTTGGGGAGCGGTTTCATAAGAAAGTGTCTGCCACCGGAGAAATTTCAATTTAACTAGCATATAATATACTATCAAGAATGCAGTAATTTTGTAACAAAATAAATAATTTTGTACTGGACTATACACAATTAAAAAACGGGTGCAATTGAATCACTTTATGCGTTAATTTCTGATTTTTTTAATTCTCATTTTCAGTCAAAATTCTAAGTTAAAATTTAGGACTATGGACACTTTGGGGTGGTGATTTAGGTATAATAATTTTATTTTTATAATAATAAAACGAAAAAATTGCAATTTTTTATTTATGAGTGAAATCTCAAATAGATATGCTACTTACCGCTGTTATTTAACCTAAAGTATCTGCAATGTTATATGTTTATGGCTAGAAAAAAAATGAAGCCTGCAACTTTATTTGTTCTTAAGCAATTACTCTAATATATTAGAAAATTCTCCATTCAATTCCAATACATTTTTTGATTCAAATATTTTATGTTTAAAAACTTTCAAGATGAACAATTATTCCTTTGATGCATAGGACAGACCAATCCAGTGCTGTTTTGTTTAAGATTCTACTGCAATTTTGAACCAAAGCAGAGTATTCATAGCGGGCTCCTGACAATCCAGTCGCTGCTCAGCTCGATCATACAATTTTATGGAAATGTCTCTTCTAGTGAAATTGTAACTGAGACAGTCACTCAGGCCGTTTGAAATGTACACAGGAATGTTAAAATCACATAAGTCGCAATGTTTAAAACCCGTTTTTAACGCATACGCAAACGGCATTTCTTGACCGAGAAAACGGAGTATTCGCCACCCCATGCCCGTCACTTGATTCAGAAACTTTTTATTATGCTAAGACATATTTACGAGACTCTTCGGTAAGGACATTTATTCAAATTTGTTTCAAAACGTTTTTCAGAAAAAGTGAGACAAGATGATAACTAACGGATGTCGGCATCTTACCTGCGCCAGACATCGGTCCAAGGAAGAGATGAAAGCCTCTACTCCACAATCCTTATACAAGGTTGTTTGATAACAGATATGAAGTTTTCAATAGTATTTTCATATGAATCAAGATGTGTCATAGGTGTCAAGATGTTTCAGATCAATCAACAATGTGTCATAGGATAAATTCTTTGTGGCTGTCGGTAAGTTTTACTAGGATTTTAAGTTTCAGCAGAAGGTATTTCTGGACCTGAAAGTTTTTGAAATTTTTAGAAATGTAGTCTAGAAGGGTTTATTATTAGTTCTCTGAGTAGTTGTCGATTGCTTTTAAACCATGACACATTGTTGAACACTGTTGACCGCGGCGTTTTGATCTCCCACAAGAAGTCATCTTGATTCATATCCCAGCGGGCCACGGACCGCTCGCGCGCGACGTCCCAATAACTTTCCCCTTTACGCACATTTGCATACACTATACTACCAAACATGTCGAGAGGCCAGAGCTCGACCCGGCTGGGGCGGTGCCCCGCTAGTAGGATACGTAACCTGGAGAGAGGATAACTCCCACAAAGCAGACGTGTAGGCCGGGACCGGATCTCACCATATAGTGTGGGAGGGAGTTTTCCATCACCTTCCAAGATAAAACATTCACTTAACTGGCGGTACCAATGACCATAGCAGTTAACGTGTCTGGAAAAATCAATCAATGCAGATGGGCCAAGGAGTTGGGTGTTTCAACGGTTACCGTGCATGCGATCAGCGTACACGCTTTCTCACCTCTCAGCTCATAAAGCTTGAATTTCAAATATTGCCCAATTTAGAATAGCACATTGCTGGATCAGAAATCCATCTTTTTAGAAGATCAACAGCTGCCTAGACATTTACCCAAAGTAGACTTTTACTCCATGGACGCCAAGGCAACAGAAACTGAATCGGTCAAACCAATGAACTGAGAAGCCCAATTAATAGCAGTACACTGCTTCCAACACATTTATAAAGAAAAAATGAAACGCCCCTCCTATGTCTGTGAGTCCTGTGTGCAAAACGCTTCACCCGGTTCAGTGAAGGAATTAGGTCAACAGCGGTGGCGGTGGCAGAGGCGCTTTCCGTTATAAATAGGGAGGGGAATGCATTGTCATAGAAAATAGGAAATAAATATATTTTTTCAAAAAATGCAAGAAAATATTATAATCATTTTCAAAGTTTCGAACACAAAACTTCGCCTATAAAGCGTTAAAACTGATTCGTAGTAATTGGACGGCAGTCAGAACCAATAAACACGTCTTATATGAAGTATAATACATATACATATGTTGTTTACGAAGAGCCGATTGGCACATGAATAGCCGTGCCACGTAGAAAGTGGGGCAAGGGGACCATGCTCCTTATCCAATATTTCTGCAACTGAACTGAAATTATTGAAGACAGTTACTACCTATTGATCACTTCACATACCAGAGTACAATTGCAGTAAAGTCCGAGCAGACGGTATTTCATGAATAGGTATTAAATTATGTATCCAAGACAGGATGTATGTTGTTCGACCGAGTGCAGAAAGGACGATAAAACAATGGTTTGTAAATAATATTTGTCAAATAAATTTGTCTTGTTACGTGTTGGTCTTAATTAAACATTATTAAACACGTAATTGCGATTACTTTTACTCTGCAAACATCCACTCTTCCGTGATTCCAAGTTTTATGGAATTTCCAAAAAGCGGAGGGAAGGGTTAAGTTTGACAATTCATGATGAAGATTTGGACAGCATAAAAGAACAGTATTACTTTGCTTTGTTTAACAAAAAGCTATTTCATCAACATATATTGCCAAACTTCTATCTGACACTGAGCCGTTCCGTTTCGAGTTGTAAATATATTAAAATATAGCGAAGAGTGTCGCAACAGACAATATATATAGTACAATAATGGGTGCAATATCGTTAGAGTGCCAGATTTAGTAGGTACTTCGGAGGTTAATAATACCAATAATAATAATAATAATAATAATAATAATAATAATAATAATAATAATAAAATTATTCTTATTATTAACAATTTATCTAATAAACAAGAACTGTACATGCTTGGGCCTTCGAGAGAAGCGAAAACGGACGAACACTCCGATGGACACGGGAGTCCTGCACCCAGAAGCTATCTCAGGGTTTCATCTCATACTAGTGCCTGACGATGGAGAAATGATGCTGATGAGAGTGAAGTGGACGAAGCAAGTTGAGAAATGAGAGGTGACTGAAGCACCCACCTACTGCCGCGAACATTCTTTGCTCGTAACAAGACTCGCGATTCAAAACAAAGACTCGAGCGTGCCCCATGTCTTTCACTACGACTCAAAGGCTTGGGTGGATGGACTCTGCCCCGCCTTCGCGGCCAGTTGCCAGGTGTCGGTCGCCTCGGAGCCACCGTGCAGGTGATCAGTATCCCCCGCGCCCCCGCCTTCGGCCCGCAAGCGATAACGCCCTCGGCAGCGGCGGCAGAGGTGGACAGCGCTCAAGGCGGAGCCCGAGGGCGATTGCACCGCGACAGATAACGGCGCCAATCGGTCACTGGGCCCCGCCCCGCCCCACCAAGCCCGCTCCGCCCCACCCCGCCTCAATTCCCCCTGCCTCTCTCCGTCCCCGCCTAGCCCCACCTCAGCTCCCCGTCACGGGCCCCGACACAGCCCCCGACACGACACAGCCGACGCCTCGCCCCGCTTCGCCCCCGCCAGACCCCCGCCCCACCACCGTCTCCCTACCCCTCCGTACGCGCGCGGCCACCGCTCCCGTCCCTGTTACCGCCCCGGTTCCGCTTCGGGCCCCGCCCCGCCCCTCCCCGCCCCTCCCCGCCCTCCCCCCCCCCCCTCCCCGCCCTCCCCCCTCCCCGCCCTCCCCCTCCCCGCCCTCCCCTCCCCGCCCTCCCCCTCCCCCTCCCCGCCCTCCTCCCTCCCCTTCACCCTCCCCCCTCCTCCCCGCCCCCCGCCCCTCCCCGCCCCCGCCCCCCGCCCCTCCCCGCCCCTCCCCGCCCCTCCCCGCCCCTCCCCGCCCCGCCCCGCCCCGCCCCGCCGCCTGCGTCGTCGCCGCGATCGCGCGCACCGTTTTCGAAACACGACAGGCGGCTCCCCCGCTGGCCGCGCGACCGCCGCCGAACGCCAGTCTCCCCCGCGCGCCGCCACAGCTCGCACGCGGCCGCCCGGAGAGCTCCCGCCCGAGGAAACAGCCAGGTGCGTAGACGAGCCTGCGTCGCCGCCGCTCGTTAGTGGTCCCAGAAGACCCTCTCCGCGGCCACAGCACTGCCTTCCAAATGCCTCCCGCTACGGCCTTTGCGTCCCCTAAACGACTTGCCCTGTGGAATTCTATTTCACGAAAATGTCTCCAAACGCCCTCCCCTGTCAAGTTTGTGTCACCGTTATGCATCTGCGGTATTAATTTCGCGAAACACTGGCAATACCTGCCTGTGGATACTTCATCAATCATATGCGATGCTTGTCTGCCCACTATTTCCAGCAACGCTGTTAAAATGCTCCATTATTCAAAACGTATTTTATCATTAGTACCATTTGAATAAAATTAATGTAATGCATAGCTTCCCTCTTAATTTTATATTTGTTGTAGTAGACTTATTTTGCATTTTTCTACTTTTGGTTTCAACTTCTCATCGGCCGTCTGAAATGTTATGTAGAACATACGCATGGCGACTCTGTTGTTCTAATGCTCATATTCCTATTATCTATATTCCGGTTTCAAAGGTGACTTTTTTCTTCACGCTATGGTATAATACCTGAGTGATATGCTTCTACAATCATTCTAATTTATGAAATTTGTTAATAAAATGTTTCAAAAACAACGCTTGTTACAGAAATAATATTGACACTCTGTAAATACCGTTCAACTCAAAAACACTATTTTGCGGATACCCTATGAATGGAAATAAAATATAATATAAATATAAATACATTTTAAGCGCAATCCCTATAATCCTTTCAGAGAGGCCCATCGTTTTAGTTTTTGTAATCAAAAGATATAGTTTTACCTCTCACGTTTATCACAATTGACCAGAGTTATCACGAATCAAACAAGGAGGCAAGTGTTTAGAAGAATTCTTGTTACTCAATATTTAATGCTCTGCCGGACATTGCTACCTTTGAATCGTGTTTACTTAACGACGTCGCTCGGGAGGCTAAAAGTGCTCCGGACTCGTTCGAAGGAAACCAATTCAGTTTCCTCATTCGTGTTTACGCCATGCGTTGCTCAAGTGTCGCGGGAGTTTCGATGCACTTTCGCGGCTCTCCTTTGCAGCTACATTAAGTCAAAGGCACGCTCTAAAACATTACACGCGACAATAAACCACTCTTTAAATTGGATTAACAGATAACTATTTATTACAAGTGATAGCGAGTCAAATGCTGCGCATTTTGGACCCGTTTTCTACGCTACGATGAACTCTATTCTCCTGTATTTTGCAATACGGTTCATTTTAGAATTTGAAGACGTTATCAAGTGAGCAAAAACAACTTGATCACAGTGCATTTCACGTTTTGTAAATTAATAATTTATAAAAGGCGTCGATGTTTTATTTTATGAAGTTCTAGTATAAAATTTCTCCAGAATAAATATTTGCCCTTCGACGCACGTGAGACACATTTGTTCTAGCCACAGCTTGAATTTCAGGCATCATCGACGCCCCCTCTTTCATTAGCCTTCAAATACTCTTTCTGTTTTCCCCCAATTTGGATGCAAACTATTTTGCTATTCCCTGGATAAGTGTGCAGCGCAACAGTGTATAAAAGCTTGGCACATGGGGAACACGATATATTTGGTTATTATTAACAGTTAAACAGGGTTCTGATGAATCAGAAAATTCATCCATATTATTAGGCGTAATTATGTTCGTTACTTTAATCGTTTGATCTGTTGAAAAAAAAACAACCATAGATTATCCGTTCCCTTGTTTGGATCCGTTTTCTTTCATCAGCTGGCAAAATATTTTTTTAAGAAAATTAGCCATAATATTTTCTACTTTCTCGCATACTACTTACGTAGTATTAAGTTATGTCATTTTGCCACAAAACGGTGATATTTCAGTGGAAAAAATGTATTGTGGATCCTTGATATAAAAAAAATGGATAGTTCTTATTCCCATATCAAGTAAATTACTTTCTCTATCACGTTATTTAGTGAGAATCCATATTTTGTGAGTCCTTGATAACGAAAAATTGGATTATGGAAAAACATCTGTCCATACGTCTACGGACAACGCTAGCAGCTAAACTGGAGGCAGGATTTTCACTCAAACTGATATTCTCCGATCAATCGGGCTGATGTCGCCGCCCCATGAATTGGAAAGGAATAATATGGTAAAGGAATATTTGAATTGTTGGAGGTATATTCAACAGGGGGATGTTCAAATATTCAAAAAAAAGTTTTGTAGTAATAATATGAAAAAAATTGAACTCCTGAAATTTTCTGTACTTTCATGTAATATACCCCCAAAAATCCAAATATTCCTTTTTCAAATTCCCAGGGCCTCACCACATCGAGTGTGGAATACCAATTTTGGAGAAATGGCCTGGTCGGTTTAGAAGGCGGAGAACTAGACGGACGGAAGACTTACACACAGACTTACAGACTTACACACTCGGTTTTGAACCTGCAAAGTCGAGTACAATGGTCCGATACGCCAACACTATGACATCCGTATCATAGTCGACAGTAAAGGATTGACCTACAAGCAAAACAAACAGTTGCATCCACGGAAGGGGGGTACGCCCTGAAAAAAGAGCAACGTACGTCAAAAGTATAAAATATTGTCACTGGAGAGTTAAGAAATGGAAGAAGGAAGGCGTATTAGCTAACTCAATATGTAGTATATTCAATTCTAAAATCAATTTGTTGATTTTCATTTGTATTTATACACAAATATTCATTATCATTAGTCAATTGATATGTTTTTAGTAACTTCGAATTTTTTCCGGAAGAGGCTTCCTGCACCTAATTTTTGTGGTTGAGACCCATAGAACCGAAATGCGACCCTGATTGTCTTTTTAATAAATACGTGTAAATAAATAACAAGTAATGTGCGAATGTCTGTCACATATAGACGCAAAAACTACTCAACCGATTTCGCTGAAATGTTCATATTTGGTTATTATTAGTATCGGGAGTATTTGAAGAATGGCTTGCATTAAATCGGACATGTGAGGGCGTTGTTTTTGCTAAATTAATCGAAAAAGTGGGCTCTTCGCCGTTCTCAGAAGACCTTAATTGGTTCTACGGATACCTTTTTGAACTACGCACCTCGCTGCGTCTCAAATTCAATAAAATCGAAGTTGCGATGTAGAAAGCAGAAAGTCTGAACCAAATTGAATCGATTTTAAACTGTAATAAAATGTAGTGAAGTGTATTTAATACGTAGTTACTGCTCAATGAATAAATGCATTTTGAACTTGAGATGTATTAATCCGCACCAGCGAAGACCTGCTGCGTCCGCTGGTGGACGCAAAGAAAGGGCCGGTGTGCCGCAGGGACAGCATGCTACTCTTGGCCGCCGCCGCCGTCCTGGCGCTAGTGGGCGCGGCGCGGGCGCAGTGCGACCTGCAGCAGCACGTGGCCGTGGACGCGTACTACGACATCGCCAGCCCCAACTACCCCCAAAGCTACACGGCGGGCACGCAGTGCCGCTGGCGCGCCACCGCCGACGCCGGCGCGCAGCTCAAGCTCTCCTGCGGCGTCTTCCAGCTGCCCGCGGTGAGTCTCCGCCATCCCGCCTGACAAGTTGTCAAACACCCGAGCAACGTCGGCTTACTTCCGTTAGACTGTGGCTCAGGGCATCGAACGATGCCACTGCAATGCCTCTGACCCGGAGGTCTTGTGGATCGAGTCCCGATAGTGACTGTTTTTCGACGCTAGCTAGATAGCTGGGTCGAGTTCAGCCGCTGTCTGGAGGAGAATTCTAGCTGCCGGCTGCTCTGATCGGCAGTTTTCTGTGGTTTCTCGGATAACACCCTGCAAATGCCGGAGTAGTTCCCTAACAAACGGGCCTTAGACCGCGCGCGATCTTTCCTCCCTCTTCCCCGTCCTTTCCTCGCTTCTTACTTACCCAAAGTTACTCACACATGCACTTCAATACCATATATGTCAGGAGACCAGCCGGGTGCTTACAGCACGAACCGACTAGGGCGCTAGCAGGCTGATGGACATGGTCAGGGAAAATCCCCACAAGCGCACGTTGATTGGCACCGGGTCTCGCCAGCCAGTGGGGGTAGATCACCGCCTCCGCCTGCTATAAAACATGTACTACAATTACAGGATTATTGACCATATCACTTGATGCGCCCCGAATCACTTATCAATCAAACAATCGATCAATCCGTTAGACTGAATTTACTGGCTCTAGGAGCACAGCGGTAACCGGGTTCAATTCTTTTCAATAAAGCTGTCGAGAAGTTTTTTTCCAATGTATGCGACACTTGCCCACATGGGATGTTAATAATAATAATAATAATAATAATAATAATAATAATAATAATAATAATATCGTTGCATCTTCAGTATTGTTGGTCGGAAGGTCTTCGTGTTTGCGTTCCGACGGTGGCAGATTTCCGACAATGGCGACATAGTCTGTCTGTGTCGAAGGAGAATTCTTGCGGCCGGTTACGCCCCTCTAGAGACAGGTGAACACTTGCTTAATTTCGGCTTCGGCAGAATCGATAAAGGTTTTGAAGATGGCGAATCTAGAGAGCGTAAACTGCCAATAGGAGGTGAGATACAGCGACTTGGTCATGTCATGTTTCATGTAGTGAGTGCTTTGCGAAACGTTCTCCACACGTGAATGAAAGTTATTTCCAAGTATTGTTGAAGATCGCTGCCATCTCAAAATTTCCAAAATGGCACGTCGGCTTGTTTCATATGTCCGCCCTATTTTGTTTTTCAATCCTTATTTTGCGAATGTGACTAGGATTCCAGCGTTTGCGCCGCTCTCCCCCTCACAACTTTCATTCGCGGAACGTTAAGATGACGACTATCCACGTATTTGTTCGAACTCCGTTATTTACATATCGTTGAAGTTCGAGACAGCGCACAAGCTCTCGATTTACGATTTAAGTGTTTCATGTTTTCGCTGTGCCGAACCGCTCCATTCAACGAAGTAGATACAGTGTTTAAAAATGCACAACACGTGACTGCTACCAGATCTATTTAGTCACAGCTTTTCATTGACTATAACTCGTGCTTAGCTAGTTAAAACGTTACTCCGTATACACGGGAAAAATTTGGTGTGACAACAATTGATGTATTGGATCCGATGTGTTCCATTGCACTATCTTGATATATAAACTGCATGTGCATGTGTATTATGTAGATCGCGAATCAAAATGTTACCTCCAGTTACTCTTTTTGCAAACGATTATTTTATTGGATTTAATAATTCTTTTATTATACCGTTTTCAACATTTTCGGTGATATTAACAATGAAAAGTGCAGTGTCGGCAGCATAAAGGACTGTTTTGAAGTAGTTTGACTTAAGTAGATCCGGAATATATTCTGAAAATAGTAGTGGAGGAAGACAAGAGCACTGAGGGACACCTGCATTTACATCACAACTAATTGAGAAGATTGAGTCAATACGGACATAAAAAAACAAAAAGTTTCGAATTATACGGAGCACAAACTAGGAAGTTCCTAATTGCTGTAGTCTGTGCAGAATACGATAAACTTTCCGGAGGATAAACACATTGTAACAAATAGAATTTAACGGTTCGAATCGCCATCACAAGTTTCAGAGAGTTGATATAAAACATAACGACTATTTACAAATTGAAAACGAACACAATTCATTAGCTAATGAGCCCAGAGGGAAACTACTATTTATGAAATTCGCCTCGGAACTTTCGGCCGTAAAAAATCACGTGAATGTAAAAATCGCACTAAAACCAAGCAAATAACATTAATTATTTGAGATACAATGGGATCAATTATTATTTTCTGATACTAATATTGTCAAATCAACAATATTCTTCAAAAAGAGTAAAAAATATTGTTTTTTTATTGCATGAATGAAAATAAATTACCTTACTTATGAACAAATATGAAAAATTTTCTAAATTTGTATAAATAAATGTACACAAATAAATACTCGATAAAAGGTATTGAAGATGAAACATCCATTTATATACCAAATTATTATTTCATGGTGTTAGAACACCCCTATGTAACGAAACTATCCTCGTATTTCTTTTCCTCACATGTAACCACTTTTTAATTCTGTTAATTGCGTAACAAAGTTTGAACGCCTTTTTACTTTCTTGCTACGGAATAGAGAGGAAGTTATATAATGCTGCATGGAAAAACGGTGAATTTTAGGCAGAATAACTATTACACGGCCTTGGTAACGAAAAAGTGGATAAATCCAGTTGCTAAATTAAGAAAAAATATACGTAATAATAACTTAAGAAAAACACGTGGTGTAGCCAGAATCTATGCTATGTGGGTCCTTGATACCGAAAACTCTAATAGCGGCAAAGTGTCCCTCTGCCTGTCCCTCTGCCTACCAGGAAGACCATTTGGCACGGTAATATATCAATGACAGAAGTCGAGGGTTATCGGCTTGGCCCCTGATCTGCAAGATTCGATTACATTGCTGATCTGAGTCCAATATGCTCACGTCCTCGCCCACGACACAATCGTAAACCACGGAAATGAAATGGGCGCATCTGTGACTGGGAGCGAAACTAAATCATTTTTGTGACGACATTCATTCAAAATAACGAAACTGACTGTTAAATAAAACACCTTAATGAAACTCTACTCCAATGGGGATGTAGATAATCCCATTTTACATCACAAATATCAATCATTCCTCTTCCTGACTAGTAGACGATTGTGAAAAAACATATATCCGAGCAACGCAACGCCAGGTTGCTTCAGCTGTTGAATGAACGATTTGTTGTATCCATTGATACACAGACATGTTGTACTAATAATATATCCCGAAATAATAATAAATCTAGAGCCTCGACAGATCGAATGTTCAGAACTCTGGTTCAATTATATGTTTGGACCCAGAAGCAATAACCACGGAACAAATTTTCAATTGGACATAATGGATGGTAAAAGAATTATGCTTGAAATCGGAACAATCCTTTGCATACGAACGAATGTGCTGGTTTTCCGCCTCTCTTGAACACGAATTGGTAAAAACTTAGGAAAAGTAAAACACGATGTAATTAGTACCTGTCATACATTTGCAAGAAACACATTACCTCTACGTCTTTATATTATACAATGGAGTAAACTGAGAACTTAGTGATTGATGAAACCAGGAGAGGTTGCTCAGGGCATCAACTAATGTCACTGCAGTGCCTCTGACTGGGAGGTCCTAGGTTCGAAGCAGGATTTTCGGCACTAGCTAGATCGAATTCATTTCATATCTGGAGGAGAATTCTAGCGGCTGGCTGCTCTAATAGATAGTTTTCCGTGGTTTCTCCGATCAATACAATGCGAATGCTGGAGCAGTACCCTAACAAACGGGCTACAGACCGTGCGCGATCTTTCCTTCCCGTTCCTTTTCCTATCCTCACCCCCTTTCTTTTTCAACGTACACTTACACGCACTGCATTACCACACATGGTGGAAGTACGGTCGGGGGGGAGGGGGTTGGAACTTGTCCTGGCTGTGTTGGCGCCCCGCTGGAGTTAGATTCCCGGTTGGCGAAACTCCCCTAGCCGACTGGAAGGACGGCGACGGATCGTACCAATCAGCGAGGGAAGATCACCCCCCACCCATCACTCTTCAGAGGAAAACACATGCTCTACACTTTCGGGAATAATGGACGCTGTTGACCCCTCGAGAATCGAGCAATCAATCGTGATTGATGAACTGAAGCCACATTTTTAACCCTATTTTCTTCAAACAATATTTTTTTTGTTTCGTAGTGTGTTAAAAATTACACAAGTTAATACTTTTTAGAATTGTTTCGTGAAAAATGTTAAAAATTAAACAAAAAAACTTTTTAACAGACGTAAAATAAATACAAATTGTGTAAATATATCAAACCTTATTTTCAACCCCCTATGTGAAAAAAAATTACGAATTCTAGTTTTAATCATACAATGCGTAAACATGGATCTGCGATCTCTTCACTCATAATATGACGTTTGTTGCAACCTGGTCGGACAGTCGCCTTTCGATTTGCTTGCTTTGTTTGCTGTAGTAAGATTTGCTCAGCGATGTTTAGACACTTGATTAGCTGCATCCAATTCCGAGGAGCTTGATCGACTCTCACAATAGTTCGTAATTCGAAGACGTTGTACCCCCTGTACCGAAGTCCCATGACGTGGAAACATTTTCCATTGCCGGATGCACGAGAAAAATGTAAGCGAATCATTTGAAGTTCGTGTTTACTTTCTTCAGTATTCACATAATGGAGTGACTTCTAAGCTTGGCGCGTTTCATAGTTTACCAGATAAGACCAATGCAGGTCACTTTGAAGTACAGCACCAAGCATTTTCGTTTCTTGTGCTCAACCGTAACATCCGTAACATTGTAGGTGATGCAAATGCGATATTTAAATTTGTTATCAAGGAACATAATGCGACTTATTTCTCTCGCTCTATATTCGCAAAATTATCCCAAATCCAGTGCAATAATTTATTTTTGGAAGATATTGTCTGTATTATCTCCGTACTAGAAATCAACTTCGAACGACCGGTTCCTGAAATACGCATTAGGCGCGATAATGTACAAACATTGTACGTGTTTACAAAGACTTAGACACCAGGAATTAAATTGTTGTGAATAATAAATAGAAAATTTAATTTTACGAATACTTCCAAATTAAACCTTTTTTCTGACAACGGAGCGAGAGTTTTGTAAGAGCTAAATCGCTAAAATTTAATACAAGATACAATTTCATAGAATACGAATTCAGAAATAGAACTCCGGCCTCACCTGTTTCCTCGCTTTTTATCCTGCAAATTCCTCCATACGGTTCTTCCGTGTAATCTTCTAACACTGCGCCGCATGTACCGCCCATGTCCCTAAATGTTCTCGTACGTGTTCTCAACATCTTTCCCGCTGAGTTCACCGCAAGTTTCCACGCACAAATTCCCTACGCTCCAAGCACGTTACTGCATATTCTCTGCATGTTTCCCCGCCTGTTATCTCTGTATTATCCAACATTTTCCCTACATGTTACACACTTGTTTAACACAATTTCGCCTCGTATTATTCCACATCTTTATCCGGAAAATAATCTGTAAATTCAGACCTTTTTAAAAGTCGTTTTTCATTTTGGAAAATCATTTTTATTTCAGTATTTGGGTCACACACGTTGGCTTTAATGCTTCTAAATTTTCTAATAGAATTTGTTAGTCAATTTTCAACGAATAGCAGTCATTTTAATGGGTAGGATTAGCGTTACTGCATTTTCGTTCGGTGTCGTACTATTACGATATACAGTAGGCCACTGTATGCAGTTGGAGTAAGTCATTAAACATGTGTGTTATACGTTACAAATATATTTCATTGGTTTCCGAATGCGCATAGGACGGCGAAGCTCAGCAGGGAGACATGTGGGTGACGCTAGGGGACATCATTTGAGGTGATCGCTGGGTGACTGCAGGTGAATTGAGGGAGATAATGCGACACAATTCATCTGCAGTCTCTCGACTGTCACCACGAAAGATGAGATCGACTTGCTGAATGTAGCGTAGCGCGATTGCAGTCACTAACCTGCCGCTCCGCTTTCGTCGATGTTTGCTCTTCCGCTTCGTTACAGCGACGAACCCATCGTCTAACTGGGCGGACAACCACTGTTGCATCGCCGTTCAGATTTCTCGATTATCCATGAATGAGAATGAGCATTTCACCTACTGCAATTAAGAATACAATTACACATCGCAACATCCATGTCGGCAATTCTTTAGGTGATTGTAGTGCTACCTAATGTTGACGCAGAAAGTTATTTCTGCAGTGAATTATAAAAGAAAGTTTGAGGAATAGTTCCAAATTCTCTTTTTTCACTTAACTAATTTTATTTATGTAGAAAAAATAGGAGGCGTTACTTTTTGACTGACCCTCGTACATGACAAGATCTTTATTTTCAGATTTTCATTCACCAGATTTCATCAAGTTTCGAAAAACCAGGGATTTCATCGAACGGTTTCCATTGTAGCATTTCAATATATATATATATATATATATATATATATATATATATATATATATATATATATATATATATATATAGCATTACAATATTTCCTACGATACGTATGTAATTTGCGAGGAAGAAGAAATATTCTAAAAATCGCCAATATTTTTCTTTATTTTTTCGAATAGAACAAAGTACGCTGAAAATGACGCAGGTTCTATTTTCAGCGAACTTTGTATTTTCAAAAATCGAAAACAAAAAATTAACATGGCATAATTGCAATATTGATGATAGATTCTTTTTCTAAAATTAAATATGATTGCGTTTTCGCTAAATAAAATAGCAAGATACTCACTCAAGTAAGACGGCATTAAAATATTTATCAAAGCAATCACAGAAAAGGAATATTATTCTATGTATATTGTAAAACGAAAGTTATTTTGTTTACATGACACCAAGCTTCGTCCCGCTTCTCTCCGCTGAGTCGCATGTTGCCCAGCCCACGAGCATCCCCACCCCACTCCGCCCTCCTTGCTCCCCCCTCCCACTCTTTCCGTGCGCCCCGCCCCGCCCCGACCCTCCCCATCCCGCTAAGTCTGGCCCCATCCCGTCAATGCCTCTCCTACCAGCAAGCACAAAAATATTATTGATGGAATTTCGAGATAAAAGTGATTTTTGAATTATTCTAAACTGCAGATAAATTTTGCACGAGTAACATGCTTTTCATAATTTATTATGAAAAGCGTGTTAATATAATAAATAAATTAAAGCGAATATATATAAAAGCGATTCGTACTCGTGGAAAACGTTTTGCAGGAGGCATGTAGGCATATAGACATGCATTAATATTAATTGTATATGATGAATATTCAAGGAATTGGAGCACACATTTAGGAAAAGAGTATTTACATTTTATTCACTTCGTAGACTACATGATTGCTCATTACATATTCTGGAGTTCTAGAATATTGAAATACATTCTTTGAATACGATAGGATTCAAGTGCAAGATATTTTTGATTATTGCTTATCTATTTCCGATAAATGCGCCTAATAAAACAGAATATTTAAATATTTTATGACTGAAGACAAAGAAAAAAACCTGTGGCTTTCCTCTTTTTGTTTTGTTTTATCACCTTTTTTGCATTTTGACAAGTTTAAAATATAATAAAACCTATAAAAATAATAAAACCTAATAAAATACAGTAAAACCATATACCTTAAACCTTCAAAAAATACGGCAATATTTTATGATGTTGCCGAAAGGCACACAGAATTAGCTTCTAAGAAGATACTCTATTAAGTGCGTTTGTGAAAATTCTCGATTTTCCGTGAAAATGAGATGAAAATTGTATCATGAGATCATAATGTTATATTTCAATTGTACTATTAGGAAGCAAAAACTTGAAAAAATGTGTTTCATTTACTAAAACATTATTTTCTCAATATAAATATTGCATGAAATTATAAACAACAACATTGAGTTGACTCGAAAGTCTGTAAATATTATGATCTACAACGTCTTCTGTAGAGTTGGTTTATTTTGAGAAAATGTTTCCTTATTGAATGCGATGTTGATAGATGTTAGTGCAAAAGTAGCTTTGTTTGCTTTATTGCTACGAAACGAAATGGAGACTAATTTATTCAGATACATAGATTCAATGCTATAAAGCAATACAGTAACTTGTTTCGCCCTTGTGAGACGGGCCTGGAGGACATTACGTCTATGGATTTGAAACACGCGTATGACGAATGTTTGTTTCGAGTTGTATTCGTGGCGTGAGGATATATTGAGTCCCTGCAATTTCTGCTTTTGCTGTTTTCCATTATCCAAACCTCCCATATCTTTGTCTTAAAAACATTCCTATCGCATCAGATATAATCACCAATAATACAAATCTCGCAACAGTGCTCGATGCTACGAATTAATTAACATGAAACATAAACAAAATTGGACTTTGTTCGAGCAGATCTTTCAGCGAACATTGCCGCTGTCAATGATAAACTTGCATCGATCAATAGTTAGTAAGCTGACCGTGATGGAATTTTGAAATCTACCAAAAAGAATCTGCCTGGTATTCAAAACAAGATCTTGAGCGAGATCTCTGATCACACGTATCGACAGTAATGTTGTTGTGCTTAATAACTTGAAAAAGATGTTAGAACTGCAGTTGAATCGAAAGCTAATGACAGCAAAGCTGTCCCCCAAGGATACCCTCGGATGAGAAGATAAAACGTGCCAAAACCAAATGACATATGATTATTTAAACTATCACTTTAACATAGAACTAAGATTTACGAACAGTATCTTAGCGCCCCTCCCATCACTCTCCACTACAATTAACGTGTTTTTTTGTTTGTTTTTTAATTTTTGAAATATTTTACGTCAACTTCACATTAAAGTTTTGATTGAAACAATATGAAAAATAATAAAATAATTAATGAATACTATAAAAAAGTTGGGATTTTCTCAGGACTTGAAGGGGAATTATGGGGACAGGTTGGACCTGGAAAATATTTTTAGGCAGTATTCTATAAAATTGTGTCGGAGTCGAAATAGGAGTTACCAAATACAACTGTTTTAATTGTTCCATTGTTCAAACTGAAAATGTTAATTTAGTATGTTAAAAAAATGTTCATTTTGGTAAGAGATAGGTATCAGACTAAACAAAAATAAGGGTAACTATATTTCCGAAGAAGAGTTAATATAAACAATGATAAACTCATACAGAATACAGTAGACAACCTATTTAAAAATCCATACTACATTCAGTAGCAAAGGGCGTCGTAAACGCACAAATAAAAGGCGCATCATTATCTGGCGTTCGACTTTTCAAGGAACCACATCGCTTACCATGCGGAAGCACGCTTTGGGCAAATTTGGCTCTCACATTTGGCCACCGTAGAAACTCGAAATACGGAATGCAACTCCTCACTCACAAAAATGCAGTTGTGAGAATGTTGAAACGAACAAAGATTAAGTAGCGTAGAAACTTTGTAAAACACTTGCAGTTATCGTCGAAATGGCAATTGCTGTTTTGCGTGCTTAGTAGAATGATAAGGAATGAAGATGCTTCCGCATATTATGGCCTGTCACTCACTTGTGAAGATAATATAAGGAATTCTTCTACTGGAACAACCAAGCGGAATGTCTAACGTAAAAGAGACTCACATTAATACAAAACTGTTTTGGAATATTGAAAACAGGCTAACCTCAATGCAGGTGTAATAATTCTCGAAAATACTTTATTTTGAATAGTCTAAAAACAACTGAAGCATTTTTCTAGAAGGAAATTAAGGGATAGCAATTCAAATGTTGAATAAAATCATATTTTATACACGAACGGGATAGATCTAGTATGCACTAAGGAAAACATCTTAGAAAGGAGGTTGAGGATTATACTGGCAAATAAATTACCTAATAAAAGACAAAGTTCTCTCGTGTACAGCTGTACTCATATATAGCGGGAAAATTCCAACAAGATTTCGGCATGAAAACAAGACACAAAGGGCTTGAAATCTTGCATTCAAGAACAAATGGATCTTGAAAACAAAAGCCAGTCAACATAACATTTGTATTTGTTATTTACATACTTTATGCATACTCACGCATTAATTGTAATGGCTTCGCACTATTATAACACTAAGGTGACCAACCGTCCTCATTAGGGAGGACAGTCTTTTTGTTGGTTCTGTCCTTCCTCGAAAAGTGTTCTCTTAGCTGTCCTTTTTGATATTTTTCACTCAGATTTATGCGCTGTTAATTTTTTTGTAACTCCACTAGATGGCGCTGTAGAACAAAACTAAATATGTCACATGCAACCCGTAACACTACACGAAGCTTTTTAGGGCGTCAAAATATAAAATGTAGAGGCCTAGACCTCAAAGAAACGTTTCTCACACCGTAATCTACAGGATGAGATCTTCTCCAACATTCTATTATATTTTGGCAGGTCTCGCGATTTTAACCCACTTGCTCAGACACGTGCAGAATCTGAAACTAATTGACTGAGACGGACAGAGAGAGAGAGAGGCGAGGAGAGAGAAAGAGAGGCGAGGAGAGAGAGAGGCGAAGAGAGAGAGAGGCGAAGAGAGAGAGAGAGAGGCGAAGAGAGAGAGAGAGGCGAAGAGAGAGAGAGAGGCGAAGAGAGAGAGAGGCGAAGAGAGAGAGAGGCGAAGAGAGAGAGAGGCGAAGAGAGAGAGAGAGAGGCGAAGAGAGAGAGAGAAAGGCGAAGAGAGAGAGAGGCGAAGAGAGAGAGAGGCGAAGAGAGAGGCGAAGAGAGAGAAAGGCGAAGAGAGAGAGAGGCGGAGAGAGAGGGGTGGAGAGAGATGGGTGGAGAGAGAGGGGTGGAGAGAGAGGGGTGGAGAGGGAGGGGTGGAGAGAGAGGGGTGGAGAGAGAGGGGTGGAGAGAGAGGGGTAGAGAGAGACGGAGAGAGAGACGCAGAGAGAGGAAGACAGACGGAGAGAGAGAGAAACGGAGAGAGAGAGAAACGGAGAGAGAGAGAAACGGAGAGAGAGAGAAACGGAGAGAGAGAGAAACGGAGAGAGAGAGAAACGGAGAGAGAGAGAAACGGAGAGAGAGAGAAACGGAGAGAGAGAGAAACGGAGAGAGAGAGAAACGAAGAGAGAGAGAAACGGAGAGAGAGAGAAACGGAGAGAGAGAGAAACGGAGAGAGAGAAACGGAGAGAGAGAGAAACGGAGAGAGAGAGAAACGGAGAGAGAGAGAAACGGAGAGAGAGAGAAACGGAGAGAGAGAGAAACGGAGAGAGAGAGAAACGGAGAAAGAGAGAAACGGAGAAAGAGAGAAACGGAGAAAGAGAGAAACGGAGAAAGAGAGAGACGGAGAAAGAGAGAGACGGAGAAAGAGAGAGACGGAGAAAGAGAGAGACGGAGAAAGAGAGAGACGGAGAAAGAGAGAGACGGAGAAAGAGAGAGACGGAGAAAGAGAGAGACGGAGAAAGAGAGAGACGGAGAAAGAGAGAGACGGAGAAAGAGAGAGACGGAGAAAAAGAGAGACGGAGAAAGAGAGGGACGGAGAAAGAGAGGGACGGAAAGAGAGGGACGGAAAGAGAGGGACGGAAAGAGAGAGGCGGAGAGAGAGAGAGGCGGAGAGAGAGAGGCGGAGAGAGAGAGGCGGAGAGAGAGAGACGCGGAGAGAGAGAGGCGGAGAGAGAGAGGCGGAGAGAGAGGGGTGGAGAGAGAGGGGTGGAAAGAGAGACGGAGAGAGAGAGGCTGAGAGAGAGGGGTGGAGAGACAGGGGTGGAAAGAGAGACGGAGAGAGAGACGGAGAGAGAGACGGAGAGAGAGACGGAGAGAGAGACGGAGAGAGAGACGGAGAGAGAGACGGAGAGAGAGACGGAGAGAGAGACGGAGAGAGAGACGGAGAGAGAGACGGAGAGAGAGACGGAGAGAGAGACGGAGAGAGAGACGGAGAGAGAGACGGAGAGAGAGACGGAGAGAGAAACGGAGAGAGACACGGAGAGAGAGACGGAGAGAGAGACGGAGAGAGAGACGGAGAGAGAGACGGAGAGAGAGACGGAGAGAGAAACGGAGAAAGAGAGAAACGGAGAAACAGAGAAACGGAGAAAGAGAAACGGAGAAAGAGAGAAACGGAGAAAGAGAGAAACGGAGAAAGAGAGAAACGGAGAAAGAGAGAAACGGAGAAAGAGAGAAACGGAGATAGAAAGAGAGAAACGGAGATAGAAAGAGAGAAACGGAGAGAGAGAGAGAAACGGAGAGAGAGAGAGAAACGGAGAGAGAGAGAGAAACGGAGAGGGAGAGAGAAACGGAGAGAGAGAGAGAAACGGAGAAAGAGAGAAACGGAGAAAGAGAGACGGAGAAAGAGAGAGACGGAGAAAGAGAGGGACGGAAAGAGAGAGACGGAGAGAGAGGTTGTAGAAAAAACTTATCAATATTGCAATCTCGCAATGTTCATTTCTTGTTTTGTAATTTTTTTTATAATACAAAGTTCGCTAAAAATAGATCCTGCGTCATTACATAAATGCCCAACCTCTACTTCACCTACTAAGGTAAAGAATTTTGTAACGCCAATTCTTATTTAAGTACATTCATCGCATCAGAAAAGAATGTTCCATATTTCTCGTGCGTCGTTTCCCTATACTTGTCTCTGCGCTAATTCGTTCTGTCAGTGTGCTCTTTTTTATAAAGATCTTGCGCATGTTTGCCCTGCAGAGCACCAACTGTGCGGGCGACCGCGTTCGCATTTCGCTGTCTGGAGATGACAGCCTGAACGATGCCCACGTGTACTGCGGCAAAGGGACGTTCACGCTGCTGTCTGACGCCAACAAGCTCACCATGGTGCTGGAGACCCTGTACACGTCGACCGGAGGGCGATTCCTCTGCAACATCACCGCCGTGCGATCTAACACGTGCTTATGTGGCATGAAGAAGCAGGTGAGTTCTTGCTTTGGTAATCGGTCATCATCATCTTTGGTAATGGGTTTATACGTAAATAATTTTTCGTTTGAACGTTTTGTTTGATTTCACATCGGTTACTATACGTAATGCAATTCATATTGCTCATATAACTGTCAATCTCAACTTAAGAATTTATATTGAACGCAATGTAGATTTTTCTTTTTTTTTCACATTGATATGTTCTTAAATCGCTTCTCCATCACTCTGCCAAAGGTCGTGTCCAAGAACTGCGTTTCTACCGTTAGACGGTGTTTCAAAACCGTTAAATCCTATGCTGAACTGTAAGGCTGAATGTGAATTCTTTGTCTTTCTAAAAAACTGTGTTTGATGAAGGTATGCCACTTGCAAAACAAGTTGTCATTTTGAAATGGCCGAAAACGTTTAATAAGCTTTAAACGCGGTTAATATTGTAAATATTTTGCCTAGATGAATGCATTTTTAAAGTAATTATTGCTAAAATTGTAATAAATGTATACCAATTTGATAATACACTAAATTTATGTTCCCTTTTCTGGTATTTTGATTTTCACGTGCGTTCCGCTTCTTATATTCGATATGTTTGTAGCGATTTACAAACGAGGCAGGAGACGAAGAAACTCAGACGCTAGTTTTCACAACTTCGTAAAGTTGTGACAACAAACGTCTGGGGGCTTTGGCGAAGTTTTGTTATCTTTAAATTTCCTGAAGCACAGGGAACTCATAAAGATAACTATTAAAGACAAATTGATGAAAATGAAATATGAACACAACTCTTTTTAAATGCTTGTCTAAATGAGCTTACATGATTGTTACTGTATTTGGACAGAATTGCTTTGCATGAGAATTTCTTCAAGCCAACGTTCGAAAACTGTAATTATGAATTCAAGAACAATCTAATCAGGAAGCTCGCAAAACATTTGAGAAATGTTTCTTCGTGGTAAGTATTTCTGGAAAATGATATTACTTAACTTGCAATGACATTTAGGAAGATTATAAACACCTGTCGCATTTACATTCATTTTTTAAAAAAAATAAATCTTGCTAAATTTTACCCTACGTAAAAAATAAAATTTGAATAAATTACTCTTCTGAGACATTGTATTTACATTTTTACACTACATTTATGTTCTAGAGACATTCGCAGAGCAAGCTTTGGAGTCATTCTCTTCAATACAATGTACATTAGGACATACATTTTAAGCAGTTTTAATATGAATATCGTGTATAATGTAAAGTCGATTGGGTATACCCAGATGTTTTACATTTCATCTTAAGCGTGTCTCAGATTCAAAAATATTGATAAGCACTGCGATATGCTAATTATTACACTACGGAAACACTCCTCACGCCTTTCAAAGAACAGACAAAATGCTGTTGGGTATTTGCGCAGTACAATGTGACTTAAAATGTCTTAAAAATATTGAGGAGGTAATTAGTTATTATTGCGAAAGGAGAGATTGCAACACGTAGGTATGAAGGATAACTGTTGGCATTCGAAAAAGCGTAGAGCAGAAATACTGAAAGCTATCGCTCTGCCAAAAGGTTTCTCAAGTTGACCATGAAACGGAGACAGCACGTTTTATCAACTGCAGCTGAAGCAGAAAGACGTTTAGCAGAAAGATTGACGAGTTCTCGGAACATACTTTAACTTCAGCGATTAAGCAATACTTGATAAACTCACTCATTTTCGAAGAGAAATTAAATTTAGAAGTTAACTGGCGTTAATAAGCGAAGAAATTTTTACTAAAGATGTGATTCACTCATTTTGCAAGAGCTGTAAGAAGTGAATTATTTTAGCAGAGGGTAGTATAATCTTTAATACTTGTGCTCATGTTTTAAATGAATGCGAAAGGTGTTTATAAACTGCCTACTGAAATTGTTTGATATACCTTCCTTTGGAAAGGAAGAAAAGTCGCTTGTTCCCTGTAGCAGATTTATGACATTCTAAAAACATTCATCGCCTTAGTGGTACCTCCGTTCTGTTCTCAGCATTTCTATTGTAACGACAGGCTATACCCCGCACAGTGACTAGTACCTACAAAATGCAATCAATTACGTTGCTGAAAGATCTATAAATTTCTGCTGATAAACGAGTTCGGATGAAGAAACACGACATAGCGACAACATTAACACATATGGTTGAAGCATACAACATGAAGTTCCCTCCTTCTTGAATCCATAATTTTCATTTTTGGACTATTTTGCCAGCTGGAAACTGCAAAGAATCGTCCTTAGTCAAATTCCTTTGCCTTTGTAGATTCGAAAAGTAACCTAGTCAAGAGATACACTCATATGAGGTTTTCACGTGAGGTGAATACAGAACCCTACTGGACCCTGCCTTACACGTTTGGGGTTCGGAGTAAGAGGGACAGTAGGAATAGTCCTAAATTGGATAGTCGATTATGTTCTAATTGAAATATTAAAACATAAAATTGGGAATTAAGGAGGGTTTCTGTGAATAATCGTATTTTCGTGCAGACAGAAATAGTAATGTTTAAAGTCTTTCACTTACTAAATTGTTAATTGTGGAAAAGTGTTTTGATCGTATCAATTAGTCACTTTAATCGTATCATTGGAAAAGCATTGTATTCCTGCGCGTGCATGGAAAATTATTAAATTCTTATTGTTCTCTAAACACCGCGTTTTAGCCGTACACTCTTTTGGTGAATTTAACAAATACACTGAAAAAGATCTGAGTGGACAGATACTTCAGCAGAGTTGCGTCGGACGCGATGTCTCTCAGACGTGCAAAATCTCAGTGACTCCGCGGAAGGCTGCGACTTCAGAGGTAAAAATATCCTTCACCGTCATATATAATACTCGATTTAAGAATCCAACGGCCGGGGGGAGCGGCAAGTGGCCACTGAGAAGGCGACGAACAGAAAAAGAGCACAAGGTGATCGGGTGATGGGCAGGTGATCATCACTGACATCGGATGACTAGCAGCTGAGCAGGTAGGTCCAGGGGGTGAGCGGGCAGTAAGAGAACGGCCGGGTGGTCAAAGCGTGCGGTGAGAAGGCGATGAGCAAGCGGGAAGAAGGCTCTGAGATGCTGGGAGACAGCGACAAGAAAGCGGTGAGCAGGAGATGAGCGGGTTATGGACAAGTTGTGAGCAGACGCTGACCAGATGCACGTAGGCGGTGAGCTGAACAGACGACAGCAGGTGACGAGAAACCGAGAGGTATTTGACGAGCATTCCACGAGCAGGCGACGATTATGTGATTAATAGACGATGATGAGACCTTTAGACGACGGTGAGACAGTGCAAAGGCGGTGCGTCGGCGGAGAATCAGTGCTGAGTGAGAGACGAGTATTGGATGAGTAGGCGATGAGCAGATGTTCGCAGGCGATAATCAAGCGGTGTGACGGCATAGTGACAGCGATGAACAGGTGATGAGCAGGCGAGGAGCAGGCGATGAGTGGGCGATTATCGTGCGGTTAGATGACGATGAGATGGCAGTGATTTAACTGTGAGACGGCAGTGAGACTGCGGTGAAAATGCGGTAGTCGGGCTTGAGCAGGCGACGAGCAGGTGTCGAGTAGGCGATGAGCACATGTGTGCTGGTGTCGATCAGGCGATGAGACGGCGGAGTCTAGGCGACGAGCCGGCGATGAGCATTCGGCAAGTAGACGACGATCAGGGGTCGTGTATGCGATGAACAGAGCTACGGAGTCGATCATCAGGCGGTGTGACTGCGGTGACCAGGAGATCAGCAAGCGGTGAGTAGACGAGGAGCAAGGGTCGATTGTGCGATGGACAAGGGTAGGAATGCAATGACCAGGCGAGAGAGGTGAGCAGACAACGAGCAAGGGTCGAGTGTGCGATGAACAGGGGCGTGGAGGTGATGACGAGGCGGTGAGCCGGCGCTGAGCGACGCGCCCGCGCTGCTTGCAGTCGCGGATCGTGGGCGGACAGGAGACGGGCGTCAACGAGTTCCCGTTCATGGCGGGGCTGGTGGACTCGTCGCTGAGGCAGGTGTACTGCGGCGCCACCATCATCTCCAGCCGCTACGCGCTCACGGCGGCGCACTGCACCGTCGGCCGCAACGTCGCGCAGGTGGGGCTGCTCGTCGGGGACCACGACGTCACCGTGGGTGAGCACGGGCCTTACTCATTGAAGTTAGTCGATTCGTTACTGTACTGTTCTCGACGGGGCTGGTCGAGAAGCTTTTTTCAGTGTAAGCTACCCTGCCTAACAGGAGGTCCGTAACCACGTGGGATATTAATGGCAAATACTAATACTAATACTAATAATGATAATGATAATGATAATAATAATATTAATGATAATAATATTAATAATAATAATATAATAATAATAATAATATAATAATAATAATATAATAATAATAATAATAATAATAATAATAATAATAATAATAATAATAATAATAATAATAATAATAATAATAATAATAATAATAATTTTATTTCCAAAAGAATTACATTGACAGTGTACAAAAACCATCACCATAAAAAAAAACAATAAGAAGGAATACCAATTTTGTTTGACTACTTTACATACATTATACATCCTATTTAACCTTTCATTATAAATTCTGGCCTTATTCGGTTTAAATTTAAATATATTTATTACATTTATTTTATCTTATTCAGTACACTTCAAACCCTCTCTAAGTACTTTATGTACTTGTCAGAGAGGGGTTTTGTTACATTGTACGCTTGTTTTGTTCTGTTTTTTCTTTTTATCTTTTTTGTATTACCGTTGTTGATTATAGTTCACTCATTATCAGTACTGTTTGACATGAATTGTATTTATTGGAATTTAGATTTTTTCCAAGAATACTCAACAGGCAGAAAGAAATCATCCAATTATCTAGAATAACAAATAAATTGTAAATAAATAAAAAGATATGTTAGTTGGCAACTGGTTAATATGAAAACTAAGTTATACTTAATTACCATTTTGAAAATTTGTAGTGACAAATCAACAAGCAAAACGAAATCAAATTATTATCTAAATTAACAAGTCAGGCATATCTAAATTAACAAATGGCAGCTGACATTAACTTGAGTTAAATTGTCCAATTATAAATCATTGGAAATTAAATAATTGGGCTCAAAAACAAAAATTAATCCATACCGTGAACCATTAACGAAACTAAATGAGAGTAACAGGAGCATTATACAATTTTTACAAATTATTATCTTGTGTTAACCACTGTTTATAATATGAAGATTTATAATAATTAACAACATATATAATTAACAACATAAGATCTTGTAATGACAAAACTCAACAGGCAAAACAAAAACCAAATGATCCACTTATTCTCTAACCTAACAAATGGATTGTAAATAAATAAAACTAGATGGCAGTTGGCAACAGGCAAAAAATGAGTATTAAGATGTACTTAATTAGAATGTTGAAGACTTATGGTGACAAATCAAGTCAACAAATTATAGGACACACAAACAAAGTGTGGTCTATACAGAGATCAATTAACAATTGACATAATTACTTGTAGACAAATTACAATCAAAATATTATGTAAAATATAACAAAAACAAACAAACAAATAATGAAACTGACTGAGAGTAAAAGATACATTATTTTCAAATTATCATCTTGCGATAACCGCTGTTTACTATATGAAAATTTAGTTGTACATAATTCACAACAAAAAATCCTGCATTGACGAAACTCAATACGCAAAAGAAATCACAATCATCCAATTATTATCTTAACTACACATTAATTGTAAAGCAAAAAAGAAATTAAATAACTAAATTAAAACCAAATAACTGAATGAGTGTAACAGGAACATTATACATTTCTTACAAATTTGAATCTTGTGAAGAGGTAGTTTACTGTATCAGTGAAGAATTAGTTGTAAATAATTAACAAAGTTCCTGAGCTGTCTATTTTCATGTTATGCCTAGTATCTTGTGTACCATTCTTTTAATTTGTTTTCAATTCCCTTTTAGATGTAACTTTTAATATTTCATCTGGCATTGAATTATAGCTATTTTGTCAATTCCTGGAGCTTTATTACAGTCGTCCATCCCTTTAATTAAAGAACTAGTTTCCTCTAATGTGATATCAGGCAAGTAAAAAGAGTTCCTTTGTGTTATTACATTTTTTGGTAGGACTGCTAGGTTACATTTATGTACAATGTCTTCCGTTTGTTGTTGATAAGTGATAGCAAATCTTTCTACTATTTGTTCGATTGAGTTACTATTCCCTAAATTTCTTATTATGACTTCATCTAAAGATTTTTTCTCTGGTACACCAAGTAGTTTATTTATTGTTTTCCAAGTGTTTTTCATGTCGTTTCTGCTATTTTCAAATAGTTTGTTAAAATATTCTTTCTTTTGTTGCTGGATTTTTTTTGTTATGTCATTTCTGATTTTTTTATAATTAATTCTTAGTGTGTCTTTTAATTCTTTATTTTTGACTGAAGTCCTTTTCCATTTTTTAAACAAGTTATCTCTTTGTTTGATCAGTTCATTGATATCTGAGTTTATCCAGGGTTTCAATATTACCTTTCTTCTGCTGTTGTTAGATTCTTTAGAGACTAACGCTATATCATATATTTTTTTTATTACTTTGTACAATTCATTAGCTGTTAAGTTTTGAAGATTAAATTCATTTAAGTTCATTAGTTCTTTTTGTAGTTTACTTTTGTTTATAAATTCATATAATAATATTATTAATATTAATATTAATATTAATAATAATAATAATAATAATAATAATAATAATAATAATAATAATAATAATAATAATAATAATAATAATAATAATAATAATAAATATAATAATTCGTTCTATCCAACACGGTGAACATTTAAACTAGCTTTACCTAGCGCCCCGGCGGAGTGTGCTTTCGAGGTGACTATTTGTGGTTGTTACGCAAGTTCTGATTAATTTTTGTTTTTCAACAATAAATTTGCATGGTTCGTCTCCAAGTATCAATCGAAGTACTACTTTTTTAAACATTTGTGTTTCATTATTTTATTAGGTTTAACGGTTGATAATATAACATAATATATATATATATATATATATATATATATATATATATATATATATATAACATCGTTAATATTATGAACCTAAGGATTCCCGTGGGACTTGAAAGGCACTATAGTATTCCACAATGTTTCAGTACTGTAGTCTTAGATTCTCAAAACTCATTTTTTCTAGAATTCTTCGAGAAGATTCTTTTCAACTAAAAATGAAGTAAATCCATTCGTCTCCTCAAGACCAGACTAATGTCATCACCTTCGTATGTAGACGTAAAACACGCTCAAACGCCTTTTAGTTTCTTAACCCCTCCTTCAAAACAAAACAGTGTCCGGTATCGTCTATCCTCAGAAACAGTTACTCTAGAAAGTATCGATAGAAGTATTCTTTTGTAAATCGTGGCAAAAAAGAGACTTTAGAGATCCATATTTCCCGAATAATCCATAATACCTGATCTTCCTTGACCATAAGAAATGCATGTAAGTGACATAAAAATGGTTTCCAAGTAATATTATCATTATTTCAACATTCAAATAATCATCCAATAACAGACATAGAATATTGTGCCCGCCAATTTTTTGTGACATGGGCATGCAGGCTATATGTCTTGCGGTGTTACAAGATTTTTTTATAACAGGCTTTCTTGTCATTTTCAGTTATCTGATAAAGATTCATGGGAAAGTTTAAAAATGGTTATTTATTATATTCATGGCCCTAAATAAACCTTCACTAATCTAACGGGCACAAACTACGACATATTTTTGCCTTCATTTTTGCAAGATCATGAGGAAATTAAATGTGTCTTCAAACCAATCGAATTCGTTCGGGATGAACAAATTAGCCCGAAGAATATAGAAATAGCGCGCAAATTTTGAACGAATGATGAGTAAGAAAAGGTCGTTGCTACCTCCAATTATTCTAAAGCATAACGTGGAAAAACATTTGTGTAAACAGCAGTGATGAACCTAATGTGTTGATATGATTGCGTTGAACAATACATTTAATGAACGGGCCTCAAAACAATTTCATGCCTGGGAGAGTTGTTATTGGCGTGAACTCAGACGTAAATATATTGCAAAAATGTGTTGCTTTATTAGCCCTTAATTGTCTTAATAGTACAAACTTGTTTTTACGCAACTCTTTGAACTTACTACTTCGTCGCCTATTGAAATCACATCAAGTTGCACTAAAATATTCACGTGATGAAAATCATGAAATCTAACAGTTTGCCTTATTTTCTCAATACTAGCGGTGACATTCCGGCTAATCAAGGCACTTTCAGAAATTATGTAAACTATAGAGGCGTGCAATTGCCATACATGTGTCTTTCGGAACGAAAACGACTCACATAAGGACATTCCAGAATAATCCGACGAAGGCGTCGTTATGAAACAATGTTACGAAAATTTTGACAAATTTTCATTTCGACGAGGTTTGAAAGATCTTATTGTATTATTCGAAGGTTCAGTTAATCGTAAAACCGTCAAAAGACATTACTATCAACTACCCACAGGTAGGCTGAATTCCTTTTTTATTTCGAAAGGGGCTTTAGCGCCTAGTTCAACCACTAGCTAAATCGTGTTTCGGGAAAGAGAAAAGAAAAATTACTTTGTTTTGGTTTTCAACGATGGGCGTTGTGGATTTTTGCCTCGCGTAATACGAAACATTGACCATTAAACGAATCCTATCAAGTATCTAAATAAACTTTTTCTAAGAACATACAAATACAAAAGAAATTTGAAGAAAACAATTGGAGCCATTTTTGAGAAGATTTTGAAAATGTCCCAAGGGCTTCATGTAAATTACTCCCAAAAATTAATGAATGCCGCAGAGCTCCGATTCAGGCCAGATGGACAGGGGTTTATTCATTTTGGAAAAATCCTATGCATGGTTTAGGCGCTAGTGTTGTTCACATACACCGGACTAAGAGACGGACAGGCGGACGATCGTTTTGAAACAAAACACTTTTTCTGTATCGGATGATCCCAAAACGTCTATTTCCGTTGAAATCTGGAAATCGATTTTCTGCAGCATTCCATAACTTTCCCTATACTACGAATATTACTCCGTATAACATATGTATATGAGAAAGTAAAAAGAGCAGATTAAAAACAAAAAAGCATTCTCTATTTCCTCTATCCTTTTGTAGTGAAAGATTGAACTTTTTACCTAGTCCTTCAAGGCTAATCAACAAGACACGTCCCTTTCAGGCAGTGACACCAACGCGGCGGCGCTGTACAGGCTCCTGTACTTCAAGGTGCACCCGTACTACAACCAAGACGCCCAAGTGGAGAAAGACAACGACATCGCGCTGGCGCGCGTGGACGGCGCCATCAAGATGAGCCGCGAGGTGATGCCCGCCTGCCTGCCCTTCCGGTGGAGGGACTACGACTTCGCCAGCGCCAAGGTGGAGGTGACGGGTGAGCACCCCAGCCCTGCCAGCCCCTCCCGCAGAAGGCCAAATTAGACCTTAGGGGCATTTGATCAATAATACCACCCAGTCCACGAATGTCTCGATGATCATCCAAACCATGAATAATATCACTAGCACACATGAATAACAAAGCATGCGTTAATCCTATAATGCCCCTAAAAGAACTATTATTCGTCCTATAACTCTTGCCGTCCTAGAAGTAAATATAATTGCAGGTTACCTCCTATTAACATTAGTAGGATATGTAGGACCTATAACCCTAGATTCAACAATTTTAATTCAAATCTTTATTATGTAAGAAGTTATTTTATTAATCCTCGAAGTAGCAGTATCTATTAACTAGTTATATGTGTTTGCTCTATTAACCACACTTCATTCAAGAGAAATAAGTTGGTGTTAACCTCCTGAACGACTACTTGCATCTCTGACACTATGAACCCGTCTCCTAAGAGACTTGTTTAGCTAAATATACTTGTACTTGTACATCCTGAGGCAAACCTTCAGCCTCTAGCACCGAACCCAGTCGACTTGGATGCTGTGTTATCCGTCTGAGATTGTACTCTTAGCTTTCAGAGGCTCTTATTCATCTTTCGACACCAATCACATGGACTATGCGAGACACATCCAACTACAACCCGTCAATACTTAACTCTCATTCTCCAAATTCACTCTCCAACTATCACTATCAATAATGATGACCATTAGACAGGGTGTCATCATCGAAATGTGATTTTAAGGGTTTTCAAACTAAACAAAATTAACAAATATTGTTTAAAAATAAAATCCTGTATACGATACGTGTTTAATAATTTCATTAACTCAGCAGTAATATGTCCCTCTCGCTATTATGTCCAGTACCTAATTTTCTTCTTCGTGAATAAAGTTTTATTTAAATCCATCGTTGTAGACATAATTACGAATTGATTCAGATCCAATACATTGATGGAAACGTTTTTACAGATGACTTAAAATATTTTGATTTATTATTAATGCACATTCAAATATAACTTTTAAAGAAACAGTTTATAACACTGTAAGCAAGGATGTACCTCGCTTCTCAAACTAAAGGAGTTCAAGCCCACACACCTGTTACGATTTTCGTTGCGAAATATTGCCTGCAAGAGCAAATTGGCACACATCAATTCAAATAAACACTTCTTGAAATGGACTATTGCATGATATTTTTGGTTACTTTCAAGTACTTTTCTTATCACTTTCTACTGATATTGGACCAAGAAAAGGAAATAAAGATAACGATAGATTGCTACAGAGTTTAAAGATTAATTTACAAACAATTATAAATTGAATTCGGAGAATTTAAAAACATTCTAATTTAAATAAACAAAGAATTTCATGACACTGATGAAGAGCTTGGCTTGTAAGAAGAGACACACACTTCGACCAAAAGTGAGATATTAACATTTACCAATAGCAGGGGGCTTGTTGTGGCTGGTGTAGCTTATCTTGTTACTGCCCCAATCCCTTTAAGTTCCCTTGAACGGGGAGTAGTCTTATAACTTAGTTTTTGTTTCCAGATATTTTGAAAAAACAAAAACTTGGCATGGATTCTGCCTTCCGATGGACTCTTCCGATGTACTCGTTGCCTAAAAATAATAGTATTAATTGCTACAGTAGACTTAAACTACCTGTTTTTCGTACTTCTTACGTCACAAACGTGAGAGACGCAGAGATCATGTTACAATGCTCTGAAGAATTACTTCGTTCACTTTGTTTGTTTTCTCTTCGTTTTGCGAAGGTAAATTCGTTAAAATTGACATCAAATTGTTGGAAATATTATTTTCATTAATATTCTTCAATAAATATTAACGTTAGTTTAACTTTTCTCAATGAACTGAACAATAACCTTAATGAAAGCTGGTAGACGGCTATATCGTGAATTTTAGTCGAAGTAGAGAATATAAAACGTCTTGTGATGTAGAGAGTGTAGGTATATTAGGGTACAGAAATGAAGTAACACAATTCACGACTTACATTGTACTAAGCATTACAAACCTTACATTTTGCCCATGTGCCACAAGGCCTTTCGTTTTTGGGAGACAATCGTGTTCGCACTTTACTTGTGGTGGATCCATTTGCTTTGCAAACTCGCTCCGTTTACTGTAATTACGTCGCACGCAGGGCAAATTGGCGTGCGACGCAAAAATCGGCGATACACAAATATATGATTACATACGTGAGTAATGGCTTCTTTCATCTACGCGGCGATACAAAAGTAACCTTCGCAGGAATAAGGTTAAAAGATGCCTAGCTATACCCATACGAAACATTCCGAGCGGGTAAAATACACACACTGAATTTGGGATGACAGAAATATTCCATAAACGTCAAATTACAGAAGTGATCGACATTTCACGGTATTGCGTCGACATAAAACGTATATGTAATCAACTATGTTGCATGATCGACTCAACAGTATTGACATTTATTGTACATGCTTATAGCGACCGACAAAATCAATTTGCAAACATTGTTATACGAGATTATGTATAAAATTCAAAGCTCATCGCCTTTTTCCATTGCAAAAACGACTTCTACTGATGTTACATAATATAAATGTGATCATTTGATGACAATTTAACGTAAAACAAGGTAAATTTTTAAAGAAAAATCACTTCATGTCCATTTTCAAAGGTAGATGAAGGGAGATCCCCGGGTCAACTACCTTCTTGGACTTACCATCAATCGCTGGCCCTTTTCATTACAAGCAGTTACGTGCTCTATTAGAAAGCGTCACCCTATCGAGTGAAATTATAAGATTTTTACATCAAAGCAGTTAGACGAGTAATGTTCGCCATCTCCCAAACAATTGAAACACTACCGACATTCCTGAAATTGAGCAATATCACGAGAAACTGCGGGTTGTTCTGCATGTGTGGTTCCACTTGTTGGTCCAGGCTGGGGCACAACAGAGTTCGGCGGAGCCACGTCCAACGTGCTGATGAAGGCGGATCTGTACGTCCAGTCTCCAGCGCAGTGCTCCGCAGTCTTCGGCAACGCCGTCAGCTACCGCCAGATGTGCACGTACAACTACGGCAAGGACGCCTGCCAGGTAAAGTACTTGACTTGCGCAAAACATTAAGGTTTTTCTGCACAGCCTGAACCTGGGTAAAGTGTACGCTAAATATCAAGTTGCAATCTGTGCCCACACGCGAACTCCAACGCCTCATTGCGGAAACAGCACAGGACGGTATTTCACGAAGTTTGTCACATCCTGTAGCGTGTACGATAAGCGTTACGTTAATGGACGTTGCCGCAATTGGGATCGGCAGAGTGTGTTGCTTTTGCTAAACTAGTTTCATAAGCAAATAAAAGCGAAAGAACTGGGAAGTTCCAAAAACAAGATGTGCTGTCGAGATTGGCGCTCTCTGACGTTTCCATACGTAACTACTTAAGTTAACTTGAAGTTTTAGAAGGAAAACATTGTGATACATGTTTTAGTACAGCTACGGTAGAGACACTTATGCGGGTTATCTCCGGAGACTGGGTACTTTCCAACACAGTTCCCAAATCTCCCATGCCACTAAAGGAGATATAATTTTTCAAAGCGCGAAATTAGATTGGTGCCGGTTTCAAAAAACAGAGTCCTTCGGTTTTGATTATACATTACATCGCCATATTACTCTAAATCAGCTTACTCTGAATTCATGTTACTTTAATACTGAAGGTCGCTTCTAATTAAGGGAGCAAATACAGTATACAATTTAGAAGCTAATGTTAGTCACAGACAGACGGACTGATGTATTGGCCGATGAACAGACATGTGAAGATATGACATAAGGCCCGTCTCGGTGATTGTGCTCATACTGCGACAATAGTCCGAACGCTTAACGAGTTCCTTCTTTACTTCATTTTCAAATACAATATAACTGTGTATCCTCATCGAAAATATTAATTTTTTCAACATTCCGTAAATCTAACTTAGAAATATAAAAAACGGCATAAAGACATGTATCAATATAATGTGAATTAAAAAAAGGCATTGAATAAAACAATTATTCCTGAAAATAGTTTGGAAATGGTTGAAATTGTTTAAAACGCTTATACTCAGTTGTCAATTAACACTTGAATAAAACTGCAAAAAAGCATTGTTCATTACGGTTATGTAAGCCACAATTCTTGGCAAAACCTAACTATTTCATTTACAAGGTAGTGAATTTCATACAATTTACGAACTACATAGCCATGTGTGATTCCAGAACGACAGTCTTCTTAAATTGAAGAACAAATACACAAATGCTTAATCATTAATGATTAGTTCAATATATTAAGTGTTGTTCTTCTGGTTTGTGTTAATACCCCTGAAGATGAAATTAAATATTCCGAACGTCGGCAAACTGAACTATTTTAATGTTTTGAATTTAACTGGCCAAATCCCGTCATACGGAAATTCTTTCCTTTTCTTAGAAGGTCGCGAATCATTCATATTTGGTTAACTCTTATTAAAGCAATGAACTACGTTTTCGATGTCCATTTGAGAAATCATGTAGTATTTATTCACTCACAAGAATTAGCCCCCTGTGTTGTTATCGTAACCTTGTAAACCAAATTTTCTCACTCGTAAACAAAATCACGTTTTCGTAACATTACTCTTTCCTCCCCACAGGCACTGGTCCTTCGTTTTGACAAGAATAAATGTATTCAACATATTATTAGATTACAAAGCCAAAGGCAATCTAAACATTCGGCCATTCAATTTTGAAGGTTGACCTTGGGGATATGGGCGACAGGCGGAGGCCGATGGTGATGTGTTTGACAATTACGCCACCAGCGGTGTAATTTATGTCACACTTGATTGACAGAAATATACAAATGTGTGTGGCTTACACGATAAGCATGATGTTTTTCAATAACAAGATATAGTGGAGCATATTTGAAACGAACATATTGCTTGCACTTGTAATAAATAACCAAACACCTATCACGCACCAGACAAGGACAAATAGACCGTTCCTGAAATTGTATCAGCTTGTCCAGAGTCTCGAAAGACAAAAACGCAATTAAATTTTACAGCGAGGAGAACTCAAATATAAGACTTTATTCATGTACGTACTTCCTAAATTTTCCACGCAAGTATAAAATGTCCGAATATGTGTATGAATTAACAATTTATTTCATCCAATCATTTTTATCAATATTTTTACCAATGCGGATTGAGAAATATTTACTTATGAGTGTGTGGCAGGTCGCATTAAATTAAGATAACTTCACTTAGCAGTTACTTCTGAATGTGTCGTAGGGCAACCACATACCCTCAGACCGTCTTTCTCCAAAAGAGTCAAAGTACGCGAAAGTGAGACAGATTAATAATGTTAAGTCGCTCTGTAAATAATCATCTCGCAGCCAAAGTAATGACCGTTGTATTTTTTGCTTATTAGTTAGTTTTATTGCACGTATAGTAATGTTTTCTTTTTAACTATTTATCCAGAACTCCAGACAAGTTACGCTATTAAAAGCAGCCTATCCCGATTTTCGAGTATATCTATGTAAATTTGTATTAAGTTGATTTCATAGACTGTCTAGAATTTCACTTAGAAGAATGGCTCAGGAGTTATTAAAGACGGTATTTTTTTCCTTTTCAGTTTTATTAAAAGTTTATTAATTTATTACAAGATTATATTTAATAAATATGAAAAAATTTCATATTTATGTCTTTAATAATTCTTGGATCTTTAGATTTAAATTTATTATTAAAGTTCGCTTTGAGCTAATGCTCAGTGGCAAACATGCTAACAATTAGAATTAGAATTACAAAACATTTTCAACATTTATAATTAGGTTTACTATTAGAATTACTGGTCGATATCATACTTCCAATTTATTTCTAGCTAACTCTAAATTCACTTCTAGTTTACATAACACTTCACTACACTACACTTCACTCCCCTTCACTACACTACACTCCCTTCCCCTCCACTACACTACACTACACTTCACTTCACTTCACTTCACTTCACTGTATAAGGGACATGACGATAATAATTATAACAATAACAATATAAGAAATAATAATAACTTAAAAATTTCCCCAAAGCTAATGACAGTGTTAACAATGATGATAAATTTGCCAGTAATATATAATAATAATAATAATAATAATAATAATAATAATAATAATAATAATAACAATAATAATAATAATAATAATAATAATAATAATAATAATAATAAAAGTAATAGTAATATTAATAATAATAAATAATAATTATAAATAAATAAATAAATAATAGTAATAATAATAAAAAAATAATAAAGATAAATGTCTCAGTCAGTATTATTTGAGCTAATCTAGATGTAATGAAGCATATTTTTAAATTTGGCTACGTTAAAAGGAAGAGCCTCTAGTGCTTCTGCAGGTAGTTTGTTCCAATCTGCTATAGTGCGATTCACAAAGGAGAACTTGCCTACATGAGTTCTTTGCTTTCTACATCATATTTTCCAAAGATGGTCTCCTCTGCTTTTATAAACTGATTTCTGTAATCTTTTACCGATATCTGCCCATGCTGAGTCCCCTCTGTATGTCTTACACATTACGCATAGACGCGCCCGTTACTTACTCCTGAGTGCAATGTCTATTAACACTTAATGGACTTTGGTAACAAGGCGCCTTGCTCGTTTCTTGTGCTGCTGTGACGAGGCGGGTGCCTTTGCAGTCGGACTCCGGGGGCCCGCTGTTCTGGCAGGACCCGTACACGCGGCGCACGCACGTGGTGGGGGTGGTGAGCCACGGCATCGCCTGCGCCACCGACAGCCCCGGCGTCAACACGCGCGTCACCTACTACCTCGACTGGGTCGCCAGCATCGTCTCAGGTGAGCCCACGGCCCCACCAACCGGTAGGCCTTCTCCTAGAATGGGGGTAGGAAATGGTTTGTAATAAATAACCACTCCCAAGGCCCTACCAATCGGTAAGCCTTATAGAATGGTGGTAGTACATTTGTAAGGCTCGTTTGAGCGGGAGTTTGAGCGGGAGTTTGAATTACCGCCGCTATCACGCGACGTAATTATCTCTGCTAAGTTTACCTCTCAGTCAGAATTCCTGTAGTAACTTCTTCTACTCTGACTGGGAGGTCCTATGGGTTCGACTCTCGACAGTGGCGTATTTTCGACACTAGCTGTAAACAATAGGTTGAATTCAGCCGCTGTCTGGAAAATTCTACCGGCAGGCTGCTTTGACCGGTAATTTTGCGTGGTTTCTCCGTTCAGTACCTGGCGAAATCTGGAAATGTAGGCTTCCGCAGTAACCGGATCAATGGGAAAATATTTATCATGTACATAAAGGGCATTGCTTTTTTAACAATCTTTAATATTATGAAAAAATTCGAGGGCTCTAGACCTTCCAGTCCTGGTGTGACATATTTGTAAAACGTGTTTGTATAAAGTTAAACTTTTTTTGCTAGGTCAACCCTTTGTAACCCATATTCTACAACTATACGCATTTTATGAAATATAATACAATGACTACATCCGCTATGATTTAAACACAGCTAAAAACAAAATAGCTGGAAAATTTGTCCATTATTTTCTACGTATATTATTCTAATTATTTTCGACGTAAATTTCTTAGCCATTTCTTGAATGATTCCTTTAGCCAGTTAGAAATCTGAATTAGTATGAGTTACAAATGGGTAATATACAAAATAAACAAATAAATAAGTAAACAAAACAAAACAAAATCGCTCATTAATTTCATCAACATCATTTACGTGTATGCATTAGTAAGCGTAGGCTAGAAATTGGAAATTACATAAGATTTACCTGTAAAATGATGTCACAGCCTTTCGAATATCTAACCATACACTCGAGTGCGGCACAAGACATCACCGTTTTCCTACCGGAAAACACCTAATTTAACACGAAAGCACCCCACAAGTAACCAATGCCCTATATGTATCTCAACACCTATAAATTGTTTAAAACGTTGGTGGAAAAATCCAAAACCATCTTGGCGCGAATTAATTTTTTTTTAATGATAAATTTGGTTTTAATTATTTTGTACTATCTACCATATTGTTCTAAGATCTGAAGAACATATGTAATAGAATGTTATGAGATACATTCTAGGGGGAAAACCGAGTGAGTACTCCAACGTTATCTAGTCGAAAATCCATTTTAAAAACTTATATTTTTTTCTGTGTGAATTTGGCGCCAAAATTGGTTGATACCTTCAAACTCAACTTTTTCCCGTCTCAATAGAAATTGAGGAAATATATAACATGAAAAACCCATTTCTCATTGTATCTCTGCAACAAATTACCCCAGGAGGCTGATTCTTTTGGCATTCAACGGCACTTTAACTCTCATATGAGTAACGCAATATCGATTTGGTTTGGGGGAACTTTTCATCTTCTTATTCGGCTATATTCTTTCGTAGCATTTTATTAATAAAAGAAACCTGCGATCTATTCAATATATAGTGTTCTCCACTTTTTTTCTTTTTCTTCTTTTTTTTGTGCCTCTCTTGGTTAAAGCCGAGTGAAATATTTCTTTATAAGAAAACGTTTTGCACTATTGATGTATTTAAATTAGTACAATCATTCAGAACATTATAAGGCACATTATAAAGTAGTCTTATAATGTGGATGTCCTACACAATATTTTTCAAAATTATTTCCAAAATAATCTTAAAATTACATACTTCATGGGACAAATTGAAACAGAGCTTCTTCATCACCGAGTATTTCCCCAAATACGTGGAAGTTTGAAATGTGTCGTTTTCCGATGAAAAAATTTAATTATTGTTACTATTGTTATTTTCTGGAGCCTAGAACAAGAGTGTATTTCTTATAACACGTCACATTTTAATACATTTGTTTTCTTTTGTTTCAGCCGACGACACGTACTGTATAGTTTAACATCTGCTAAACGGCATTGGATTTACCCTAGGAGGTCTATCTCCAAGAAGACATCTTCCTTTATGACGGGGAGAAGACTGAAAATATTGTCTTGCCAGTGTATGACTATCTGATACACATTCCTTTTGCCATCTTGTAAATAGACGCAGAGTACAAAATCCACTTTCGGTGCCAGTTGTTACTTTTCAATGTGTACGTTGTAAATTTGTTAATAATAACATAACAATTCAGCATAATATTTTTTTGAAAAATCTGGAGATTTATTTTTTTATTCCTCTTTACTCACAATGTTTCTAAATCAATAACTTTTCGCATTACCATAAATACCTACTTCATTATTTAGTGCAGAGGTTATGTAATTTTTATAAAAACATTGCACATTTATCACGCGGCTCCAAAATTTAATGTAACTTAATTTAAATGTAACCCTACAATTAAATTTAACTACGAGTAAATGACCAGTTTTAAAAAATTACGAGAACATTGAAGAAAGCCAACTTGTTAAAAAGTATTGAAATTAATTTATTAAATAGTTACAAAAACGTGGAAAAACAACTTGTAAACTCATCACAACAAAGCAAACAGTGTTAGAGTGTGTCTGTTAATTGATAACAGAATACTTATTGAATTCACACCTGATCACGTTCCACGGTACTTTATTTTGTGTATGAATATTTACAGAATAGGCTCAAGCCTGACTGTAAGTAATCATAATTCCTTGTAATTAGTGGGAGGTTAATTATCTCAATACTCTGTTAAGCAGCGTCCCCCGCCCCGCACGCTTCGTCCGCCTGCCTCTCACGCCCATCCGGTCTGCCACTGCCCCGCCCCGCCACGCCCAACCACGCCACGCCCCGCCACGCCCCGCCACGCCCCGCCACGCCCCGCCACGCCCCGCCACGCCCCGCCACGCCCCCGCCACGCCCCGCCACGCCCCGCCACGCCCCGCCACGCCACGCCACGCCCCGCCACGCCCCGCCACGCCACGCAGAACAGTAAAACCTTTGTTTAGCGCCGTTATTTCTCTCAGCATCACACAACTTATTCTCTACTACGTACATTACTCCGTATGGGGAAAGTAAAAAGAGAGTCACTTAATAATTGGAAAGAAAAATTAGAAGCAATGAGACTCACATACATTGATTATTATCATATTCACACTGATGGTGCAAGGGATACGAGATTGGAGATGCCGTATATTATTGTGGTACTACCCTAAATTATACCCTCGATCCTGTAACGTCATTTGAAACGGCAGAATTATATGACATATTAATAGCCATGACACAAATATATAATAACTCAATTAATATAAAAAATAATGTTATATTTACTGACTCATATTTTGGATTACATCAACAAACACATGAAAGCATCTGAAGTCTTAAACCATATTCATGGAATATATTTAATGATTCTAAATTGGAGTAAAATACCATTATTTCATGGATACCAACACATAAAGATATATTTGGTAATGTTAACGTTGATTTCGAAGCTAAAAGAGCTGTAACAAATGTGTCCCAATATCATCCATCCGAAACAGAGTTCAAAATCCATTAGAAATAAATTAAATATCCAATGGCACAGAGCATGACAGAATGAAAAGTCCAGCAAATTTCATAAAAATATATCTAACTTCGTTGGGCTTGTAACAAATCCCTCAATTAATCATCAAAAACAACTTGCTCTGTCAAGAATTATAAAAAATTATTCTCAATTATCTCACGAATTTCTACTTGAAAAAGTTCCACAACCCACCTATATCATCTGTAACACTTTTCTATGAATAAACCACATTCTTCTGGATGCCCCATCCATAATAAAGACAAACAAGAGTACCTAGGAAATGAAAACGTCAATACAATTTTTTCATCGTCAAGAAAAAGTGATGCAATTTTCAAAAAATATTGAAATTTTCACAGATTTGTGTTTTTATTTAATTACTGTAATAGTAGTTCATGACCATTGTACTTTATGCTACTGTAAGTACATTTTTTTTTAAAGTGCAAATCTGGAGCCAACGACTGAAGACACGACCGACCAAGATCTCCCCATAGTTTTCACGACTATGAACAAAAGATGTATCGCTTTCTTCAAAGAGTACTAAATCTGGCAAAGGAAACAAAAAATGGAACGAGTTAAACTTGTGTTGAACACCATAGCCGCCATTAATCTCCAATTGTCTCTATCCAATGAAACATTCATTTCGTTTGCACAGACTCATTGTAGCTCCATCTCTAATTTGTTTTTACAGTTGAGCAATCTTACAAAGTGCAAATAAGGTAGAACTGTGTACACACACACACATGCACGGGCGCCTACAGACTTGTTTCGTTTATTCTTTCCCGGCACATAAACATCGCCTTGAAACAAAAACATCTTAAGGAAAAATAGACTCCGCCTATTTTATATTTTCACTTTACACAATTTTTACAATTTTGAACATAAATTGATTTGAGGGGGAAAAATGTTTCTTTGAGCATAGGATGCGTCTTATTCTGTGCAGTTCGCGATCTAATTACATTAAGTCGTGGAAGTAATAAGACAATCAGTGGGGCATCAACACTAACCATGTGATAACGTTCGCCAACACAGCTATCATAGATATCAATTCAGTCCACTAACACAAGCTGATGGGCCGAGACGGTGCTGAATTTACGTTTCAGGGTTATAGAACTGGTTAAACGCTGTTTCAATCTTCTTGGTCGACTATTCTTCTTCTTCTTCTTCTTCTTCTTCTTCTTCTTCTTCTTCTTCTTCTTCTTCTTCTTCTTCAGAAATTTATTTTTACCAGTATGTTGGAATTGTGGTGAGTCTTCGTTGACATTTACAATGAAATAATTATATGAGTCGTCATTGCCAACAGTTTTGATTATTATAAGAGCAGCTTTCGATGGCCATCATAAGCAAAACTGGCTAAGTCATCGAAAGCTGCTCTTATAATAAACAATACTGTTCACACTGACGACTCATATAATTATTTCATTTACCAGTATAGTTGTGTTGGTGCACACTGTGATTAAATTTACTGGATTCGGCACGTATGAAGATCGTAATTCTTTACCTTTTCATGCATATGTCCCTATCCTGACGTAAATGTCCTTTCCTAATTTCGGTCTCAACTCTTTTCCTAGTGCTAGTTATAAAGCAACAACTATTTCGTTAAATTTATTGCACCCAATAAGTTTATTTTTGCAATATCCAAAATATTTTCACGGCGACACGAGGTTTCTTTCGGACTGGAAGATGAATTAGATGAAACACACGTAATCTACTACCGCAAATCATCACTCCGCAATTAACAAATATTTTACTTGTATAGTTAGACTAGAAAAAAAGAATATAATGCCTAAAAAGCCACGGTAAACCAAATTAGATCAATGCTTCATTGTCAATTAATAGAACAATCTAGTGGTGCTACAGAATGGCACAGACTTTACCGTATTAGTTTTCTTCTTCCTTTGGCTTCGGCTAGCTACTCGGACGTAACACATACTCTTGCCAAGTGCCATCTCATATCTCCGCCCAAAGTACATATTTTAAAATTTTCTTATTTTTTGGTTTTCAAAGTTTAGAACGGAAATATTATTTTAAGAATATTAAAGAACAGTAAAGACTCGTCCTAAATGGGATTTTTTTTTTCAAAATTTGGAGCTGTTTTTACGAAAATGGCGTTTAAGCGCAACAGTAAATTCGAAATTTGAACATTTTTTCACAGAAAACTATTAAGTTTTTGTAAAATTTCATAAGAAGCCGTTTCAAACACTTTTAGTCACAAAATCAATAGTGTTTACAAATTGCTGAAAATGTGCATATTAACGGCGTGAGATATCTTTAGAAAAATTACATTTGTGTAATTTTTGAAATAACAAAAGAATACAACGAAATTGATTCTTTGTCATCTTAAACAGTTTATAAAGTATATGTGCTTTAAATTTAGTTAGTTAGTTAGCAATATCCATTAGAAACGTTTAAAGAAAAAAGTTAGTGCAATTTTTTAGAAAATGGCGTTTAAGTGTTTCTGAAAATGAGGAATTTTGGGCCTGTTGCGTTTTCGAGAAACTTTATCTGACATTATTTAAAGCACATATACTTTATACACTAATGTAAATAAATTGCCGCTAATGAAAATATGAACGACGTGAGAGACAAGTAAAAAAATTAAATTTTTGTAATGAATTTGTAAGTATTACATTGTAATTTTTGGGGAAAAAATAGATTAATATGGCATTTATGTCATCTTATAGAGTGTATTTAGAGTTGTCTCTACCAAAAGTTTAAAGGAAAAAAATTAGAGTCGTTTTCGAGAAAATCTTGTTTTTGTAATTGTTTTAATATTGCAAATATTGCACTCAGTATTGCTCGAAAACTACTAAAATTTTCAAAAAAATGTACATGACATTATTGAAAAAATTAAGTATGGAGGACAAACTTTATTTGAAGGGAAAATCCCTATCTTCAATTTTGTAGCTATAGGAAGATGCGGAAAAATCCAAACTTTTGCAATTTTCGAACATTCAGAGTTAACAATGAAAATCGAACCTAAGCCACCTTTATACGTGTATTTTACTCTATTCTTAGAAATTTAAAGAAACGGAGGCGTTGGAGCCGTTTTTGAGAAAGTTTTTAAAAAGGTCGGGGGTCTTCATGTAAGTACCTTCAAATTATAAAGAATGTTTTTCAAAATCTCATAGTTTCGACTCGAGCAAGATGGACAGACAGGATGGACGACAAGGGTTTCTTAATTTTTGGAAAACTCCTATGTGTGTTTTAAGTGCTAGTAGTGTGCACAGACGGACGGACGGACGGACGGACGGACGGACGGACGGACGGACGGTCAAAAGGACGGTCGGTCTGACGGACGGGCGGGCAGACAGACAGAAGGCTGATTTGGAAAGAACCACTTTTTGGTATCGGGGGACCAAAAATAATGTATTTCCGTTCAAATGTCGAAGGCGATTGTCGGCACCATTACATAATTTTCCTTATACTATGTAATTACTCCGTACTAGTAAAATGTGACGTCGCCGACGCTGTAAACTGTTTTAAAAAAGGTTTCGTGTGTTGAAAATGTCTTTCCTTCCTAGATTTGTACAAATACGTTCTTTCTGTATCTGGCCTTGGACTTACATATGAATCTTAGTAGCTGATTATGTTATACTCCCATTCATAATTTCCCAACACCTAAAGGCCTTGTATGTTATCCTGTATACCTCCATACGTGATATGAAATATTCTTATTTAAATTTCAAAAGTATAACCTCGTAACAATTACTTGTAGGTTTTGATGATGCTAATAGCTAAATTTTAGTATAACTACATCTTTTTCACTATTTTTCTAAAGTGCACAAAAATGCACGTAGCACATTTGCATTAGTACGAATGCTAAATGCAAAAATGCAGATCATTCCCAATTGGTTTCGAAAATTCTGTCGCAACATTACGTATATAAAATGTACGTACCCTTGCACTTCCCTGAATACTCGTGCAAGTTCCTCGCTCGTTGCTACTTCTACTTTGTTAAACCAGAACTTTCAATGCTTTTCTCTCAACGGGTAACTTTTACTTCCCGTGTTGTTAATTGAAGAAACACTTTACTAAATCTTCACTATCTCGCGGACGACTAACTAGAACGTCTGTTAGTAGGGGAATATGAGAGTTCTGGGACAAGAAGTAGATAAGATAAGCCGATAAGATAACCACTTCCTGGTCCAGACCCCAACAGTCGATGTCAACAACCGTCGCCACCAATTATAATGCCCCCGCCGAAGGTCAACGACCCCTCTCCTTCGAACGGGCAACACAGCGTCTGGATGGATTGACGAACGCGAGAGACGCGCTGTCGCAGTGCTTACCCGACCGGATCTTGAAGGAGGTAGCCGAGAGCTTCGAGGACTGCTAACACTTCAGCGTGCACCGTGAGAATAAAGTCTTCCGGTTCAGGAGATCTCCTTTTACCGAGTCCTTCCGCCCCGTATGAGATGTGGGGTGATTGCTTATCATTGTCTAGGGTAAAAGGAGGGGGGTCCCCCATGTTGAAGGAGACGCAGGGAGCGTTCAAAGCTTTCTGGATAACACAATAGCGCACGAATAAACCGTCAGCTTGGCACTCACAGCACGGACAGGAGGTCACTTCGCCGAGAACCATCATAATCCATAGCACTTTCTCGTGACATGCAATCGCGCGTGAAGAATTTTTTTCGTTACCTTCTTCGGGCACGCTTGTGGGAGATACCTTTTTGGGGCAAGCCGAAGCGTAGGTCGGCGCCAGATCTTCCCCGCCACTGCACGTATGGGGACTTTAGCAGTTGACGTGCCGGACTAATAAATAGATCAAGCGACTGAAGCGAGAACCTTTATAATTCTAAATCGAATTTTTAAAATGTTAATTATATTTTTTTAATGAAATAAAATTTTTTTTGATTATTTTCCATGTAAAATTTACGAATTGAAATATCTTTAGATAATACTAGTATTGAATTATAAACAAAGGTAATTATTAAAAATAAGTATGAAAATGGTTTATAGTTAATATTTAAAATAATGTGTAATCATGTCACCTTTGTGAATACAATAATGTTCAATATCAAATGCATTTTTTTATATTTATGGGAAGATCAAGTTTAGCGTTAATAATGTAATCAAAATTATAAAAAATGTTTACTTTTATGTTAAATTGCAATAACATTGAACTAACATGCAGGAAGAAGGAACATTTATTTTACTTAGTGAAGATTTTATTTTTTAAATTTTTATCAAAGAAAAGTTAAAACAGCTCATCAAAGGAGAAGTACAGTCTGTACATCTTGAATCCATGAATCTCTTCCCTACTCCTTTATGTAAATAGGAGCTACTGTCTCTATTTTTATTCTTCTTTCAACTGTTTTGCTGTTTCAAACCTTTCTCAAACCTATTAGCTTTGATCTCTAATTTAACAATGTGTGGGAAAATGACCACTTATGTACAATAATTTTTAGCTAAAACCATAAAAAACATTATTGGCAGAATTGTGTTGGACATGCACCTTTGACAACTTCTTGAAAACCAAGTTAAAACTTTTAAAAGTAGACTTTATAATTTTAAATCGAATTTTTAAAATGTTAATTATATTTTTTAATGAAATATAAATTTTTATTATTTTCCATGTAAAATTTACGAATTGAATTATCTTTAGATACATAGTAGTATTGAATTATGAACAAAGGTAATTATTAAAAATAAGTATGAAAATTGTTTATAGTTAATATTTAAAATAATGTGTAATCATGTCACCTTTGTGAATATTGATATTGTGAATACAAGAATGTTCATTATCAAAGGTATTAATTTTTTTATATTTATGGGAAGATTTAGTGTAGTGTTAATAATGTAATCAAAATTATAAAAAATGTTTACTTTTATGTTAAATTGCAATAACATTGAACATGCAGGAAGAAGGAACATTAACAATTTGGCATTACACAAGAATCTGAGAAAAATAACGAAACAACCTTCTATGTTGATTAAGTTTCACCAAGTTTCCAGTAGCAACATTGCCAATGTACAATATTAGCCTACTTCTAAACGCAACAAAATCAATCTCAATAGTGTATCTGAAAGGGGATGAGTACATTCAATCAAAAAAGAATGAGACTTAAAAATATGATCGAGATGTTTTCACTGATGAATCTGGTGGTGTAAAATTAGGTACATGTGTGTAAATTTTTAGTGGTGAGCTGTTGAAACTGACACCTGATGATTCCTCGGATGCTTGTTGTAATTATAAACAGGTGGTATCTGTTAACGTTCTCGCCCTTCAATAAGTCAATTTCTGCAAACACTACAGATTTGTAATTAAATAGACAGGGTAAGATTCCAAGCTCCGTGAAAGACTTGCGGGAATCACATGAGTGGTATTTGCTTATTATTCATACATTTTTCGGCACTCTAGATTTGCGTATTATTATTATTATTGTTATTATTACAGGATGTGTCTTCCTAGAATATTATACCGAAGCTTTCCCCCCCCCCCAAATACTCGTCATGAGCTGCGTGTAGGCTGACTGATTTTGAAAGATTTATGTATGCACAATGACCGCTATAACAATCAATTCATTTATTTGAATATTCCATTTGAGGTTTGACTGCATTGATACTCAGATATTTTCTACTTCTCCCGAGATTGTTACTCAATGCATATTTCTATTATTGTTGTCATTGTTAATAGCATTATTATATATTATAAATAGTAATAGTTGTAGTAAAATGAGAAAACTAGATAAATTTTATTTAAAAAATGAAACAGTACAAAACGATTTTGAAATGTAAACTCATTTGTCCTCCGAAACAATAATTTTACTGTATTATATTTTTATTTCTACTAGATCCCTCGCCGCTTCAGAGAACATTTCTTTATTTATTTTATTCATTTAGCGTCAACAAACAATTCATAAAACGCAGTGTGATATACGTCTGAGAAGTAAAATCTGTTCATGTTTTCTTGAAGTTCGAAGTCTCTTCTTTCTCTCTCTCTTTATTATACTTCATTGAATTAAGAATAAAAGTAACAAGACCGTTCTTGCCAATACTTGCTAACAAGAAAGATTCCCTCCCGTGCAATAGACACTATTTACCTCGGCAAACGAGTCTTTTACTTGATGGTATTGCTGCAGAATAATGCGTCATAACGTGCTTCTAGACGTTTACTTTATTAGATTGAAAGAGTAATGTTTAATTTGCAACGTATGAAGCGACAGCTTTCCAAAAAACGTAATATTTATCCATATCTCGAAAAGTGTGTAAATAATACACATGTTTGCGAAATTATAATCCGCCTACAACTTTTATAATTACAAGGAATACTCTTATTTATCTTATCTTCGGTGAAAACTTTACCACTCAAATGTACACATTCTTGACAAAACCCATTTTTATCTAGTGTCCTATTTATATGAAAGTGCAGCTGGCATTTTTTGTTCTTTCTCATTTTGATCATTTTTCATCAATCTCTCATTGTAAACTGTTTTTAACAATTTTATCTGCTGACTAATTGAATATTTTTAGCGTACATCAAATTATAGAATTATAATTGAATATTTTATCTGCTATTAATTGAATATTTTTAGCGTACATAATAATAAATTATTATTTCCGAATATTCCGTTTTTCTTTCACAAGGTACGCTTTCATAGACCTAAATAAAATGAAACACCCAACCCCAACGCATAATATATTTCAATTGATGAATCAAGTAGCAATAACTGGAGTTTTTTAAATACCTTCCTACATTTATTTCCCAATAATTTATTTCATCTAAGAGAAATTTGCAAGATAATTTGATGTACTATAAATATGACAACGGTAAAAATCAGCATCACTCGAGGCGACATTTCTAAACATTTCATCGCCAAACATTTCTAACAAATTTATTGCCTGTTATTTCGATTGGGAAATACATACGCGAGATATTATTGTGCGCGCGACAGATTTTGAGAGCAGAGATAGGTGTCTATTCCTATAAGCAAGTTTCGAATTCATTCGCAGAAAGCCAGTTTAATATGATAAGAGACGAGTGCCAGAACAACCAAATGCACGTGATGTTGGCACCACCACAACAGTGAAAAAAATTGGAACTATCCGAAATCGTTTATACCAGATTGTTCCAGCTGGGGTTTCGTTTGTACCAAAAATAATTAAGATATTGCCAATTTTAAAGTTGAGTGGAACCCTCACGTTAACCCTATTACCATCCCCAGCCCTGTTACCTCCGCCCAAAATAAGATAGTGAGTTCTTTCACGAAGGACAGGAACATATTATTGAAAATTTTAGTAGATTTCGCGAAATATTGCGTGCAATATGTGCTATTTACAAACATTATAAAAACAAGATTTTCTCAAAACTGTCTCCAATACGAGACTCTTCGGTAAGGACATTTATTCAATTTGATTCGAAACGTTTTTCAGAAAAAGCGAGACAAGATGATAACTAACGGGCTCGCAGGCCTCAAGGTCCAGCGGTCGGGCGGGGGCCCCCCTCACCCCACCCCTGCGACCGGATGTTTCGCTTGATAGCGGGCGCAAACAGAAAAAAATATTTTATAAGGTTGAACTCTATTCAATTTTCATGCATACAAATCAACAAAGAAATATACCAAACACGTAAGTGCGGCGACACGGTGCGTTTTAGAATATGTGTTTGAATATTGCAAGAAGACAAGAAAGATGTAATCCCATCATTCAAATTTTTTACTTCAAATTTTAGACAAAAATTATATATTATATTGAGGTACCTCATATTTCAGCTTAGAACCATCCATTATTAACTTACTACATGCAATACACTCAATGAGTTCATTTTTTGAATGAACAATAGTGCAGAAGTTTTCTGTCAATTGGATACATTGCGTATTTTGATGTAGTCTGATTGAAGCGTTTCCAATATGCAGTAATGGATTTGAAAATACTTGATCCATCGAATCAATATAAAAATGTACTCGCATATTTATAGTCAATCGAAGTGTTTCAACGTTTTTCCATAAAAATGATTGTTTCAAACATGCGTTATTCTCATCAACATAAGTGGAGTGAGAAATGTCAGGTATGTCTATCGGAACAGATAGTAGTAAAACAGCACCACCGAAGAGTCGATTATTGCCGTTTATTTCGTGCATAGTTGTGTGAAAAGCTTCAAGAGAATGTTTATGACTCATAGTACACTTATCCCAGATAATAATTGAACTTTTTTTTGTAACACTGCAAACATTCCGCTTTTGTTTCTAATATTACACATTGCAATTGGTTTACTGTGAATGTCTAATGACAGCTTCAAAGCTGAATGCGCCGTTCGTCCACCATCGAACAAAATCCACGCTTCCACCCTCGCCACTGGACAGAGCAAACCAACTCTATCAAGTGCTTATCAACTCTATCCCCAGTGTGCGTCTATCTATTATTTGGGATAAAAGATTTAAGAAAGAATTTAATTATATAATTATTATAAAAATTATTGCATATCATTTTAACGAAAAATATTGTCGCCAACCAGAATGTCACTCCGTGGTATAGGAAGTAAATGCTGCATCCAATAGTAAATACCCAAGGAATAAGTGTATGATAGCAAGGAATTATAATTATGAATGCGTTCTATGCTGAATGATAGAAGGGAAGTGTATTCTCGAGGTACAGCACGGGTATTACATATTAACCTAACGTATCAACTTTACCTTTCTAAGGACTTATCGACAGATACTAGCTGCTTTTTAACTAAGGAACTAAACAAATACAAAAAACATTGCCATCGAAAGTATCATAAAACGCATTTTTCAGATTGTAAAACTGCAAGAAACACCATTTCCGACACTTCTACTGTTGGGTTGTATGCATAAAAATTAAAATGTCTAAACAACCATGTCTTATAAAAAATACAAATATTTAGAATGAGCAATCAGTATGAATACACCCTACAATTCCGAAAAGTTGGGGAGCGGTTTCATAAGAAAGTGTCTGCCACCGGAGAAATTTCAATTTAACTAGCATATAATATACTATCAAGAATGCAGTAATTTTGTAACAAAATAAATAATTTTGTACTGGACTATACACAATTAAAAAACGGGTGCAATTGAATCACTTTATGCGTTAATTTCTGATTTTTTAATTCTCATTTTCAGTCAAAATTCTAAGTTAAAATTTAGGACTATGGACACTTTGGGGTGGTGATTTAGGTATAATAATTTTATTTTTATAATAATAAAACGAAAAAATTGCAATTTTTTATTTATGAGTGAAATCTCAAATAGATATGCTACTTACCGCTGTTATTTAACCTAAAGTATCTGCAATGTTATATGTTTATGGCTAGAAAAAAAATGAAGCCTGCAACTTTATTTGTTCTTAAGCAATTACTCTAATATATTAGAAAATTCTCCATTCAATTCCAATACATTTTTTGATTCAAATATTTTATGTTTAAAAACTTTCAAGATGAACAATTATTCCTTTGATGCATAGGACAGACCAATCCAGTGCTGTTTTGTTTAAGATTCTACTGCAATTTTGAATCAAAGCAGAGTATTCATAGCGGGCTCCTGACAATCCAGTCGCTGCTCAGCTCGATCATACAATTTTATGGAAATGTCTCTTCTAGTGAAATTGTAACTGAGGCAGTCACTCAGGCCGTTTGAAATGTATACAGGAATGTTAAAATCACATAAGTCGCAATGTTTAAAACCCGTTTTTAACGCATACGCAAACGGCATTTCTTGACTGAGAAAACGGAGTATTCGCCACCCCATGCCCGTCACTTGATTCAGAAACTTTTCATTATGCTAAGACATATTTACGAGACTCTTCGGTAAGGACATTTATTCAAATTTGTTTCAAAACGTTTTTCAGAAAAAGTGAGACAAGATGATAACTAACGGATGTCGGCATCTTACCTGCGCCAGACATCGGTCCAAGGAAGAGATGAAAGCCTCTACTCCACAATCCTTATACAAGGTTGTTTGATAACAGATATGAAGTTTTCAATAGTATTTTCATATGAATCAAGATGTGTCATAGGTGTCAAGATGTTTCAGATCAATCAACAATGTGTCATAGGATAAATTCTTTGTGGCTGTCGGTAAGTTTTACTAGGATTTTAAGTTTTAGCAGAAGGTATTTCTGGACCTGAAAGTTTTTGAAATTTTTAGAAATGTAGTCTAGAAGGGTTTATTATTAGTTCTCTGAGTAGTTGTCGATTGCTTTTAAACCATGACACATTGTTGAACACTGTTGACCGCGGCGTTTTGATCTCCCACAAGAAGTCATCTTGATTCATATCCCAGCGGGCCACGGACCACGCGCGCGCGATCTTCCCATTAACGTTTCCCCTTACACACATTTGCGTACACTATACTACCAAACATGTCGAGAGGCCAGAGCTTGACCCGGCAGGGCGGTGCCCCGCTAGTAGGATACGTAACCTGGAGAGAGGATAACTCCCACAAAGCAGACGTGTAGGTCAGGACCGGATCTCACCATATAGTGTGTGTGTGGGAGTTTTCCATCACCTTCCGAGATAAAACATTCACTTAACTGGCGGTACTAATGACCATAGCAGTTAACGTGTCTGTAAAAATCAATCAATCCAGATGGGCCAAGAAGTTGGGTGTTTCAACGGTTACCGTACACGCTCTCACCTCTTAGCTCATAAAGCTTGAATTTAAAAAGTTTCCCAATTTAGAATAGCACATTGCTGGATCAGAAATCCATCTTTTTAGAAGATCAACAGCTGCCTAGACATTTACCCAAAGTAGACTTTTACTCCATGGCCGCCAAGGCAACAGAAACTGAATCGGGCAAACCAATGAACTGAGAAGCCCAATTAATAGCAGTACACTGCTTCCAACACATGTATAAAGAAAAAATGAAACGCCCCTCCTATGTCTGTGAGTCCTGTGTGCAAAACGCTTCACCCGGTTCAGTGAAGGAATTAGGTCAACAGCGGTGGCGGTGGCAGAGGCGCTTTCCGTTATAAATAGGGAGGGGAATGCATTGTCATAGAAAATAGGAAATAAATATATTTTTTCAAAAAATGCAAAAAAATATTATAATATTTTCCAAAGTTTCGAACACAAAACTTCGCCTATAAAGCGTTAAAACTGATTCGTAGTAATTGGACGGCAGTCGGAACCAATAAACACGTCTTATATGAAGTATAATACATATACATATGTTGTTTACGAAGAGCCGAATGGCACAGGAATAGCCGTGCCACGTAGGAAGTGGGGCAAGGGGACCATGCTCCTTATCCAATATTTCTGCAATTGAACTGAAATTATTGAAGACAGTTACTACCTATTGATCACTTCACATACCAGAGTACAATTCCAGTAAAGTCCGAGCAGACGGTATTTCATGAATAGGTATTAAATTATGTATCCAAGACAGGATGTATGTTTCTCGACCGAGTGCAGAAAGGACGATAAAACAATGGTTTGTAAATAATATTTGTCAAATAAATTTGTCTTGTTACGTGTTGGTCTTAATGAAACATTATTAAACACGTAATTGCGATTACTTTTACTCTGCAAACATCCACTCTTCCGTGATTCCAAGTTTTATGGAATTTCCAATAAGCGGAGGGAAGGGTTAAGTTTGACAATTCATGATGAAGATTTGGACAGCATAAAAGAACAGTATTACTTTGCTTTGTTTAACAAAAAGCTATTTCATCAACATATATTGCCAAACTTCTATCTGACACTGAGCCGTTCCGTTTCGAGTTGTAAATATATTAAAATATAGCGAAGAGTGTCGCAACAGACAATATATATAGTACAATAATGGGTGCCATATCGTTAGAGTGCCAGATTTAGTAGGTACTTCGGAGGTTAATAATACCAATAATAATAATAATAATAATAATAATAATAATAATAATAATAATAAAATTATTCTTATTATTAACAATTTATCTAATAAACAAGAATTGTACATGCTTGGGCCTTCGAGAGCAGCGAAAACGGACGAACACTCCGATGGACACGGGAGTCCTGCACCCAGAAGCTATCTCAGGGTTTCATCTCATACTAGTGCCTGACGATGGAGAAATGATGCTGATGAGAGTGAAGTGGACGAAGCAAGTTGAGAAATGAGAGGTGACTGAAGCACCCACCTACTGCCGCGAACATTCTTTGCTCGTAAGAAGACTCGCGATTCAAAACAAAGACTCGAGCGTGCCCCATGTCTTTCACTACGACTCAAAGGCTTGGGTGGATGGACTCTGCCCCGCCTTCGCGGCCAGTTGCCAGGTGTCGGTCGCCTTCGGAGCCACCGTGCAGGTGATCAGAATCCCCTGCGCCCCCGCCTTCGGCCCGCAAGCGATAACGCCCTCGGCAGCGGCGGCAGAGGTGGACAGCGCTCAAGGCGGAGCCCGAGGGCGATTGCACCGCGACAGATAACGGCCCCAATCGGTCACTGGGCCCCGCCCCGCCCCCCAAGCCCGCTCCGCCCCACCCCGCCTCAATGAGCCCCCTTCCTCTCTCCGTCCCCGCCTCGCCCCGCCTCAGCTCCCCGACACGGCCCTCCGACACGGCCCTCGACACAGCCCCCGACACGACTCAGCCGACGCCTCGCCCCGCTTCGCCCCCGGCAGACCGCCGCCCCACCTCCGTCTCCCTACCCCTCCGTACGCGCGCGGCCACCGCTCCCGTCCCTGTTACCGCCACGGTTCCGCTTCGGTCCCCGCCCCGCTCTGCCCCCCCCGCCCCTCCCCTCCCTCCCCTCCCCCCCTCCCCCCCTCCCTCCCTCCCCTCCCCCCTCCCTCCCCTCCCTCCCCGCCCCTCCCCGCCCCACCCCGCCCCTCCCCGCCCCTCCCCGCCCCTCCCCGCCCCTCCCCGCCCCTCCCCGCCCCTCCCCGCCCCTCCCCGCCCCTCCCCGCCCCTCCCCGCCCCTCCCCGCCCCTCCCCGCCCCTCCCCGCCCCTCCCCGCCCCTCCCCGCCCCGCCCCGCCCCGCCCCGCCCCGCCCCGCCCCGCCCCGCCCCGCCCCGCCCCGCCCCGCCGCCTGCGTCGTCGCCGCGATCGCGCGCACCGTTTTCGAACACGACAGGCGGCGCACCCGATGGCCGCGCGTCCGCCGCCGATGCGCCAGTCTCCCCCGCGCGCCGCCACAGCTCGCACGCGGCCGCCCGGAGAGCTCCCGCCCGAGGAAACAGCCAGGTGCGTAGACGAGCCTGCGTCGCCGACGCTCGTTAGTGGGCCTACAAGACCCTCTCCGCGGCCACAGCACTGCCTTCCAAATGCCTCTCGCTACGGCCTTTTCGTCCCCTAAACGACTTGCCCTGTGGAATTCTATTTCTCGAAAAAGTCTCCAAACGCCCTCCCCTGTCAAGTTTGTGTCACCGTTATGCATCTGCGGTATTAATTTCGCGAAACACTGGCAATACCTGCCTGTGGATACTTCATCAATCATATGCGATGCTTGTCTGCTCACTATTTCCAGCAACGCTGTCAAAATGCTCCATTATTCAAAACCTATTTTATCATTAGTACCATTTGAATAAAATTGATGTAATGCATAGCTTCCCTCTTAATTTTATATTTGTTGTAGTAGACTTATTTTGCATTTTTCTACTTTTGGTTTCAACTTCTCATCGGCCGTCTGAAATGTTATGTAGAACATACGCATGGCGACTCTGTTGTTCTAATGCTCATATTGCTATTATCTATATTCCGGTTTCAAAGGTGACTTTTTTCTTCACGCTAAGGTATAATACCTGATTGATATGCTTCTACAATCATTCTAATTTATGAAATTTGTTAATAAAATGTTTCAAAAACAACGCTTGTTACAGAAATAATATTGACACTCTGTAAATACCGTTCAACTCAAAAACACTATTTTGCAGATACCCTATGAATGGAAATAAAATATAATATAAATATAAATAAATTTTAAGCGCAATCCCTATAAACCTTTCAGAGAAGCCCATCTGGTTAATTTTTGTGATCAAAAGATATAGTTTTACCTCTCGCGTTTATCACAATTGACCAGAGTTATCAAGAATCAAATATGGTGGCAAGTATTTAGAAGAATTCTTGTTACTCAATATTTAATGCTCTGCCGGACATTGCTACCTTTGAATCATGTTTACTTCACGACGTCGCTCGAGAGTCTAAAAGAGCTCCGGACTCTTTCGAAGGAAACCAATTCTGTTTCCTCATTCGTGTTTACGCCATGCTTTGCTCAAGTGTCACGGGAGTTTCGATGCACTTTCGCGGCTCTCCTTTGCAGCTACATTAAGTCAAAGGCACGCTCTAAAACATTACACGCGACAATAAACCACTTTTTAAATTGGATTAACAGATAACTATTTATTACAAGTGATAGCGAGTCAAATGCTGCGCATTTTGGACCCGTTTTCTACGCTATGATGAACTCTATTCTCCTGTATTTTGCAATACGGTTCATTTTAGAATTTGAAGACATTATCAAGTGAGCAAAAACCACTTGATCACAGTGCATTTCGCTCTTTGTAAATTAATAATTTATAAAATGCGGCGATGTTTTATTTTATGAAGTTCTAGTATAAAATTTCTCCAGAATAAATATTTGCCCTTCGACGCACGTGAGACATTTGTTCTAGCCACAGTTTGAATTTCAGGAATCATCGACGCCCCCTGTTTCATTAGCCTTCAAATACTCTTTCTGTTTTCCCCCAATTTTGATGCAAACTATTTTGCTATTCCCTAGATAAGTGTGCAGCGCAACAGTGTATAAAAGCTGGGCACGATATATTTGGTTATTATTAACAGTTAAACAGGGTTCTGATGAATCTGAAAATTCATCCATATTATTAGGCGTAATTATGTTCGTTACTTTAATCGTTTGATCTGTTGAAAAAAAAACAACCATAGATTATCCGTTCCCTTGTTTGGATCCGTTTTCTTTCATCAGCTGGCAAAACATTTTTTTAAGAAAATTAGCCATAATATTTTCTACTTTCTCGCATACTACTTACGTAGTATTAAGTTATGTCATTTTGCCACAAAACGGTGATATTTCAGTGGAAAAAATGTATTGTGGATCCTTGATATAAAAAAAATGGATAGTTCTTATTCCCATATCAAGTAAATTACTTTCTCTATCAAGTTATTTAGTAAGAATCCATATTTTGTGAGTCCTTGATAACGAAAAATTGGATTATGGAAAACATCTGTCCATACGTCTACGGACAACGCTAGCGGCTAAACTGGAGGCAGGATTTTCACTCAAACTGATATTCTCCGATCAATCTGCGTAGTCCCTCAGACCGAAAGATCCTATGTTTGAGTCCCGACAGCGGCAGGATTTTCGATACTAGCTAGTCTGCTAGTGCCAATTCAGTCGCAATCTGGAGGAGAATTCTAGCGGCCGGTTGCTCTGATCGGCCGTTGTTTTCCGTGGTTTCTCCGATCAACACCAGGCGAATGCCGGAGCAGTACACTAACAAACGGGCCACGGACCGCGCGCGATCTTTCCTATTTTTCCATGTCCTACACTATCATGCACCACACTACCACACATGCCCGGAGACTGGTCGGGAGCTTAGAGCTTGTCCCGGCTGGGGCTGCGACTAGCTGGTAGGAGATACCTGGTTGGGGAAAACCCCGCTAGCTGACGGTAGGTCGGCGCCGGATCTCGCCATTCAGCGGGAGAAGACCACCGCTACACTTATGGGATTACTGACCCTAGTAGTGTACGCGCCCGGAATCACTAACAATAAGTCAATCAACCACCTTCTTGGCCAACCCTCACCGATACGTGACAATTGCCTTTACTTTACGAAAGAAGCCGTATCTATCCCTCAAATCCAACGGCTTAGACCGGTTTTGAACCCGCAAAGTCGAGTACAATGATCCATTATGCCAACACTATGACATCCGTATCATAGTTGACAGTAAAGGATTGACCTACAAGCAAAACAAACAGTTGCACCCACGGGAGGGGGGTACGCCCTGAAAAAAGAGCAACGTACGTCAAAAGTATAAAATATTGTCACTGAAGAGTTAAGAAATGGAAGAAGGAAGGCATATCAGCAAAATGACTATGTAGTATAATCAATTCTAAAATCAATTTGTTGATTTTCATTTGTATTTATACAAAAATATTCTATTATCATTAATTAATTGATATGTTTTTAGTAACTTCGAATTTTTTCCGCAAGAAGCTTCCTATACCTAATTTTTGTGCTTGGGACCCTAGAACCGAAATCCGACCCTGATTGATTTTTTAATATATATATATATATATATATATATATATATATATATATATATATATATATATATATATATATATATATATATATATATTGCATTAAATCGGATCATGTGAGGGCGTTGTTTTGCAAAATTAATCAAAAAATGGACTCTTCGCCGTTCTCAGAGGACCTTAATTGGTTCTATGGATACGTTTTTGAACTACGCACCTCGCTGCGTCTCATAATATTCAATAAAATCGAAGTTGCGATGTAGAAAGCAGAAAGTCTGAACCAAATTGAATCGATTTTAAAATGTAATAAAATGTAGTGAAGTGTATTTAATACGTAGTTATTGCTCCATGAATAAACGCATTTTGAACTTGAGTTGTATTAATCCGCACCAGCGAAGACCTGCTGCGTCCGCTGGTAGACGCAAAGAAAGGGTCGGTGTGCCGCAGGGGCAGCATGCTACTCTTCGCCGCCGCCGCCGTCCTGGCGCTGGTGGGCGCGGCGCGGGCGCAGTGCGACCTGCAGCAGCACGTGGCGGTGGGCGCGTACTACGACATCGCCAGCCCCAACTACCCCCAAAGCTACACGGCGGGCACGCAGTGCCGCTGGCGCGCCACCGCCGACGCCGGCGCGCAGCTCAAGCTCTCCTGCGGCGTCTTCCAGCTGCCCGCGGTGAGTCTCCGCCATGCCGCCTAACCCGAGCAATGTCGACTTACTTCCGTTAGACTGTGGCTCAGGGCATCGAACGACGCCACTGCAATGCCTCTGTCTCGGAGGTCTTGTGGATCGAGTCCCGATAGTGACAGTTTTTCGACGCTAGTTAGATAGCTGGGCTCTGATCGGCAGTTTTCCGTGGTTTCTCCGATCAACACCTTGCAAATGCCGGAGTAGTTCCCTAACAAACGGGCCTTAGACCGCGCGCGATCTTTCCTCCCTCTTCCCCGTCCTTTCCTCGCTTCTTACTTACCCAAAGTTACTCACACATGCACTTCAATACCATATATGTCGGGAGACCAGCCGGGTGCTTACAGCACGTACCGACTAGGGCGCCAGCAGGCTGATGGACCTGGTCAGGGAAAATCCCCACAAGCGCACGTTGATTGGCACCGGGTCTCGCCAGCCAGTGGGGGTAGATCACCGCCTCCGCCTGCTATAAAACATGTACTACAATTACAGGATTAATGACCATATCACTTGATGCGCCCCGAATCACTTATCAATCAAACAATCGATCAATCCGTTAGACTGAAGTTACTGGCTCTAGGAGCACAGCGGTAACCGGGTTCAATTCTTTTCAATAAAGCTGTCGAGAAGTTTTTTTCCAATGTATGCGACACTTGCCCACATGGGATGTTAATAATAATAATAATAATAATAAATATAATAATAATAATAATAATAATAATAATAATAATAATAATAATAATAATAATAATAATAATAATAATAATAATATCGTTGCATCTTCAGTACTGTTGGTCGGAAGGTGTTAGTGTTTGCGTTCCGACGGTGCCAGATTTCCGACAATGGCGACATAGTCTGTCTGTGTCGAAGGAGTATTCTAGCGGCCGGTTACGCCCCTCTAGAGTCAGGTAAACACTTGCTTAATTTTGGCTTCGGCAGAATCGATAAAGGTTTTGAAGATGGCGAATCTAGAGAGCGTAAACTGCCAATAGAAGGTGAGATACAGCGACTTGGTCATGTCATGTTTCATGTAGTGAGTGCTTTGCGAAACGTTCTCCACACGCGAATGAAAGTTATTTCCAAGTATTGTTGAAGATCGCTGCCATCTCAAAATTTCCAAAATGGCACATCGGCTTGTTTCATATGTCCGCCCTATTTTGTTTTTCAATCCTTATTTTGCGAATGTGACTAGGATTCCAGCGTTTGCGCCGCTCTCCCCCTCACAACTTTCATTCGCGGAACGTTAAGGTGACAACAATCCACGTTTTTGTTCGAACTCCATTATTTACATATCGTTGAAGTTCGAGACAGCGCACAAGCTCTCGATTGACGATTTAGGTGTTTCATGTTTTCGCTGTGCCGAACCGCTCCATTCAACGAAGTAGATACAGTGTTTAAAAATGCACAACACGTGACTGCTACCAGATATATTTAGTCACAGCTTTTCATTGACTATAACTCGTGCTTAGCCAGTTAAAACGTTACTTCGTATACACGGGAAAAATTTGGTGTGACAACAATTGATGTATTGGATCCGATGTGTTCCTTTGCACTATCTTGATATATAAAACTGCATGTGCATGTGTATGTATGCAGATCGCGAATCAAAATGTGACCTCAAGTTACTTCTTTTGCAAATGATTCTTTTATTGGATTTAATATTTCTTTTATTATACCGTTTTCAGCCTTTTCGATGATATTAACTATGAAAAGTGCAGTGTCGGCAGCATAAAGGATTGTTTTGAAGTAGTTTGACTTAAGTAGATCCGGAATATATTCTGAAAATAGTAGTGGAGGAAGACAAGAGCATTGAGGGTCACCTGCATTTACTTCACAACTAATTGAGAAGATTGAGTCAATACGGACATAAAAAAACAAAAAGCTGCGAATTATACGGGGCACAAACTAGGAAGTTCCTAATTGCTGTAGTCTGTGCAGAATACGATAAACTTTCCGGAGGATAAACACATTGTAACAAATAGAATTTAACGGTTCGAATCGCCATCACAAGTTTCAGAGAGTTGATATAAAACATAACGACTATTTACAAATTGAAAACGAACACAATTCATTAGCTAATGAGCCCAGAGGGAAACTACTATTTATGAAATTCGCCTCGGAACTTTCGGTCGTAAAAAATCACGTGAATGTAAAAATCGCACTAAAACCAAGCAAATAACATTAATTATTTGAGATACAATGGGATCAATTATTATTTTCTGATACTAATATTGTCAAATCAACAATATTCTTCAAAAAGAGTAAAAATATTGTTTTTTTATTGCATGAATGAAAATAAATTATCTTACTTATGAACAAATATGACAAATTTTCTAAATTTGTATAAATAAATGCACACAAATACTCGATAAAAGGTATTGAAGATGAAACATCTATTTATATACCAAATTATTATTTCATGGTGTTAGAACATCCCTATGTAACTAAACTATCTTCGGATTTCTTTTCCTCACATGTAACGACTTTTTAATTCTGTTAATTGCGTAACAAAGTTTGAACGCCTTTTTACTTTCTTGCTACGGAATAGAGAGAAAGTTATATAATGCTGCGTGAAAAAACGGTGAATTTTAGGCAGAATAACTATTGCAGGGCCTTGGTAACGAAAAAGTGGATAAATCCAGTTGCTAAATTAAGAAAAAATATACGTAATAATAACTTAAGAAAAACACGTGGTGTAGCCAGAATCTATGCTATGTGGGTCCTTGATACCGAAAACTCTAATAGCGGCAAAGTGTCCCTCTGGCTGTCTGTCTGCCTGTCCCTCTGCCTATCAGGAAGACCATTTGGCACGGTAATATATCAATGACAGAAGTCGAGGGTTATCGGCTTGGCCCCTGATCTGCAAGATTCGATTACATTGCTGATCTGAGTCCAATATGCGCACGTCCTCGCCCACGACACAATCGTAAACCACGGAAATGAAATGGGCGCATCTGTGACTGGGAGCGAAACGAAATCATTTTTGTGACGACATTAATTCAAAATAACGAAACTGACTGTTAAATAAAACACCTTAATGAAACTATACTCCAATGGGGATGTAGATAATCCCATTTTACATCACAAATATCAATGATTCCTCTTCCTGACTAGTAGACGATTGTGAAAAAAACATATATCCGAGCAACGCAACGCCAGGTTACTTCAGCTGTTGAATGAACGATTTGTTGTATCCATTGATACACAGACATGTACTAATAATATATCCCGAAATAATAATAAATCTAGAGCCTCGACAGATCGAATGTTCAGAACTCTTGTTCAATTATATGTTTGGACCCAGAAGCAATAACCACGGAACAAATTTTCAACTGGACATAATGGATAGTAAAAGAATTATGCTTGAAATCGGAACAATCCTTTGCATACGAACGAATGTGCTGGTTTTCCGCCTCTCTTGAACACGAATTGGTAAAAACTTAGGAAAAGTAAAACACGATGTAATTAGTACCTGTCATACATTTGCAAGAAACACATTACCTCTACGTATTTGTAATATACAATGGAGTAAACTGAGAACTTAGTGATGAAACCAGGAGAGGTTGCTCAGGGCATCAACTAATGTCCCTGCAGTGCCTCTGACTGGGAGGTCCTAGGTTCGAAGCAGGATTTTCGTCACTAGCTAGATCAAATTCATTTCATATCTGGAGGAGAATTGTAGCGGCTGGCTGCTCTAATAGGTAGTTTTCCGTGGTTTCTCCGATCAATACAATGCGAATGCTGGAGCAGTACCCTAACAAACGGGCTACAGACCGTGCGCGATCTTTCCTTCCCGTTCCTTTTCCTATCCTCACCCCCTTTCTTATTCAACGTACACTTACACGCACTACATTACCGCACATGGTGGAAGTACGGTCGGGGGGGGGGGGGGTTAGAACTTGTCCTGGCTGTGTTGGCGCCCCGCTGGAGAGAGAATCCTGGTCGGCGAAAATCCCCTAGCCGACTGGAAGGACGGCGACGGATCGAACCAATCAGCGAGGGAAGATCACCCCCCACCCATCTCTCTTCAGAGGAAAACACATGCACTACACTTTCAGGAATAATGGACGCTGTTGACCCCTCGAGAATCGAGCAATCAATCGTGATTGATGAACTGAAGCCACATTTTTAACCCTATTTTCTTCACACATTATTTTTTTTTTGTTTCGTAGTGTGTTAAAAATTACACAAGTTAATACTTTTTAGAATTGTTTCGTGAAAAATGTTAAAAATTAAACAAAGAACTTTTTAACAGACGTAAAATAAATACAAATTGTGTAAATATATCAAACCTTATTTTCAACCCCCTATGTGAAAAAAAAATTACGAATTCTAGTTTTAATCATACAACGCGTAAACATGGATCTGCGATCTCTTCACTCATAATATGACGTTTGTTGCAACCTGGTCGGACAGTCGCCTTTCGATTTGCTTGCTTTGTTTGCTGTAGTAAGATTTGCTCAGCGATGTTTAGACACTTGATTAGCTGCATCCAATTCCGAGGAGCTTCATCGACTCTCACAATAGTTCGTAATTCGAAGACGTTGTACCCCCTGTACCGAAGTCCCATGACGTGGAAACATTTTCCATTGCCGGATGCACGAGAAAAGTGTAAGCGAATCATTTGAAGTTCGTGTTTACTTTCTTCAGTATTCACATAATGGAGTGACTTCTAAGCTTGGCGCGTTTCATAGTTTACCAGATAAGACCAATGTAGGTCACTTTGAAGTACAGCACCAAGCATTTTCGTTTCTTGTGCTCATCCGTAACATCCGTAACATTGTAGGTGATGCAAATGCGATATCTAAATTTGTTATTAAGGAACATAATGCGACTTATTTCTCTCGCTCTATATTCGCAAAATTATCCCAAATCCAGTGCAATAATTTATTTTTGGAAGATATTGTCTGTATTATCTCCGTACTAGAAATCAACTTCGAACAACCGGTTCCTGAAATACGCATTAGGCGCGATAATGTACAAACATTGTAAGTGTTTGCAAATACTTAGACACCAGGAATTAAATTGTTGTGAATAATAAATAGAAAATTTAATTTTACGAATACTTCCAAATTAAACCTTTTTTCTGACAACGGAGCGAGAGTTTTGTAAGAGCTAAATCGCTAAAATTTAATACAAGATACAATTTCATAGAATACGAATTCAGAAATAAAACTCCGGCCTCACCTGTTTCGTCGCTTTTTATCCCGCAAATTCCTCCATACGGTTCTTCCGTGTAATCTTCTAACACTGCGCCGCATGTACCGCCCATGTCCCTAAATGTTCTCGTACGTGTTCTCCACATCTTTCCCGCTGAGTTCACCGCAAGTTTCCACGCACAAATTCCCTACGCTCCAAGCACGTTACTGCATATTCTCTGCATGTTTCCCCACCTGTTATCTCTGTATTATCCAACATTTTCCCTACATGTTACACACTTGTTTAACACAATTTCGCCTCGTATTATTCCACATCTTTATCCGGAAAATAAATTGTAAATTCAGACCTTTTTAAAAGTCGTTTTTCATTTTGGAAAATCATTTTTATTTCAGTATTTGGGTCACACACGTTGGCTTTAATGCTTCTAAATTTTCTAATAGAATTTGTTAGTCAATTTTCAACGAATAGCAGTCATTTTAATGGGTAGGATTAGCGTTACTGCATTTTCGTTCGGTGTCGTACTATTACGATATACAGTAGGCCACTGTATGCAGTTGGAGAAAGTCATTAAACATGTGTGTTATACGTTACAAATATATTTCATTGTTTTCCGAATGGGCATAGGACGGCGAAGCTCAGCAGGGAGACATGTGGGTGACGCTAGGGGACATCATTTGAGGTGATCGCTGGGTGACTGCAGGTGAATTGAGGGAGATAATGCGACACAATTCATCTGCAGTCTCTCGACTGTCACCACGAAAGATGAGCTCGACTTGCTGAATGTAGCGTGGCGCGATTGCAGTCACTAACCTGCCGCTCCGCTTTCGTCGATGTTTGCTCTTCCGCTTCGTTACAGCGACGAACCCATCGTCTAACTGGGCGGACAACCACTGTTGCATCGCCGTTCAGATTTCTCGATTATCCATGAATGAGAATGAGCATTTCACCTACTGCAATTGAGAATACAATTATACATCGCTTTCTTATACGAACATCCATGTCGGCAATTCTTTAGGTGATTGTAGTGCTACCTAATGTTGACGCAGAAAGTTATTTCTGCAGTGAATTATAAAAGAAAGTTTGAGGAATAGTTCCAAATTCTTTTTTTTTCACTTAACTAATTTTATTTATGTAGAAAAAATAGGAGGCGTTACTTTTTGACTGACCCTCGTACATGACAAGATCTTTATTTTCAGATTTTCATTCACCAGATTTCATCAAGTTTCGGAAAAACAAGGATTTCAACGAACGGTTTCCATTGTAGCATTTCAATATATATATATATATATATATATATATATATATATATATATATATATATATATATATATATATATATATATAGCATTACAATATTTCCTGTGCTACGTATGTAATTTGCGAGGAAGAAGAAATATTCTAAAAATCGCCAATATTTTTCTTTATTTTTTCGAATAGAACAAAGTACGCTGAAAATGACGCAGGTTCTATTTTTAGCGAACTTTGTATTTTCAAAAATCGAAAACAAAAAATTAACATTGCAAAATTGCAATATTGATGAAAGAGTTTTTTTCTAAAATTAAATATGATGGGCCTATTCGGTAAATAAAATAGTAAGATACTCACTCAAGTAAGACGGCATTAAAATATTTATCAAAGAAATCACAGAAAGGGAATGTATTCTATGTATAAAGTCAAACGGAAGTTATTTTGTTTACATTGACACCAAGCTTCGTCCCGCTTCTCTCCGCTGAGTCGCTTGTTGCCCAGCCCATCAGCATTCCCACTCCACTCCGCCCTCCTTGCTACACCCCTCCCACTCTTTCCGTGCGCCCCGCCCCGCCCCACTCCTCCCCATTCTGTTGCGTCTGGCCCCATCCCGTCAATGCCTCTCCTACCAGCAAGCACCCCACCGCTTCGCCGATATTCCTAAACACGTCGTGGTTTGTATTTAATCAGATTTTGTAAAAAAATATTATTGGTGGAATTTCGAGATAAATGATTTCGGAATGATTTTTGAACTATTCTAACCTGCAGATAAATTAGTATCGTAAATTGTGAAAAGCGTATTACTCGTTGAAAACGTTTTGCAGAAGGAATGTAGGCATGCATTAATATTTATAGTATAAGATGAATATTCAAGGAGTTAGAACACACATTTAGGAAAAGAGTATTTACATTTTATTCACTTCGTAGACTACATGATTGCTCATTACATATTCTGGAGTTCTAGAATATTGAAATACATTCTTTGAATACGATAGGATTCAAGTACAAGACATTTTTGATTCTTGCTTATCTACTTTCCGTTAATGCGCTTAATAAAAACAGAATATTTAAATATTTTATGACAGAAGACAAAGAAAAAAAACGTGTGGCCTTCCCGTTTTTGTCTTGTTTTATCACCTTTTTTGCATTTTGACAAGTTTAAAATATAATAAAATACCTTAAACCTTCAAAAAATACGGCAATATTTTATGATGTTGCCGAAAGGCACGCCGAATTAGCTTCTAATAAGACACCCTATTAAGTGCGTTTGTGCAAATTCTCGATTTTCCGTGAAAGTGAGATCAAAATTGTATCATGAGATCGAGATCGTAAAGTTATATTTCAATTGTACTATTAGTGAGTGAAAACTTGAAAAAATGTGTTTTATTTACTAAAACATTATTTTCTCAATATAAATATTGCATGCATTAAAGAAACATTGAGTTAACTCCAAAATATGTAAATATTATGATCTGCAACGTCTTCTGTAGAATTGGTTTATTTTGAGAAAATGTTTCATTATAGAATGCGATGTTGATGTTAGTGCAAAAGTAGCTTTGTTTGCTTTATTGCTACGAAACGAAATGGTGACTAATTTATTCAGATACATAGATTCAATGCTATAAAGCAATACAGTAACTTGTTTCGCCCTTGTGAGACGGGCCTGGAGGACATTACGTCTATGGATTTGAAACCCGTGTATGACGAATGTTTGTTTCAAGTTGTATTCGTGGCGGGAGGGTATAATGAGTCCCTGCAATTTTTGTTTTTGCTGTTTTCCATTATCCAAACCTCCCATAACTTTATCTTAAAAACATTCCTATCGCATCAGATATAATCACCAATAATACAAATCTCGCAACAGTGCTCCATGCTACGAATTAATTAACATGAAATATAAACAAAATTGGACTTTATTAGAGCAGATCTTTCAGCTAACATTGCCGCTGTCAATGATAAACTTGCATCGATTAATAGTTAGTAAGCTGACCGTGATGGAATTTTGAAATCTACCAAAAATAATCTGCCTAGTATTCAAAACAAGATCTTGAGCGAGATCTCTTATCACACTTATCGACAGTAATATTGTTGTGCTTAATAACTTGAAAAAGATGTTAAAACTGCAGTTGAATAAAAAAAGCTAATGACAGCAAAGCTGTCCCCCAAGGATAATAATAATAATAATAATAATAATAATAATAATAATAATAATAATGTCTTTATTAATGGCGAGGCTCAGGCCGTAGGGCCTGCTCTTCCGCCTAACCACTTAATTTACATACATTTAGAGAAGTAACATTTTAAGAGGGGAGGACAAGCTGTACATTTACGTCTGGGAGAACAAATCGAGGGACCATCCCGGCATACGCCTTAAGCGATTGAGTAAACCCAGAAAAACCTCAATCAGGATGGCGGCTTAGGGCCGAACATTAATACAACTGAGTATGTTATACTGAGTAGTGAAAGGGAAGTTTCGTGAAAGAGAAAAGAAAAGACGTACAGGGGAAGGGGTCAGAAAGTATAAATGATAAAGTTTGTGAGGGAGAGGGAAGAGAAAAAAAGCGAAGGAAAGGACGAAGAAGAAGTAGGCGAAAAAAGTGAAGTTATTTGAGGAACGTTACAGAAAGCTACGTTTAGTTTACAGTAGCACTTTACATAAATATACAATAATTTTTACACCAGAGAAGCACAATACACTATAAGCTAATGACAATAGTAATTTTAAACACAATACTGGCAGTATTAAGGAACAATACAAAGAGTGCGGGTATCTTAACATCAATTTTGTTTATGCCAATATATTGTAGTGAGTATCCTGATGATGGTACAAAGATAGCTACAAGTATATTTTATCTGGAACGTCACTAATACTTTTGTATATTTAATTAACAATTTCATTAGGGTACACAGAAAAATAATAATGCTCATAATTTAGGTGTGAGAGGGAATGGAAGATGAGGATAGAGCAATGAGGTATGGGGTAGAATATTGAGAATAAAGAGGGGGAAATAGAGGGTGTTTAACGGGGGCGGTGACCGGGCGCTTGGAAGTGGGAGAAGTCTGGAGATTGAAGAAGACGTTAATGCCGCTCTATGTCGTTATTCCTTACCCATGTGGTTAATTCAGCTTTGAATTTGCCGAAAGTATTTAAATGTTTTAGTCTCGCTGGTAATTTATTCCAGGCTCGAATAGCTGGATACCCTCGGATGAGAAGATAAAACGTGCCAAAACCAAATGACATATGATTATTTAAACTATCACTTTAACACAGAAATAAGATTTACGAAAAGTATATTAGCGCCCCTCCCATCACTCTCCACTACAGTTAATAACGTGTTCTTTTGTTTGTTTTTTAATTTTGGAAATATTTTACGTCAACTTCACATTAAAGTTTTGATTGAAAAAATATGAAAAATAATAAAATAATTAATGAATACTATAAAAAGTTAGGATTTTCTCAGGACTGGAGGGGAAATTATGGGGACAGGTTGGACCTGGAAAATCTTTTTAGGCAGTATTCTATAAAATACTGTTGGAATCGAAATCGGAGTACCCCATATAACTGTTTTAATTGTTCCATTGTTCAAACTGAAAATGTTAATTTAGTATGTTAAAAAAGGTTCGTTTTGGTAATGGATAGGTATCAGACTAAACAAAAATAAGGGTAACTATATTTCCGAAGAAGAGCTAACACAAACAATGATAAACTCATACAGAATGCAGTATACAACGTATTTAAAAATCCATACTGCATTCAGTAGCAAAGGGCGTCGTAAACGCACTAATAAACGGCGCATCATTATCTGGCGTTCCACTTTTCAAGGAAACACATCGCTTACCATGCGGAAGCACGCTTTGGGCAAATTTGGCTCTCACATTTGGCCACCGTAGAAACTCGAAAAACGGAATGCAACTCCTCACTCACAAAAATGCAGTTGTGAGAATGTTGAAACGAACAAAGATTAAGTAGCGTAGAAACTTTGTAAAACACTTGCAGTTATCGTCAAAATGGCAATTGCTGTTTTGCGTGCTCAGTAGAATGATAAGGAATGCAGATGCTTCCGCATATTATGGCCTGTCACTCACTTGTGAAGATAATATAAGGAATTCTTCTACTGGAACAACCAAGAGGAATGTCTAACGTAATAGAGACTCACATTAATACAAAACTGTTTTGGAATATTGAAAACAGGCTAACCTCAATACAGGTGTAATAATTCTCGAAAATACTTTATTTTGAATAGTCTAAAAACAACTGAAGCATTTTTCTAGAGGAAATAAAGGTAAAGCAATTCAAACGTTGTATAAAATCATATCTTATACACGAACGGGATGGATCTAGTATGAACTAAGGGAAACCTCTTAGAAAGGAGGCTGAGGATTATACTGGTAAATAAAATACCTAATAAAAGACAAAGTTCTCTCGTGTACAGCTGTTCTCGTATACTGCGGGAAAATTCTAACAAGATTTCGGCATGTAAACAAGACACAAATGACTTAAATCTTGAAACCTTGAATACAAAAGCCAGTCAACATGACATATGTATTTTTATTTACATACTTTATGCATACTCACGCATTAATTGTAATAGCTTCGCAATATTATAAAACTAAGGTGGCCAATCGTCCTCTTTAGGGAAGACAGTCTTTTTCTAGGTTCTGTTCTTCCTCGAAAAGTGTCCTCCTTTTTGATATTTTGAAACTAATCTGTTAATCCTTGTATTCAGAGATACCACGCCGAAGTGTTACGCATCTTGTGACGGTACAGTTCGGAAAGTTGCGATTAGTGTTGGTAGATCGGCAGAATTCTCGCCGTTTTCAGTAGTTTCAGCTTCACTCTTTTGGTCAAGCAAGAAATCAATATAGAATTTTGATACTCTAACTGCAGCACTTCTCGTACAATTGAAGATGAAGGATATTTCTTCTTCTGAAATTTTCAATATATTATCAGAAAAAGATATATTGACAAAAATGTTCATTCATTGAAAAAATGCTCCTTTAATTATATAACTGAAAGAGTCATAAGCATAATTAGTGTATTTTTGTTTGAATTAATAAAACGTTTAATTTATTTACGTTGTTCTAAAAAAATCGTCCTCTTTTTCATCGACAAAAAAAAAATTGGTCACCCTAATACCGTGCTGGACACCTCCGTGCTGGACTCGAACTCTGACCTTTAGAATTAGCTTGCCATTTACCTATAGTTTTAAATTACATAAAATTACAAAAAAGTATAACATATGTTCCTTAACATACTCTTAACTACATCCCTGAAGCAGGTCAAATAAATGGTTGAAACGTTGTCACTGCAAAGAAAAAAAATGACATTTCATTGACCTCTCCTCACCTATAGTATTTTTATTTTCTCTTCTTTGGATGCCGGTATTTATAAGAGCGGTTACCTGCGAGACCGTGTGACCGATTTCCATGAAAATTGGCACATTTACGAGTTTTTTCACTCAGGTTTATGAGCTGTTAATTTTCTGTAACTCCACAACATGGCGCTGTAGAACAAAATTAAATATATCAAATGCAACCCGCAACACAAAACGAAGCGCTTTAGGACGTTACAATATAAAATGTTTAGGCCTAAGACCTCAAAGTAACGCTCCTCACACCGTAATCTACAGGAAGAGATTTTCGTGATCATTCTATTATATTTGGGCAGGTCCAGCGCTTCTCGATATAAACCCACTTGCTCAGAGACGTGCAGAATCTGCAACAAATTGAATGAGGCGGTCAGAGAGAAAGAGAGAGACGGAGAGATGGAGAGAGAGTCGGAGAGATGGAGAGAGACGGAGAGATGGAGAGAGAGACGGAGAGAGAGAGACGGAGAGAGAGACGGAGAGAGAGAGACGGAGAGAGAGAGACGGAGAGAGAGAGACGGAGAGAGAGAGACGGAGAGAGAGACGGAGAGAGAGAGACGGAGAGAGAGACGGAGAGAGAGAGACGGAGGGAGAGAGAGACGGAGGGAGAGAGAGACGGAGGGAGAGAGAGACGGAGGGAGAGAGAGACGGAGGGAGAGAGAGACGGAGGGAGAGAGAGACGGAGGGAGAGAGAGACGGAGGGAGAGAGAGACGGAGGGAGAGAGAGACGGAGGGAGAGAGAGACGGAGGGAGAGAGAGACGGAGGGAGAGAGAGACGGAGGGAGAGAGAGACGGAGGGAGAGAGAGACGGAGGGAGAGAGAGACGGAGGGAGAGAGACGGAGGGAGAGAGAGACGGAGGGAGAGAGAGACGGAGGGAGAGAGAGACGGAGGGAGAGAGAGACGGAGGGAGAGAGAGACGGAGGGAGAGAGAGACGGAGGGAGAGAGAGACGGAGGGAGAGAGAGACGGAGGGAGAGAGAGAGACGGAGGGAGAGAGAGAGACGGAGGGAGAGAGAGACGGAGAGAGAGAGACGGAGAGAGAGAGACGGAGAGAGAGAGACGGAGAGAGAGAGACGGAGAGAGAGACGGAGAGAGAGAGACGGAGAGAGAGAGACGGAGAGAGAGACGGAGAGAGAGACGGAGAGAGAGAGACGGAGAGAGAGAGACGGAGAGAGAGAGACGGAGAGAGAGACGGAGAGAGAGACGGAGAGAGAGACGGAGAGAGAGACGGAGAGAGAGACGGAGAGAGAGACGGAGAGAGAGACGGAGAGAGAGACGGAGAGAGAGACGGAGAGAGAGACGGAGAGAGAGACGGAGAAAGAGAGACGGATAGAGAGATGGAGAGAGACGGAGAGAGAGACGGAGAGAGAGACGGAGAGAGAGACGGAGAGAGAGACGGAGAGAGAGACGGAGAGAGAGACGGAGAGAGAGACGGAGAGAGAGACGGAGAGAGAGACGGAGAGAGAGACGGAGAGAGAGACGGAGAGAGAGACGGAGAGAGAGACGGAGAGAGAGACGGAGAGAGACGGAGAGAGAGAGACGGAGAGAGAGAGACGGAGAGAGAGAGACGGAGAGAGAGAGACGGAGAGAGAGAGACGGAGAGAGAGACTGAGAGAGAGACTGAGAGAGAGACTGAGAGAGAGACTGAGAGAGAGACTGAGAGAGAGACTGAGAGAGAGACTGAGAGAGAGATTGAGAGAGAGACTGAGAGAAAGACTGAGAGAGAGACTGAGAGAAAGACTGAGAGAAAGACTGAGAGAAAGACTGAGAGAGGGAAAACGGAAAGAGGCGGAGAGAAATGGATTGGGAAAGGGAATGAATCATTTGCATTTAATATTTTCAAAAATTCAGAGTTTAACATTTGCATTATTTTAAGGTAAAGATGTAAAGAACATTTAGTTTTACAAAAAAAACTCTTTAATCAATATTGCAATTTTGCAATGTTGATTTCTTGTTTTCGGTTTTTGAAAATACAAAGATCTCTGAAAATAGATATTGCGTCATTACATAACTGTCCAACCTCTACTTCACCTACTAAGGTAAAGAATTTTGTAACGCCAATCTTATTTAAGTACATTCATCGCATCAGAAAAGAATGTTCCATATTTCACGTGCGTCGTTTCCCTATAGTTGGCTCAGTGTGCTCTTTTTTATAAAGATGTTGCGCATGTTTGCCCTGCAGAGCACCAACTGTGCGGGCGACCGCGTTCGCATTTCGCTGTCTGGAGACGACAGCCTGAACGATGCCCACGTGTACTGCGGCAAAGGGACGTTCACGTTGCTGTCTGACGCCAACAAGCTCACCATGGTGCTGGAGACCCTGTACACATCAACCGGAGGACGGTTCCTCTGCAACATCACCGCCGTGCGATCTAACACGTGCTTATGTGGCATGAAGAAGCAGGTGAGTCCTTGCTTTGATGGCATCATCTTTGGTTATGGGTTCATACGTAAATAATTTTTCGTTTGAACGTTTTGTTTGATTACACGTCTGTTACTATACGTAATGCAATTCATATTGCTCATATAACTGTCATTCTCAATTTAAGAATTTATATTGAACGCATTGTAGATTTTTTCTTTTTTTTCACATTGATATATTCTTAAATCGCTTCTCCATCACTCTGCCAAAGGTCGTGTCCAAGAACTGCATTTCTACCGTTAGACGGTGTTTCAAAACAGTTAAATCCTATGCTGAACTGTAAGGCTGAATGTGAATTCTTTGTCTTTCTAAAAAACTGTGTTTGATGAAGATATGCCACTTGCAAAACAAGTTGTCATTTTGAAATGGCTGCAAACGTTTAATAAGCTTTAAACGCGGTTAATATTGTAAATATTTTGCCTAGATGAATGCATTTTAAAGTAATTATTGCTAAAATTATAATAAATGTATACCAATTTGATAATACACTAAATTTATGTTCCTTTTTCTGGTATTTCGATTTTCACGTGCGTTCCGCTTCTTATATTCGATATGTTTATAGCGATTTACAAACGAGGCAGGGGACGAAGAAACTCAGAGGCTAGTTTTCACAACTTCGTAAAGTTGTGACAACAAACGTCTGGGGGCTTTGGCGAAGTTTTGTTATCTTCAAATTTCCTGAAGCACAGGCAACTCATAAAGATAACTATTAAAGACAAATTGATTGAAAATGAAATATGAACACAACTCTTTTTAAATGCTTGTCTAAATGAGCTTACATGATTGTTACTGTATCTGGACAGAATTGCTTTGCATGAGAATTTCTTCAAGCCAACGTTCGAAAACTGTAATTATGAATTCAAGAACAATCTAATCAGGAAGCTCGCAAAACATTTGAGAAATGTTTCTTCGTGGTAAGTATTTCTGGAAAATGATATTACTTAACTTTCAATGACATTTAAAAAGATTATAAACACCTGTCGCATTTACATTCATTTTTAAAAAATAAATAAATCTTGCTAAATTTTACCCTACGTAAAAAATAAAATTTGAATAAATTACTCTTCTGAGACATTGTATTTACATTTTTACATTACATTTAGGTTCTGGAGACATTCGCAGGGCAAGCTTTGGAGTCATTCTCTTCAATACAATGTACATTAGGACATACATTTTAAGCAGTTTTAATAAGAATATCGTGTATAATGTAAAGTCGATTGGGTATACCCAGATGTTTTACATTTCATCTTAAGCGTGTCTCAGATTCAAAAATATTGATAAGCACTGCGATATGCTAATTAGTACACAACGAAAACACTCCTCACGTCTTTCAAAGAACAGACAAAATGCTGTTGGGTATTTGCGCAGTACAATGTGACTTAATATGTCTTAAAAATATTGAGGAGGTAATTAGTTATTATTGCGAAAGGAGAGATTGCAACACGTTTGAAGGATAACTGTTGGCATTCGAAAAAGCGTAGAGCAGAAATACTGAAAGCTATCGCTCTGCCAAAAGGTTTCTCAAGTTGACCATGAAACGGAGACAGCACGTTTTATCAACTGCAGTTGAAGCAGAAAGACGTTTAGCAGAAAGATTGACGAGTTCTCGGAACATAATTTAACTTCAGGGATTAAGCAAAACTTGATAAACTCACTCGTTTTCGAAGAGAAATTAAATTTAGAAGTTAACTGGCGTTAATAAGCGAACAAATTTCTACTAAAGATGTGATTCACTCATTTTGCAAGAGCTGTAAGAAGTGAATTATTTTAGCAGAGGGTAGTATAATCTTTAATACTTGTGCTCATGTTTTAAATGAATGCGAAAGGTTTTTATAAACTGCCTACTGAAATTGTTTGATATACCTTCCTTTGGAAAGGAAGAAAAGTCGCTTGTTCCCTGTAGCAGATTTATCACATTCTAAAAACATTCATCGCCTTAGTGGTACCTCCGTTCTGTTCTCAGCATTTCTATTGTAACGACAGGCATGCACAGTGACTAGTACCTACAAAATGCAATCAATTACGTTGCTGAAAGATCTATAAATTTCTGCTGATAAACGAGTTCGGATGAAGAAACACGACATAGCGACAACATTAACACATATGGTTGAAGCATACAACATGAAGTTCCCTCCTTCTTGAATCCATAATTTTCATTTTTGGACTATTTTGCCAGCTGGAAACTGCAAAGAATCGTCCTTAGTCAAATTTCTTTGCCTTTGAAGATTCGAAAAGTAACCTAGTCAAGAGATACACTCATATCGGAATACAGAACCCTACTGGACCCTGCATTACACGTTTAGGGTTCGGAGTAAGAGGGACAGTATAAATAGTCCTAAATTGGATAGTCGATTATGTTCTAATTGAAATATTAAAACATAAAATTGGGAATTATTGTGGGGGTTCTGTGAATAATCGTATTTTCGTGCAGACAGAAATAGTAATGTTTAAAGTCTTTCACTTACTAAATTGTTAATTGTCGAAAAGTGTTTTGATCGTATCAGTCAGTCACTTTAATCGTATCACTGGAAAAGCATTGTATTCCTGCGCGTGCATGGAAAATTATTAAATTCTTATTGTTCTCTAAACGCCGCGTTTTAGCCGTACACTCTTTTGGTGAATTTAACAAATACACTGAAAAAGGTCTGAGTGGACAGAAACTTCAGCAGAGTTGCGTCGGACGCGATGTCTCTCAGCCGTGCAAAATCTCAGGGACTCCGCGGAAGCCTGCGACTTCAGAGGTAAAAATATCTCTCACCGTCATATATAATACTCGATTTAAGAATCCAACGGCCGGGGGAGCGGCGAGTGGCCACTGAGATGGCGACGAACAGATAAAGAGCACAAGGTGATCGGGTGACGTGCAGGCGATCATCACTGACATCGGATGACTAGGAGCTGAGCAGATAGCTCCAGGGGGTGAGCGGGCAGTAAGAGAACGGTCGAGTGGTCAAAGCGTGCGGTGAGAAGGCGATGAGCAGGCGGGAAGAAGGCTCTGAGATGCTGGGAGACAGCGACAAGAAAGCGGTGAGCAGGAGATGAGCGGGTTATGGACAAGTTGTGAGCAGACGCTGACCAGATGCACGTAGGCGGTGAGCTGAACAGACGACAGCAGGTGACGAGAAACCGAGAGGTATTTGACGAGCATTCCACGAGCAGGCGACGATTATGTGATTAATATACGATGATCAGACCTTTAGACGACGGTGAGACAGTGCAAAGGCGGTGCGTCGGCGGAGAATCAGTGCTGAGTGAGAGACGAGTATTGGATGAGTAGGCGATGAGCAGATGTTCGCAGGCGATAACCAAGCGGTGTGACGGCATAGTGACAGCGATGAACAGGTGATGAGCAGGCGAGGAGCAGGCGATGAGCAGGCGATGAGTGGGCGATTATCGTGCGGTTAGATGACGATGAGATGGCAGTGATTTAACTGTGAGACGGCAGTGAGACTGCGGTGAAAATGCGGTAGTCGGGCTTGAGCAGGCGACGAGCAGGTGTCGAGTAGGCGATGAGCAGATGTGTGCTGGTGATGATCAGGCGATGAGACGACGGAGTCTAGGCGACGAACCGGCGATGAGCATTCGGCGAGTAGACGACGATCAGGGGTCGTGTATGCGATGAACAGAGCTACGCAGTCGATCATCAGGCGGTGTGACTGCGGTGACCAGGCGATGAGCAAGCGGTGAGTAGACGAGGAGCAAGGGTCTAGTGTGCGATGGACAAGGGTAGGAATGCAATGACCAGGCGAGAGAGGTGAGCAGACAACGAGCAAGGGTCGAGTGTGCGATGAACAGGGGCGTGGAGGTGATGACGAGGCGGTGAGCCGGCGCTGAGCGACGCGCCCGCGCTGCTTCCAGTCGCGGATCGTGGGCGGACAGGAGACGGGCGTCAACGAGTTCCCGTTCATGGCGGGGCTGGTGGACTCGTTGCTGAAGCAGGTGTACTGCGGCGCCACCATCATCTCCAGCCGCTACGCGCTCACGGCGGCGCACTGCACCGTCGGCCGCAACGTCGCGCAGGTGGGGCTGCTCGTCGGGGACCACGACGTCAGCGTGGGTGAGCACGGGCCTTACTCATTTAAGTTAGTGCATTCGTTACTGTACTGTTCTCGACGTGGCTGGCCGAGAAGCTTTTTTCAGTGTAAGCTACCTTGCCTAACAGGAGGTCCGTCACCACGTGGGATATTAATGGCAAATACTAATACTAATAATAAAAATTCCTAATGATAATAATAATAATATTAATAATAATAATAATATTAATATTAATAATGTTAATATTAATATTAATAATAATAATAATAATAATAATAATATTAATAATAATAATAATAATAATTTTATTTCCAAAAGAATTACATTGACAGTGTACAAAAACCATCACCATAAAAAAAACAATAAGAAGGAATACCAATTTTGTTTGACTACTTTACATACATTATACATCCTATTTAACCTTTCATTATAAATTCTGGCCTTATCCGGTTTAACTTTAAATATATTTATTACATTTATTTTTTTACATTTTTTATATTTATTACATTTTATTACATTTATTATATTCATGGCCCTAAATAAACCTTCACTAATCTAACGGGCACAAACTACGACATAATTTTGCCTTCATTTTTGTAAGATCATGAGGAAATTAAATGTGTCTTCAAACCAATCGAATTTGAGTTCGGAATGAACAAATTAGCCCGAAGAATATAGAAATAGCGCGCAAATTTTGAACGAATGAGTAAGAAAAGGTCGTTGCTACCTCCAATTATTCTAAAGCATAACGTGGAAAAACATTTGTGTAAACAGCAGTGATGAACCTAATGTGTTGATATGATTGCGTTGCACAATACATTTAATGAACGGGCCTCAAAACAATTTCATGCCTGGGAGAGTTGTTATTGGCGTGAACTCAGACGTAAATATATTGCAAAAATGTGTTGCTTTATTAGCCCTTAATTGTCTTAATAGTACAAACTTGTTTTTACGCAACTCTTTAAACTTACTACTTCGTCGCCTATTGAAATCACATCAGGTTGCACTAAAATATTCACGTGATGAAAATCATGAAATCTAACAAACAGTTTGCCTTATTTTCTCAATACTAGCGGTGACATTCCGGCTAATTAAGACACTTTCAGAAATTATGTAAACTATAGAGGCGTGCAAATACCATACATGTGTCTTTCGGAACGAAAACGTCTCACATAACGACATTCCAGAATAATCCGACGAAGACGTGGTTATGAAACAATGTTACGAAAATTTTAACAAATTTTCATCTCGACGAGGTTTGAAAGATCTTATTGTATTATTTGAAGGTTCAGTTAATCGTAAAACCGTGAAAAGACATTACTATCAACTACCCACAGGTAGACTGAATTCCTTTTTTATTTCGAAAGGGGCTTTAGCGCCAAGCTCTACCACTAGCTAAATCGTGTTTCGGGAAAGAGAAAAGAAAAATTACTTTGTTTTGGTTTTCAACGAAGGGCGTTGTGGATTTTTGCCGCGCGTAATACGAAACATTGACCATTAAACGAATCCTATCAAGTATCTAAATAAACTTTTTCTAAGAACATACAAATACAAAAGAAATTTAAAGAAAACAATTGGAGCCATTTTTGAGAAGATTTTGAAAATGTCCCAAGGGCTTCATGTAAATTACCCCCAAAAATTAATGAATGCCGCAGAGCTCCGATTCAGGCCAGATGGACAGGGGTTTATTCATTTTGGAAAAATCCTTTGCATGGTTTAGGCGCTAGGGTTGTTCACATACACCGGACAAAGAGACGGACAGGCGGACGGTCGTTTTGAAACAAAACACTTTTTCTGTATCGGGTGATCCCAAAACGTCTATTTCCGTTGAAATCTGGAAATCGATTTTCTGCAGCATTCCATAACTTTCACTATACTACGAACATTACTCCGTATAAACGTATGTATATAAGACAGTAAAAAGAGCAGAATAAAAACAAAAAAAGCATTCTCTATTTCCTCTATCCTTTTGTAGTGAAAGATTGAACTTTTTACCTAGTCCTTCAAGGCTAATCAACAAGACACGTCCCTTTCAGGCAGTGACACCAACGCGGCGGCGCTGTACAGGCTCCTGTACTTCAAGGTGCACCCGTACTACAACCAAGACGCCCAAGTGGAGAAAGACAACGACATCGCGCTGGCGCGCGTGGACGGCGCCATCAAGATGAGTCGCGAGGTGATGCCCGCCTGCCTGCCCTTCCGGTGGAGGGACTACGACTTCGCCAGCGCCAAGGTGGAGGAGACGGGTGAGCAGCCCAGCCCTGCCAGCCCCTCCCGCAGAAGGCCAAATTAGACCTTAGGGGCATTTGGTCAATAATACCACCCAGTCCACGAATGTCTCGATGATCATCCAAACCATGAATAATATCACTAGCACACATGAATAACAAAGCATGCGTTAATCCTATAATGCCCCTAAAAGAACTGTTATTCGTCCTATAACTCTTGCCGTCCTAGCAGTAAATATAATTGCAGGTCACCTCCTATTAACATTAGTAGGATATGTAGGACCTATAACCCTAGATTCAACAATTTTAATTCAAATCTTTATTATGTAAGAAGTTATTTTATTAATCCTCGGAATAGCAGTATCTATTAACTAGTTATATGTGTTTGCTCTATTAACCACACTTCATTCAAGAGAAATAAGTTGGTGTTAACCTCCTGAACGACTACTTGCTTCTCTGACACTATGAACCCGTCTCCTAAGAGACTTGTTTAGCTAAATATACTCGTGCATGTACATCCTGAGGCAAACCTTCAGCCTCTAGCACCGAACCCAGTCGACTTGGATGCTGTGTCATCCATCTGAGATTGTACTCTTAGCTTTCAGAGGCTCTTATTCATCTTTCGACACCAATCACATGGACTATGCGAGACACATACAACTACAACCCGTCAATACTTAACTCTCATTCTCCAAATTCACTCTCCAACTATCACTATCAATAATGATGACCATTAGACAGGGTGTCATCATCTAAATGTGATTTTAAGGGTTTTCAAACTAAACAAAATTAACAAATATTGTTTAAAAATAAAATCCTGTATACGATACGTGTTTAATAATTTCATTAACTCAGCAGTAATATGTCCCTCTCGCTATTATGTTCAGTACCTAATTTTCTTCTTCGTGAATAAAGTTTTATTTAAATCCATCGTTGTAGACATAATTACGAATTGATTCAGATCCAATACATTGATGAAAACGTTTTTACAGATAACTTAAAATATTTTGATTTATAATTAATGCACATTCAAATATAACTTCTAAGGGAACAGTTTATAACACTGTAAGCAAGTATGTACCTTGCTTCTCGAACTATAGGAGTTCAAGCCCACACACCTGTTACGATTTTCGTTGCGAAATATTGCCTGCAAGAGCAAATTGGCACACATCAATTCAAATAAACACTTCTTGAAATGGACTATTGCATGATATTTTTGGTTACTTTCAAGTACTTTTCTTATCACTTTCTACTGATATTGGACCAAGAAAAGGAAATAAAGATAACGATATATTGCTACAGAGTTTAAAGATTAATTTACAAACAATTATAAATTGAATTCGGAGAATTTAAAAACATTATAATTTAAATAAACAAAGAATTTCATGACACTGATGAAGAGCTTGGCTTGTAAGAAGAGACACACACTTCGACCATAAGTGAGATATTAACATTTACCAATAGCAGGGGGCTTGTTGTGGCTGGTGTAGCTTATCTTGTTACTGCCCCAATCCCTTTAAGTTCCCTTGAACGGGGAGTAGTCTTATAACTTAGTTTTTGTTTCCAGATATTTTGAAAAAACAAAAACTTGGCATGGATTCTGCCTTCCGATGGACTCTTCCGATGTACTCGTTGCCTAAAAATAATAGTATTAATTGCTACAGTAGACTTAAACTACCTGTTTTTCGTACTTCTTACGTCACAAACGTGAGAGACGCAGAGATCATGTTACAATGCTCTGAAGAATTACTTCGTTCACTTTGTTTGTTTTCTCTTCGTTTTGCGAAGGTAAATTCGTTAAAATTGACATCAAATTGTTGGAAATATTATTTTCATTAATATTCTTCAATAAATATTAACGTTAGTTTAACTTTTCTCAATGAACTGAACAATAACCTTAATGAAAGCTGGTAGACGGCTATATCGTGAATTTTAGTCGAAGTAGATAATATAAAACGTCTTGTGATGTAGAGAGTGTAGGTATATTAGGGTACAGAAATGAAGTAACACAATTCACGACTTACATTGTACTAAGCATTACAAACTTTACATATTGCCCATGTGCCACAAGGCCTTTCGTTTTTGGGAGACAATCGTGTTCGCACTTTACTTGTGGTGGATCCATTTGCTTTGCAAACTCGCTCCGTTTACTGTAATTACGTCGCACGCAGGGCAAATTGGCGTGCGACGCAAAAATCGGCGATACACAAATATATGATTACATACGTGAGTAATGGCTTCTTTCATCTACGCGGCGATACAAAAGTAACCTTCGCAGGAATAAGGTTAAAAGATGCCTAGCTATACCCATACGAAACATTCCGAGCGGGTAAAATACACACACTGAATTTGGGATGACAGAAATATTCCATAAACGTCAAATTACAGAAGTGATCGACATTTCACGGTATTGCGTCGACATAAAACGTATATGTAATCAACTATGTTGCATGATCGACTCAACAGTATTGACATTTATTGTACATGCTTATAGCGACCGACAAAATCAATTTGCAAACATTGTTATACCAGATTATGTATAAAATTCAAAGCTCATCGCCTTTTTCCATTGCAAAAACGACTTCTACTGAAGTTACATAATATAAATGTGATCATTTGATGACAATTTAACGTAAAACAAGGTAAATTTTTAAAGAAAAATCACTTCATGTCCATTTTCAAAGGGAGATGACGGGGAATCCTCGGGTCAACTACCTTCTTGGACATATCATCAATCGCTGGCCCTTTTCATTACAAGCACTTACGTGCTCTGTTAGCAAGCGTCACCCTATTGAGTGAAATTAAAAGATTTTTACATTAAAGCAGTTAGACGAGTAATGTTCGCCATCTCCCAAACAATTGAAACACTACCGCCATTCCTGAAATTGTGCAATATCAGGAGAAAGAGAGGGTTGTTCTGCATGTGTGTGGTTCCACTTGTTGATCCAGGCTGGGGCACAACAGAGTTCGGCGGGGCCACGTCCGATGTGCTGATGAAGGCTGATCTGTACGTCCAGTCTCCAGCGCAGTGCTCCGCAGTCTTCGGCAACGCCGTCAGCTACCGCCAGATGTGCACGTACAACTACGGCAAGGACGCCTGCCAGGTAACGTACTTGACTTGCGCAAAACATTAAGAATTTTTGCACAGCCTGAACCTGGGTAAAGTGTACGCTAAATATCAAGTTGCAATCTGTGCCCACACGCGAACTCCAACGCCTCATTGCGGAAACAGCACAGGACGGTATTTCACGAAGTTTGTCACATCCTGTAGCGTGTACGATAAGCGTTACGTTAATGGACGTTGCCGCAATTGGGATCGGCAGAGTGTGTTGCTTTTGCTAAACAAGTTTCGTAAGCAAATAAAAGCGAAAGAACTGGGAAGTTCCAAAAACAAGATGTGCTGTCGAGATTGGCGCTCTCTGACGTTTCCATACGTAACTACTTACGTTAACTTGAAGTTTTAGAAGGAAAACATTGTGATACATGTTTTAGTACAGCTACGGCAGAGACACTTATGCGGGCTATCTCCGGAGACTGGGAACTTTTCAACACAGTTCCCAAATCTCCCATGCCACTAAAGGAGAACTGAGTTTACAAAGCGCGATCGAAATTAGATTGGTGCCGGTTTCAGAAAACAAAGTCCTTCGGTTTTGATTATACATTACATCGGGATATTACTCTAAATCAGCTTACTCTGAATTAATGTTACTTTAATACTGAAGGTCGCTTCTAATTAAGGGAGCAAATACAGTATACGATTTAGAAGCTCATGCTAGTCACAGACAGACGGACTGATGTGTTGGCCGATGAACAGACATGTGAAGATATGACATAAGGCCCGTCTCGGTGATATTGCTCATACTGCGACAATAGTCCGAACGCTTAACGAGTTCCTTTTTACTTCATTTTCAAATACAATATAAGTGTGTATCCTCATCGAAAATATTAATTTTTTCAACATTCCGTAAATCTAACTTAGAAATATAAAAAACGGCATAAAGAAATGTATCAATATAATGTGAATTAAATAAAGGCATTGAATAAAACAATTACTGCTGAAAATAGTTTGGAAATGGTTGAAATTGTTTAAAACGCTTATACTCAGTTGTCAATTAACACTTGAATAAAACTGCAAAAAAGCATTGTTCATTACGTTTATGTATGCAACATGGCAAAACCTAACTATTTCATTTACAAGGTAGTGAATTTCATACAATTTACGAACTACATAGCAATGTGTGATTCCAGAACGACAGTCTTATTGAATTGAAGAACAAATACACAAATGCTTAATCATTAATGATTAGTTCAATATATTAAGTGTTGTTCATCTGGTTTGTATTAATACCCTGAAGATGAAATTAAATATTCCGAACGTCGGCAAACTGAACTATTTTAATGTTTTGAATTTAACTGGCCAAATCCTGTGAGACGGAAATTCTTTCCTTTACTTAAAAGGTCGCGAATCATTCATATTTGGTTAACTCTTAATAAAGCAATGAACTACGTTTTCGATGTCCATTTGAGAAATCATGTAATATTTATTCACTCACAAGAATTAGCCCCCTGTGTTCTTATCGTAACCTTGTAAACCAAATTTTCTCACTCGTAAACAAAATCACATTTTCGTAACATTACTCTTTCCTCCCCACAGGCACTGGTCCTTCGTTTTGACAAGAATAAATGTATTCAACACATTATTAGATTACAAAGCCAAAGGCAATCTAAACATTCGGCCATTCAATTTTGATGGTTGACCTTGGGGATATGGGCGACAGGCGGAGGCCGATGGTGATGTGTTTGACAATTACGCCACCAGCGGTGTAATTTATGTCACACTTGATTGATATAAATATACAAATGTGTTTGGCTTACACGATAAGCATGATGTTTTTCAATAACAAGATATAGTGGAGCATATTTGAAACGAACATATTGCTTGCACTTGTAATAAATAACCAAACACCTATCACGCACCACACAAGGACAAATAGACCGTTCCTGAAATTGTATCAGCTTGTCCAGAGTCTCGAAAGACAAAAACGCAATTAAATTTTACAGCGAGGAGAACTCAAATATAAGACTTTATTCATGTACGTACTTCCTAAATTTTCCACGCAAGTATAAAATGTCCGAATATGTGTATGAATTAACAATTATTTCATCCAATCATTTTTATCAATATTTTTACCAATGCGGATTGAGAAATATTTACTTATGAGTGTGTGGCAGGTCGCATTAAGATAACTTCACTTAGCAGTTACTTCTGAATGTGTCGTAGGGCAACCACTTACCCTCAGACCGTCTTTCTCCAAAAGAGTCAAAGTGCTCGAAAGTGAGACAGATTAATAATGTTAAGTCGCTCTGTAAATAATCATCTCGCAGCCAAAGTAATGACCGTTGTATTTTTTGCTTATTAGTTAGTTTTATTGCACGTATAGTAATGTTTTCTTTTTAACTATTTATCCAGAACTCCAGACAAGTTACGCTATTAAAGCAGCCTATCCCGATTTTCGAGTATATCTATGTAAATTTGTATTAAGTGGATTTCATAGACTGTCTAGAATTTCACTTAGAAGAATGGCTCAGGAGTTATTAAAGACGGTATTTTTTTCCTTTTCAGTTTTATTAAAAGTTTATTAATTTATTACAAGATTATAGTTAATAAATATGAAAAAAATTTCATATTTATGTCTTTAATAATTCTTGGATCTTTAGATTTAGATTTATTATTAAAGTTCGTTTTGAGCTAATGCTCAGTGGCAAATATGATAACAATTAGAATTAGAATTACAAAACATTTTCAACATTTACAATTAGGTTTACTATTAGAATTAGGGGTCGATATCATAGTTCCAATTTCTTTCTAGCTAACTCTAAATTCACTTCTAGTTTACATAACACTTCACTACACTACACTACACTGCACTCCCCTTCACTACACTACACTCCACTTCACTTCACTGTAAAGGGACATGACTATATAATTATAACAATAACAATATAAGAAATAATAATAACTTAAAAACTTCCCCAAAGCTAATGACAGTGTTAACAATGATAAATTTGTCAGTAATAATAATATAATAATAATAATAAAAGTAATAGTAATATTAATAATAATAATAAATAATAAATAATAATAATAAATAATAAATATTAATAATAGTAATAATAATAAAAAATAATAAAGATAAATGTCTTAGTCAGTATTATTTGAGCTAATCTAGATGGAATGAAGCATATTTTTAAATTTGGCTACGTTAGAAGGAAGAGCTTCTAGTGCTTCTGCAGGTAGTTTGTTCCAATCTACTATAGTGCGATTCACAAAGGAGAACTTGCCTACATGAGTTCTTTGCTTTCTACATTGTATTTTCCAAGGATGGTCTCCTCTGCTTTTATAATCTGATTTCTGTAATATTTTTACCGATATCTGCCCATGCTGTGTCCCCTCTGTATGGCTTACACATTACGCATAGACGCGCCCGTTACTTACTCCTGAGTGAAATGTCTATTAACACTTAATGGACTGTGGTAATAAGGCGCCTTGCTCGTTTCTTGCGCTGCTGTGACGAGGCGGGTGCCTTTGCAGTCGGACTCCGGGGGCCCGCTGTTCTGGCAGGACCCGTACACGCGGCGCACGCACGTGGTGGGGGTGGTGAGCCACGGCATCGCCTGCGCCACCGACAGCCCCGGCGTCAACACGCGCGTCACCGCCTACCTCGACTGGGTCGCCAGCATCGTCTCAGGTGAGCCCACGGCCCAACCAACTGGTAGGCCTTCTTCTAGAATGGGGGTACCACTCCCAAGGCCCTACCAATCGGTAAGCCTTATAGAATGGTGGTAGTACATTTGTAAGGCTCGTTTGAGCGGGAGTTTGAATTACCACCGCTATCACGCGACGTAATTATCTCTGCTAAGTTTACCTCTCAATCAGAATTCCTGTAGTCACTTCTTCTACTCTGACTGGGAGGTCCTGTGGGTTCGACTCTCGACAGTGGCGTATTTTCGACACTTGCTGTAAACAATAGGTTGAATTCAGCCGCTGTCTGGAAAATTCTACCGGCTGGCTGCTTTGACCGGTAATTTTGCGTGGTTTCTCCGTTCAGTACCTGGCGAAATCTGGAAATGTAGGCTACCGCAGTAACCGGATCAATGGGACAATATTTATCATGTACATAAACGGCACTGCTTTTTTAACAATCTTTAATATTATGAAAAGGTCGGGGGCTCGAGACCTTCCAGTCCTGGTGTGACATATTTGTAAAACGTGTTTGTATAAAGTTAAACTGTTTTGCTAGGTCAACCCTTTGTAACCCATATTCTACAACTATACGCATTTTATGAAATATAGTACAATGAGTACATCCGCTATGATTTAAACACAGCTAAAAACAAAATAGCTGTAAAATTTGTTTATTAATTTCTACGTATATTATTCTAATTATTTTCAACGTATATTTCTTAGCCATTCCTTGAAACGAAGTTAGAAATCTGAATTAGTATGAGTTACAAATGGGTAATATACAAAATAAACAAATAAATAAGTAAACAAAACAAAACAAAATCCCTCATTAATTTCATCAACATCATATACGTGTATGCATTAGTAAGCGTAGGCTAGAAATTGGAAATTACATAAGATGTATCTCAACACCTATAAATTGTTAAAACGTTGGTGAAAAAAATCCAAAATCATCTTGGCGCGAATTAATTTTTTTTAATTGATAAATTTGGTTTTAATTATTTTGTACTATCTACCATATTGTTTTAAGATCTGAAGAACATATGTAATAGAATGTTATGAGATACATTCTAGGGGGAAAACCGAGTGAGTACTCCAACGTTATCTCGTCGAAAATCCATTTTAAAAACTTATATTTTTTTCTGTTTGAATTTGGCGCCAAAATTGGTTGATACCTTCAGATTCAACTTTTTCCCCGTCTCAATAGAAATTGAGAAAATATATAACATGAAAAACGCATTTCTCATTGTATCTCTGCAACAAATTACCCCAGGAGGCTGATTCTTTTGGCATTCTACGGCACTTTAACTCTTATATGAGTAACGCAATATCGATTTGGTTTGGGGGAACTTTTCATCTTCTTATTCGGCTATATTCTTTCGTAGCATTTTATTAATAAAAGAAAGCTGCGATCTATTCAATATATAGTGTTCTCCACTTTTTTCTTTTTCTTCTTTTTTTTGTGCCTCACTTGTTTAAAACCGAGTGAAATATTTCTATATAAGAAAACGTTTTGCACTATTGATGTATTTAAATTAGTACAATCATTCAGAACATTATAAGGCACATTATAAAGTAGTCTTATAATGTGGATGTCCTACACAATATTATTAAAAATTATTTCCAAAATAATCTTAAAATTACATACTTCATGGAACAAATTGAAACAGAGCTTCTTCATCTCAGAGTATTTCTCCAAATACGTGGAAGTTTGAAATGTATCGTTTTCCGATGAAAAAATTAATTGTTGTTACTATTGTTATTTTCTGGAGATTAGAACAAGAGTGTATTTATTATAACACGTCACATTTTAATACATTTGTTTTCTTTTGTTTCAGCTGACGACACGTACTGTATAGTTTAACATCTGCTAAAGGGCATTGAATTTATCTATCTCCAAGAAGACATCTTCCTTTATAACGGGGAGAAGACCGAAAATATTGTCTTGCCAGTGTATGACTATCTGATACACATTCCTTTTGCCATCTTGTAAATAGACGCAGAGTACAAAATCCACTTTCGGTGCCAGTTGTTACTTTTCAATGTGTACGTTGTAAATTTGTTAATAATAACATAACAATTCAGCATAATATTTTTTTGGAAAAATCTAGAGATTTATTTTTTATCCCTCTTTACTCACAACGTTTCTAAATCAATAACTTTTCGCATTACCATAAATACCTACTTCATAGTTTAGTAAAGAGGTTATGTAATTTTTAAAAAAACATTGCACATTTATCACACGGCTCCAAAATTTAATATAACTTAATTTAAATGTAACCCTACAATTAAATTTAACTACGAGTAAATGACCGGTTTTAAAAAATTACGAGAACATTGAAGAAAGCCAACTTGTTAAAAAGTATTGAAATTAATTTATTAAATAGTGACAAAAACGTGGAAAAACAACTTGTAAACTCATCACAACAAAGCAAACAGTGTTAGAGTGTGTCTGTTAATTGATAACAGAATACTTATTGAATTCACACCTGATCACGTTCCACGGTACTTTATGTTGTGTATGAATGTTTAAAGAATAGGCTTAAGCCTCACTGTAAGTAATCATAATTCCTTGTAATTAGTGGGAGGTTAATTATCTCAATGATCTGTTAAGCAGCGTCCCCCGCCCCGCACGATTCGTCCGCCTGCCTCTCACGCTTATCCGGTCTGCCCGAGACCCGCCCCGCCCCGCCCCGCCCCGCCCCGCCCGTTATTTATTCTAAAAACTGTGTATGGCGTGCTATGGGGAAACGTTAATCTAAAGTTACCACAAAGAGCCACAAAAAGCCTGGGGCCTTTTCCTCTTTGCCTAGTAACCACGTTCCTCCAGATCCAGGCAACTTATGCAATGCTTATCGACCTCCGTATCGAAGGCAATAACACGAAATAACATTAGAGTAAAACATAAAAAGTATTTCAATTGATCGTGGATTTGAAATGTTAAGAGCCGACTATGCTTTGGCATTCGCGACGATGCAAGTTTCCCTACGCCTAATAGAGTAATTATATTTGACTATTGTTTGTTTACTAACAACTGTAAAATGAAACAATATATGGATTATAGAGTACTTTCGATAACCGACGAGAGTATATTTTTGTCAACATTATCAGCACCATTAGAGGATATTAGCCATATTTTCACAGTCTCAGTAGTAAACGCAGTATCAGAATCGACACATGTATTTGATTATATCGAAAGCCAACATGAGAATGATTCGTTTATTTATTTAATGTACTCCGAATGTTTTAGGAGCGGGAAAAGCAAAAAAAAATTGCAAAAGTAAACTAGTGGTGCAACAGAATGGCACAGACTTTCCCGTATTAGTTTTCTACTTTCTTTGGTGTGAGCTAGCTACTCGAACTTGCCAGATACTTTTGCCAGCTGCCATCTATCGCCGCTCAATGTACATTTTTATTTCTTTAAATTTTATTTGTTTTCCAAATAATAGATCAGAAATATTATTTTATGAATATTAAAGAACAGTAAAACCTTTGTTTACCGCCGTTATTTCGCGGAGCATTACACAACTTATTCTCTACTACGTACATTACTCCGTATGGGGAAAGTAAAAAGAGAGTCACTTAATAATTGGAAAGAAAAATTAGAAGAAATGAGACTCACATACATTGATTATTATCATGTTCACACTGATGGTGCAAGGGATACGAGATTGGAGATGCCGTATATTATTGTGGTACTACCCTAAATTATACCCTCGATCCTGTAACGTCATTTGAAACGGCAGAATTATATGACATAATAATAGCCATGACACAAATATCTAATAACTCAATTAATATAAAAAATAATGTTATATTTACTGACTCATATTTTGGATTACATCAACAAACACATGAAAGCATCTGAAGTCTTAAACCATATTCATGGAATATATTTAATGATTCTAAATTGGAGTAAAATACCATTATTTCATGGATACCAACACATAAAGATATATTTGGTAATGTTAACGCTGATTTCGAAGCTAAAAGAGCTGTAACAAATGTGTCCCAATATCATCCATCCGAAACAGAGTTCAAAATCCATTAGAAATAAATTAAATATCCAATGGCACAGAGCATGACAGAATGAAAAGTCCAGCAAATTTCATAAAAATATATCTAACTTCGTTGGGCTTGTAACAAATCCCTGAAATAATCATCAAAAACAACTTGCTCTGTCAAGAATTATAAAAAATTATTCTCAATTATCTCATGAATTTCTACTTGAAAAAGTTCCACAACCCACCTATATCATCTGTAACACTTTTCTATGAATAAACCACATTCTTCTGGATGCCCCATCCACAATAAAGACAAACAAGAGTTCCTACGAAATGAAAACATCAATACAATTTTATCATCGTCAAGAATAAGTGATGCAATTTTCAAAAAATATTGCAATTTTCACAGATTTGTGTTTTCATTTAATTACTGTAATAGTAGTTCATGACCATTGTACTTTATGCTACTTTAAGTACATTTTTTTAAAAGTGCAAATCTGGAGCCAACGACAGAAGACACGACCGACCAAGATCTCCCCATAGTTTTCACGACTATGAACAAAAGATGTGCCGCTTTCTTCAAAGAGTACTAAATCTGGCAAAGGAAACAAAAAATGGAACGAGTGAAACTTGTGTTGTACACCATAGCCGCCATTAATCTCCAATTGTCTCTATCCAATGAAACATTCCTTTCGTTTGCACAGACTCATTGAAGCTCCATCGCTAATTTGTTTTTACAGTTGTGCAATCTTACAAAGTGCAAATAAGGTAGAACTGTGTACACACACACACATGCACGGGCGCCTACAGACTTGTTTCGTTTATTCTTTCCCGTCACATAAACATCGCCTTCAAACAAAAACATCTTAAGGAAAAATATACTCTGCCTATTTTATATTTTCACTTCACTCAATTTTTACAATTTTGAACATATATTGATTTGAGGGGAAAAAAAATTCTTTGAGCATAAAATGCGTCTTATTCTGTGTAGTTCGCGATCTAATTACATTAAGTCGTGGAAGTAATAAGACTATCAGTGGGGCATCAACACTAACCATGTGATAACGTTCGCCAACACAGCTATCATAGATATCAATTCAGTCCACTAACACTAGCTGATGGGCCGAGACGGTGCTGAATTTACGTTTCAGGGTTATAGAAATGGTTAAACGCTTTTTCAATCTTTTTGGTCGACTATTCTTCTTCTTCTTCAGAAATTTAGTTTTACCAGTATGTTGGAATTGTGGTGAGTCTTCGTTGACATTTACAATGAAATAATTATAAGAGTCGTCATTGCCAACAGTTTTGATTATTATAAGAGCAGCTTTCGATGGCCATCATAAGCAAAACTGGCTAAGCCATCGAAAGCTGCTCTTATAATAAACAATACTGTTCGCACTGACGACTCATATAATTATTTCATTTACCAGTATAGTTGTGTTGGTGCACACTGTGATTAATATCGATTAAATTTACTGGATTCGGCACGTATGAAGATCGTAATTCTTTACCTTTTCATGCATATGTCCCTATCCTGACGTAAATGTCCTTTCCTAATTTCAGTCTTAACTCTTTTCCTAGTGCTAGTTATAAAGCAACAACTATTTTGTTAAATTTATTGCACTCAATAAGTTTATTTTTGCAATATCCAAAATATTTTCACGGCGACACGAGGTTTCTTTCGGACTGGAAGATGAATTAGATGAAACACACGTAATCTACTACCGCAAATCATCACTCCGCAATTAACAAATATTTTACTTGTATAGTTAGACTAGAAAAAAAGAATATAATGCCTAAAAAGCCACGGTAAACCAAATTAGATCAATGCTTCATTGTCAATTAATAGAACAATCTAGTGGTGCTACATGAATGGCACATACTTCCCCGTATTAGTTTTCTTCTTCCTTTGGCTTCGGCTAGCTACTCGGACTTGCCACATACTCTTGCCAAGTGCCATCTCATATCTCCGCCCAAAGTACATATTTTAAAATTTTCTTATTTTTTGGTTTCCAAAGTTTAGAACGGAAATATTATTTTAAGAATATTAAAGAACAGTAAAGACTCGTCCTAAATGGGAATTTTTGTACAAAATTTGGAGCAGTTTTTTCGAAAATGGCGTTTAAGCGCTACAGTAAATTCGAAATTTGAACATTTTTTCACAGAAAACTATTGAGTTTTTGTAAAATTTCATATGAAGCCGTTTCAAACACTTTTAGTCACAAAATCAATAGTGTTTACAAATTGCTGAAATTGTGCATATTAACGGCGTGAGATATCTTTAGAAAAATTACATTTGTGTAATTTTTGAAATAACAAAAGAATACAGCGAAATTGATTCTTTGTCATCTTAAACAGTGCAGTTAGCACTATCCATTGGAAACGTTTAAAGAAAAAAGTTAGTGCAATTTTTTAGAAAATGGCGTTTAAGTGTTTCTGAAAATGAGGAATTTTGAGCCTGTTACGTTTTCGAGAAACTTTATCTGACATTATTTAAAGCACATGTACTTTATACACTAATGTAAATAAATTGCCGCTAAGGAAAATATGAATGACGTGTGAGACAAGTAAAAAAAATTAAAATTTTGTAATGAATTTGTAAGAAGTACATTTTTGTAATTTTGGGGGGAAAAATAGATCAATATGGCATTTATGTCATCTTATAGAGTGTATTTAGAGTTGTCCCTACCAAAATTAGAGGAAAAAATTAGAGTCGTTTTCGAGAAAATCTTGTTTTTGTAATTGTTTTAATATTGCAAAAATTGCACTCAGTATTGCTCGAAAACTACTAAAATTTTCAAAAAAATATACATGACATTATTGAAAAAATTAAGTATGGAGAACAAACTTTATTTGAAGGGAAAATCTCTATCTTCAATATTGTAGCTATAGGAAGATGCGGAAAAATTCAAACTTTCGCAATTTTCGAACATTGAGAGTTAACAATGAAAATCGAACCTAAGCCACCTTTATAAGTGTATTTTACTCTATTCTTAGAAATTTAAAGAAACGGAGGCGTTGGAGCCGTTTTTGAGAAAGTTTTTAAAAAGGTCGGGGGTCTTCATGTAAAGTACCTTCAAATTTTAAAGAATGCTTTTCAAAATCTCATAGTTTCGACTCGAGCAAGATGGACAGACAGGATGGACGACAAGGGTTTCTTAATTTTTGGAAAACTCCTATGTGTGTTTTAAGTGCTAGTAGTGTGCACAGACGGACGGACGGACGGACGGTCAGACGGACGGTCGGCCTGACGGACGGTCTGACGGACGGGCGGGCAGACAGACAGAGAGAAGGCTGATTTGGAAAGAACCACTTTTTGGTATCAGGGGACCAAAAATAATGTATTTCCGTTCAAATGTCGAAGGCGATTGTTGGCACCATTACATAATTTTCCGTATACTATGTAATTACTCCGTACTAGTAAAATGTGACGTCGCCGACGATGTAAACGGTTTTAAAAAAGGTTTCGTGTGTTGAAAATTTCTTTCCTGCCTAGATTTGTACAAATACGTTCTTTCTGCATCAGGCCTTGGACTTACATATGAATCTTAGTAGCTGATTATGTTATACTCCCATTCATAATTTCCCAACACTTAAAGGCCTTGTATGTTATCCTGTATACGTCCATACGGGATATGAAATATTCTTATTGAAATTTCAAAAGTATAACCGTCGTAACAATTACTTGTAGGTTTTAATGATGCTAATAGCTAAATTTTAGTATAACTACATCTTTTTCACTATTTTTCTAAAGTGCACAAAAATGCACGTAGCACATTTGCATTAGTACGAATGCTAAATGCAAAAATGCAGATCATTCCCAATTGGTTTCGAAAATTCTGTCGCAACATTACGTATATGAAATGTCCATACCCTTGCACTTCCCTGAATACTCGTGCAAGTTCCTCGCTCGTTGCTACTTCTACTTTGTTAAACCAGAACTTTCAATGCTTTTCTCACAACGGGTAACTTTTACTTCCCGTGTTGTTAATTGAAGAAACACCTTACTAAATCTTCACTATCTCGCGGACGACTAACTAGAACGTCTGTTCGACGCCGAAACCTCCTACCTAGCAGTCGTTGCGGCGGCAAACAATATCTAAGCTGACGTTAACGAGCGGTGATCAAAATGCTGCTTACTCGGCGACGGCGACAATCAAAAAGAGCTTCCGCTTGCGGGTTTGCGAATTTATTGTCCGACGCCTGGGGAAATTCTCAGTGGTGGGGCTACTTCCCCTCTCTCAACCCTTCACAAGGAAAACGTTGCTTGCTAGTTCGCCTTTGATTAGTACGGGCAACGGATACCAGGCTGCGCGTTTATGAACTTTTGCTTTGCGCCTGCTCTCCTCGCTGCCTGTGGGTGTACATACATACGAGACGGTGGTGTTATGGGGTTGCACAATTTCATAACGCCACATTGCCCCCTCCTTCTCTTGTTAAGACTTTCTTCGCCCTCGAATAAAATCATAAGTGGGCCTGAGATTATAAAAATTATAATCGCCGACGACCTCTCCACTCTGACTAATGAGTCTGGCAACATTAGGAGCAATTATACTCTGAATTTCATACGGGCCTTCGTATAATTTGAAAAATTTCGCAAACAATCTCAATCGAGGATTTGACACCCGGGACGTTCTCAACAACACTGGATATGCCTCCTGTCCACTGAGGTACATCAGTGTTTTCTTTGTCTGGTTTAGATTTCTTAATTTGTTCCTTATCTTCCAAGATTTGACACTTAACGTCTTCACCCTCTACATCCCTCTTTCTTTTTCTTAGCTCAATCTTCCTTTCTTCTGCCGCTTTCCTTACTTCTGCTGCCGCTTTCCTTACTTCTGCTGCCGCTTTCCTTACTTCTTCTGCCGCTTTCCTTACTTCTTCTGCCGCTTTCCTTACTTCTGCTGCCGCTTTCCTTACTTCTGCTGCCGCTTTCCTTACTTCTGCTGCCGCTTTCCTTACTTCTGCTGCCGCTTTCCTTACTTCTGCTGCCGCTTTCCTTACTTCTGCTGCCGCTTTCCTTACTACTTCTGCCGCTTTCCTTACTACTTCTGCCGCTTTCCTTACTACTTCTGCTTTAAATGGTCGTGAATCTGTTAGCTCGATTCGAAACTCATACCCTTTTACCGGTTCGTTATGATTTTTAAATACATCCTTGACGCTTATCAATGTTTGGAACAACGCATTTTTCTGGTCAACCTTCAATTTATCCTGCTCCATTACTTTCCTCCGTATTTCCTCCTCTACTTCATTTTCCTCCATTTCCACGCTACACATTTCGATTTCTGCGAATTCTTCCGATTCGTCTCCCTCATCTCCGTGTGCATTTTGCCCCTCTTCACTTTCATCTTCCTTCCACACATTTTCTCCGTCGATTAAAACTTGCGTCTCTCCTATATCAATAACAGCGCCATGTTTCGCCAAAAAATCTACTCCGATAATTAACGGGTAAATCAATTTCTGTACTACCAAACAAATTACATCGAACACTTTTCCTTTAATCGTTACTTCCACCAATACTTGCTTCTTCACTGGATGAGATTTCCGCCCCCCATGCATCTACCATTCGAGTATTATTGGTCGGTAATTCTAAAACGTTTACTTTCTTTCTTACAAGCTCTTCATACAATTCTTCTGATAATACAGATTTAATTGATCCCGTGTCTACCAATGCCTTACTATGCACATCAGCGCAACTAATTTCGATTACGGGACATTTCTCCCCTTTTCTTGACTTCCAATTTTCCCATAAGTTCTTTCCATCATTCGTAATCCGGTTTGCAGTTACAGGGATCGCGTGTTTGTAGTAATAATTGTTCGATTTGGGACCCCTCTTCAACTTGAACTTGGCGTGTTTCCCGATCCCATTCGATTTCTAGTACCGTTTTCATTTCGCGGACTCCGTGACCTCGCCCGCAGAAAAATGTTCACGTTTCTGCTACTACTTGGTCCCTCGCCCTCCCTGGGGACACCACCTTAACGTAGCACTGTCCGTGCGGGTGGCGAGGGTTTGCGTGTACCAATGAAACAGAGAGTTATGCCGGCGGTAGCGTAGCTACTGGTAGGGCCTCCCAAGCCGGACAGGTCTCTGTCGAGGTGCCAGACGAAGTGTGTCCCACAACGACCTATCCTCCCCAACCCATCCTTAATTCCTAACCATTTTTTCCAGGTCACCATAGGCCCGGCGCAAGACCCATCGTCGCAGGACTCCTGTGCCATGGAAAATCAAGCGTCGTGACTGTGACCGAAGCTAGCGGGAAGCGTAAGTCGTTAGCTAAATTCACACGCAGCTTAAAACACAATGGATTGTTCTAGTGGAGCAAAATTATCCGGAGTTAAAATACCCTCCCGATCGGATCTCCGGGGGAGGGTGTCTGCTGGAACAACTCATCATGTCAAGAAAAAATCTTTTAACTTCGCAGCGTGGAACGTCCGTACTCTACAGGACAATGACACTTCAGAGCATGCGGAAAGGAGAACAGCAACTATAGCTCACGAAATGAAACGCATGGATATAGACATAGCGGCACTCAGCGAAACTAGACTTCTGGAGGATGGTAGCCTTGAGGATAACAACTACACTTTTTTCTGGAAAGGCCTCCCGAACGGCTCTAGGAAAATTCACGGGGTCGGCTTTGGAATTAAGAGTGAGCTTATTCCATCGCTAAGTGAGCTACCAAAGGGCAATTCTGAACGACTTATGTCCTTAAAGTATCAACTCCCCGATCAGACCTATCTCACCGTAATTAGTGCTTATGCTCCAACACTGGATGCGGAGCAGGAAACTAAAGATGCATTTTATGAACAACTGGAAGAAATCCTCCGACATACTCCTAAACACCAGCGGATATTATTACTGGGTGATTTTAACGCCAGAGTAGGTCGGCAGGCCGAACTCTGGCCTGGAACCATCGGCAGAAACGGAATCGGGAATGTAAACGCAAATGGGGAGCTGCTTCTCAACAAATGTGCCGAGCATAATCTCGTCATCACAAACACTATTTATCGGCAGGGAAATAAATGTAAAGGGACATGGTGCCACCCTAGGTCAGGGCATTGGCACTTAATTGACTATGTAATAGTTAAGAAATGGCAGCTCGGAGAAGTACACATTACGAAGGCTATAACGCACGTAGAAAACTGGACAGATCATCGTTTGGTATTATCTAAAATGTCTATGAAGCTCAAACCAAAACCAAAACGCAGGAAAATGTTTCCTAAGACGCGGCCCCCCCGCCTTAATCGGGAAAGGCTTTCTTCCTCCTCAGAAACTAAGAAAACCCTCTGTTAAAATATAGAGGGAAAGGTAACGTCGCTAGTGATAAATAGTGAACCGGAAATATGCTGGATGGAATTACGTGATGTATTATACAAGATAAGTGAAACAACGTTGGGGACCACAAGAGCGCGTAAAAATCCTGACTGGTACAGTGAAAATCAAGAACAAATTAAAGATATATTAGATGCCAAACATAAAGCCTTCCAATCTCTACAAAATAAAGCAAATGATCTCCACGCTCAAAGTCAATATAAGAAACTTAAACAACAGGTCCAAAACCAAGTGCGAGCCATAAAGAATGCGTGGTGGCGTACTAAAGCAGAGGAAATCCAAGGGTTTGCTGATCAACATGACCAACGAAGCTTTTACAATGCAGTAAAACAAATATATGGTGTCTCCTACAGAAAAATCTGCCCTATAAAGGACAAAAATGGAAATCTTTTAACAGCGGAAGAAGAAATCAGAGAAAGGTGGAAGGAACACTACTCCTCTATCCTAAATCTGAAGACAAATATAGATAAAGAGGTCATTAACCGTATTCCTAAGTACGAACCCGATCAATCTCTTGATCTTGAAATACCCGAGGAGGAAATAAAATGCGCCATCGGGGCTCTTAAAAATCATAAAGCCCCAGGGAAGGACAATATTCCAGCAGAAGTTTATAAAGTTCTGGGGGATACAACTCTGGAGCATCTGAGGTCAGTCTTTAATTTAATTTGGACTACTGGGACTGTCCCACAGGACTTCAGGGATGCGCAGATCATAAATATCTTTAAGAAGAAAGGTAGTACCTCAGATTGCGATAACTATAGAGGCATTTCTCTCTTATCAACCGGTGGCAAGATTTTGGCGAGAGTGATGGCATCTAGACTTCTCAAGCACATGGACCGCCTTATCCCTGAATCCCAATGCGGATTTAGACCACAGAGAGGAACCATAGATCTTATTTTTACACTAAGGCAGCTTCAAGAGAAAGTCAAGGAACAACAAACACAAATGTATATAGCTTTTATTGATCTCGCGAAAGCGTTTGACTCTCTAAACAGAGAAGCCCTATGGATGATCATGGAATCATTTGGAGTACCTAAAAAATTTCTGCAGATCTGCAGGAGCTTACATCAGAACAATCGTGCCAATGTAGTGCACAATGGAATACCAACCGAAGTTTTCCAAACAATGACGGGCGTCCGCCAGGGCTGTGTCTTAGCACCCCTACTTTTCACTGTATTTGTTACAGCATTATCTGTAATAGTCGATACCAGGCTGTGTACAAGAGGCCTAGAAATAAGACATAGATTTGATGGTGGGCTCTTTAATCTGGGGAGACTACGAGCTAAAACTAGAACGAAATTTATCACGGACCTTCAATATGCTGATGACTGTGGTCTGATATCCGACTCAGCGGAAAATCTACAAGAAATCCTTAAAACATATTCTTGGGCATATCAGGCACTTGGACTAGATATTAACATCGATAAAACGAAAGACATGTCCTGCCCTCCTAGTGCAACGCAAACGAATATCATGATAAAGGACAGAAAGGTAGAATATGTTGATTGTTTCAACTATTTAGGCAGTGTAGTTAACAGAACTGCGAATATTGATGATGAGGTACGATACAGGATAAATGCAGCATCCAAGACCTTTTGGAGACTACGTGAACGAGTGTTTGACAATCACGATCTATCTGTCCAAACTAAAGCAGCTGTATATCGAGCAGTGGTTATTCCAACAATGCTCTATGGGTGCGAAACTTGGACACCGTTTAGAAGACACATAAAATCTCTCAGCTCGCTACAGCAGAGACATCTACGGCAAATCATGAGAATAAAATGGTTCCACAAAGTCCCAAATAAGATTGTTCTCGAAAGAGCCAAATGCAGGGATATTGAGATGCTGATGTCACAGGCACGACTCAGATGGATTGGTCATGTGTATCGCATGGAAGAGAATCGACTACCGAAATGTGTTCTTTATGGTGAACTTGTGAACGGCCAAAGGAAACAAGGAGGACAAATCAAAAGATATAAAGATGTTCTCCACGGCACGCTGAAGCAAGCGCAAGTGCAAGATTCTTGGGAGACGTTAGCATTGGACAGACTGGAATGGAGACGAGTGTGTAAAAACTTTAGTGTTGAAGTACACCAAAACAGAAGAAGAAGAAATGTGCCCAGTGAAGTGTCCGAGTGTCCGGAGTGCGGTCGGGTGATCTTCTCGCGGATCGGTCTTTTCAGTCACCGTAAGACGCATCAAACTTCATAGCCATGGACAGTTTTTTTTTATTGTCTACATGAGCGTAGTTCTTAATTTTTAAACGGAAGTGAAGGTTATTCTTCTTAAACTTTTTAAACTTTTTAGACATTTCATTTTATATATGCAATCCAAAAAATGTGTTTTTATATACTCGATTTCGAGTTCAGCAATGTATGTATGTATGTACTTGGTCCCTCGTCGTCGTGACCTTGACCGCGCGTTTCCCCGCCTGCTGTCTCGCCATTTGGCTGCCCTCCGTCCTGCCTATGTTGTCTGGATCCTCCTTGATTTTTGCTCCCTCCTTTCTTTGACGATGAAACTGCCGTATCTTGAATTACTTGCATCGCGTTGATATTTGATTTTGTTGCCTTCGGTGTTTGGTTCATAGTTTCAAACGCTAAATCGTAGTTGCCTAATAAAACTTGAAATTTTTCCACGTCTTTTACATCTACGCTGCGTAACAAGTTCTGGATGCTTAACGGGAAATGTCTCGTGAGGATGCATATTATTTCTTCATCCGACACGGGAGGAGAACACATTTTCAAAGCTGCGATTTTTCGTGCTGCGTAGTCTCGCATTGTTCCGCTAGAAGTACGGTAATACCCACTCATTAATGAAATTCTAAAATTCATTTGCTGTTCCTTTCCCCAGTAACGGTCTAGGAACCTAACTACAAATTCTTCAAACGAATTTGGCAAGGGTCATAACGTTTCTAACCACGCCTTTCCATTGCCTTCTATCGCTTGATGCAATAATAATGTCTTGTGTGCTTCGCGGACATTCGAAAGTACGAAAAAGCTCTGTAATGCTTTAATGAAAGCATTCGGATTCTCATTTGGATGACCTGAGAACCTGAGTGATGCCGGCACATTGATATTGCCTCCTCGGCATGCTCCCCCGCCTTCTATTTTAGTTTCTGCTATTTCACGCAGTTCCTGAATCTTACGATCTTGTTCTTCCAGTTTCTGTATTACTTGCGCCTCGACTTGTCGCTTCGCATCTACACTAATTTCGGTAACCTTGCTGCGAACTTCCTGTACTTCATTTTGTATTTGCCCAAAACGTGCCCTATTCTCTTCATCCTTCTTTTCGATTTCCGTAGATATTGAATCAATTCTCGCTCCGACTTCTGCATGTCTTTCCTCAATTAACTGAGTGCATGTTGCTACTTGCACAGCGATCTCTCCCCGAAGCTCATCGAATTTAACAACTACTTCTGACATTGTAGACTGTTGGAACTGCTCGGATTTTTCATTGAATACCTTTGTCTGGTCGTCAATTCTTCCGGCTAATTTTTGCGACTGTTCTTTAATTTCTGCTGCTAATTTTTGCGACTGTTCTTTAGTTTCTGTTGCTAATTTTTACACTTGCTCCTCTGATTTTCGCGACTGTTCTTTAATTTCTGTTAGTTTTTGCCCTTGATCCTTTAACTTTCGCGACTGTTCTTTAATTTCTTCGGTTAATTTTCGCCCCTGATTTTCTACTTGTTGAGCGAGGGTTCGCGCAAAATTCCCTAATAACGCCCGCATTAATGTCCTCATCGAATCTTCTTATGTGTGTTGCGCTGGTTGTTCTGGCGTAGTCTCTGCTGATTCGGTGCGATCCGCGGTCGGCTCATGTACTTCCTCTGCCTCGTGCAAACCTAGATTTTCCATCCTACGAAGTACTTCGTCCCTCTCGTCGCCCTCACTGTCCTCGTCACTCCTGATCTGACTAGGTTCCCTATATTCCTGACTACCTGCCATGCTAACGTTTTGCGTCTGCCTTTTACTTTTTTACTACCGAATGCACTTCCCTTCCAAAATATCACAATGCAATATACTATAAAACACTTCACTGTACACAGAGAAACACTGGCTGAAAAGACACAGTACACAGCCTAATATATGCCACTAAATGCTCGTTTATCGTGTCTAGGGTTCTCCTTTGCTTGCTCGATTTTAATCGATCGCTGCCCCACGAATTGGGCGCCAAAAATCTAACTAACCCACCTTCCACACGACTGGTACCGTCACAGTTGCACACATGAACCGTAAGCGGGTTGACAAGATTTTGCTCGTGAAGCGAGCTTAAAATCTAGGGAGCAGGATCTTCAGGGTGCGAGAAAGGCTTGAACCCTTGACACAATAAAATCACACAAATTGCACATAAACGAGCGTATAATTTACCCATAGACTCTGTGGCATAAGTTAATGACAAAAACCAAGAATAGAATCACACTTTTACAAAGAATGATCAAAAACACAACTGGCTGGGGCGGTGCCCCGCTATTAGGATACGTAACCTGGAGAGAGGATAACTCCCACAATGCAGACGTGTAGGTCGGGACAGGATCTCACAATATAGTGTGTGTGGGAGTTTTCCATCACCTTCCAAGATAAAACATTCACTTAACTGGCGGTACTAATGACCCTAGCAGTTAACGTGTCTGGAAAAATCAATCAATCCAGATGGGCCAAGAAGTTGGGTGTTTCGACGGTTACCGTGCATGCGATCAGCGTACACGCTTTCTCACCTCTCAGCTCATAAAGCTTGAATTTCAAATATTGCCCAATTTAGAATAGCACATTGCTGGATCAGAAATCCATCTTTTTAGAAGATCAACAGCTGCCTAGACAGTTACCCAAAGTAGACTTTTACTCCATGGCCGCCAAGGCAACAGAAATCGAATCGGGCAAACCAATGAACTGAGAAGCACAATTAATAGCAGTACACTGCTTCCAACACATGTATAAAGAAAAAAAGGAAAGGCCCCTCCTATGTCTGTGAGTCCTGTGTGCAAAACGCTTCACCCGGTTCAGTGAAGGAATTAGGTCAACAGCGGTGGCGGTGGCAGAGGCGCTTTCCGTTATAAATAGGGAGGGGAATGCATTGTCATAGAAAATAGGAAATAAATATATTTTTTCAAAAAATGCATGAAAATATTATAATCATTTTCAAAGTTTCGAACACAAAACTTCGCCTATAAAGCGTTAAAACTGATTCGTAGTAATTGGACGGCAGTCGGAACCAATAAACACGTCTTATATGAAGTATAATACATATACATATGTTGTTTACGAAGAGCCGAATGGCACATGAATAGCCGTGCCACGTAGAAAGTAGGGCAAGGGGACCATGCTCCTTATCCAATATTTCTGCAATTGAACTGAAATTATTGAAGACAGTTACTACCTATTGATCACTTCACATACCAGAGTACAATTCCAGTAAAGTCCGAGCAGACGGTATTTCATGAATAGGTATTAAATTATGTATCAAAGACAGGATGTATGTTTTTCGACCGAGTGCAGAAAGGACGATAAAACAATGGTTTGTAAATAATATTTGTCAAATAAATTTGTCTTGTTACGTGTTGGTCTTAATGAAACATTATTAAACACGTGATTGCGATTACTTTTACTCTGCAAACATCCACTCTTCCGTGATTCCAAGTTTTATGGAATTTCCAAAAAGCGGAGGGAAGGGTTAAGTTTGACAATTGATGATGAAGATTTGGACAGCATAAAAGAACAGTATTACTTTGCTTTGTTTAACAAAAAGCTATTTAATCAACATATATTGCCAAACTTCTACCTGACACTGAGCCGTTCCGTTTCGAGTTGTAAAAATATTAAAATATAGCGAAGAGTGTCGCAATAGACAATATATGTAGTACAATAATGGGTGCCATATCGCTGGAGTGCCAGATTTAGTAGGAAATTCAGAGGTTAATATTACCAATAATAATAATAATAATAATAAAATTATTATTATTATTAACAATTTATTTAATAAACAAGAATTGTACATGCTTGGGCCTTCGAGAGCAGCAAAAACGGACGAACACTCCGATGGACACGGGGGTCCTGCACCCAGAAGCTATCTCAGGGTTTAATCTCATACTAGTGCCTGACGATGGAGAAATGATGCTGATGAGAGTGAAGTGAACGAAACAAGTTGAGAAATGAGAGGTGACTGAAGCACCCACCTCCTGCCGCGAACATTCTTTGCTCGTAACAAGACTCGCGATTCAAAACAAAGACTCGAGCGTGCCCCATGTCTTTCACTACGACTCAAAGGCTTGGGTGGATGGACTCTGCCCCGCCTTCGCGGCCAGTTGCCAGGTGTCGGTCGCCTTCGGAGCCACCGTCCAGGTGATCAGAATCCCCTGCGCCCCCGCCTTCGGCCCGCAAGCGATAACGCCCTCGGCAGCGGCGGCAGAGGTGGACAGCGCGCAAGGCGGAGCCCGTGGGCGATTGCGCTGCGACAGATAACGGCGCCAATCGGTCACTGGGCCCCGCCCCGCCCCACCAAGCCCGCTCCGCCCCACCCCGCCTCAATGAGCCCCCTTCCTCTCTCCGTCCCCGCCTCGCCCCGCCTCAGCTCCCCGACACGGCCCTCCGACACGGCCCTCGACACAGCCCCGAAAACGACACAGCCCCCGACACGACACAGCCGACGCCTCGCCCCGCTTCGCCCCCGCCAGACCCCCGCCCCACCTCCGTCTCCCTACCCCTCCGTACGCGCCCGGCCACCGCTCCCGTCCCTGTTACCGCCCCGGTTCCGCTTCGGTCCCCGCCCCGCCCCGCCCCGCCCCGCCCCGCCCCGCCCCGCCCCGCCGCCTGCGTCGTCGCCGCGATCGCGCGCACCGTTTTCGAACACGATAGGCGCACCCGCTGGCCGCGCGTCCGCCGCCGCTACGCCAGTCTCCCCCGCGCACCGCCACAGCTCGCACGCGGCCGCCCGGAGAGCTCCCGCCCGAGGAAACAGCCAGGTGCGTAGACGAGCCCGCGTCGCCGCCGCTCGTTAGTGGGCCTAGAAGACCCTCGCTCGCCACAGCACGGCCTTCCAAATGCCTCCCGCTACGGCCTTTGCGTCCCCTAAACGACTTGCCCTGTGCAATTCTATTTCACGAAAATGTCTCCAAACGCCCTCCCCTGTCAAGTTTGTGCCACCGTTATGTATCTGCGGTATTAATTTCGCGAAACACTGGCAATACCTGCCTGTGGATACTTCATCAATCATATGCGATGCTTGTCTGCCCACTATTTCCAGCAACGCTGTTAAAATGCTCCATTATTCAAAACCTATTTTATCATTATATATATTTGGTTATTATTAACAGTTAATCAGGGTTCTGATGAATCTGAAAATTCATCCATTTTATAAGGTGTAATTATGTTTGTTACTTTAATCGTTTGATCTGTTGAAAAAAACCATAGTTTATCCGTTACCTTTTTTGGATCCGTTTCCTTTCGTCAGCTGGCAAAACTTTTTTTTTAGAAAATTAGCTATAATATTTTCTACTTTCTCGCATACTACTTACGCAGTATTAAGTTATGTCATTTTGCCACAAAACGGTGATATTTCAGTGGAAAAAAATGTATTGTGGATCCTTGATATAAAAAAATTGTATAGTTCTTATTCCCATATCAAGTAAATTACTTTCTCTATCACGTTATTTAGTGAGAATCCATATTTTGTGAGTCCTTGATAACGAAAAATTGGATTATGGCAAAACATCTGTCCATACGTCTACGGACAACGCTAGCGGCTAAACTGCAGGCAGGATTTTCACTCAAACTGATATTCTCCGATCAATCTGGCTGATGTCGCCGCCCCATGAATTGGAAAGGAATAATATGGTAAAGGAATATTTGAATTGTAGGGGGTATATTCAACAGGGGGATATTCAAATATTCAAAAAAAGTTTTGTAGTAATAATATGAAAAAAATTGAACTCCTGAAAATTTCCGTACTTTCATGTAATATACCCCCAAAACTCCAAATATTCCTTTTTCAAATTCCCAGGGCCTCACCACATCGAGTGTGGAATACCAATTTTGGAGAAAATGGCCTGATCGGTTTAGAAGGCGGAGAACTAGACGGACGGAAGACTTACACACATTTTGCGTCAACCTATTTTCCGGTATTTAGGACCCACAAAGCATAAATTCTGTCTGAATAACGTGTTAGAAGAAGTAATCAACGACATACAGGAACACGATTTATCCACGTTTTACTGAGCAATGGGAAGCATCTGTTACCACAATGCGACCTAATAGTGAATCAAGCCATTGCTGGAGCAATTAACTGTTGGGCATCAACTGATGTACTGATCCATTTCTCCCTAACCAAGGAGGTGGTAAATGATGCCATTCAGATAAATTTCCACGTCCACTGTAGTCCCTCAGACCGGAAGATCCTAGGTTTGAGTCCCGATGGCGGCAGGATTTTCGATACTAGCTAGTCTGCTAGTGCCAATTCAGTCGCAATCTGGAGGAGAATTCTAGTGGCCGGTTGCTCTGATCGGCCGTTGTTTTCCGTGGTTTCTCCGATCAACACCAGGCGAATGCCGGAGCAGTACACTAACAAACGGGCCACAGACCGCGCGCGGTCTTTCCTATTTTTCCATGTCTTACACTATCATGCACTACACTACCACACATGCCGGGAGACTTGTCGGGAGCTTAGAGCTTGTCCCGGCTGGGGCTGCGACTAGCTGGTAGGAGATACCTGGTTGGGGAAAACCCCGCTAGCTGACGGTAGGTCGGCGCCGGATCTCGCCCTTCAGCGGGAGAAGACCACCGCTACACTTATGGGATTACTGACCCTAGTAGTGTACGCGCCCGGAATCACTAACAATAAGTCAATCAACCGCCTTCTTGGCCAACCCTCACCGATACGTGACAATTGCCTTTACTTTCCGAAAGAAGACGTATCTATCCCTCAAATCCAACGGCTTAGACTGCTTTTGAACCCGCAAAGTCGAGTACAATGATCCATTATGCCAACACTATGACATCCGTATCATAGTTGACAGTAAAGGATTGACCTACAAGCAAAACAAACAGTTGCACCCACGGGAGGGGGGTACGCCCCGAAAAAAGAGCAACGTACGTCAAAAGTATAAAATATTGTCACTGGAGAGTTAAGAAATGGAAGAAGGAAGGCGTATTAGCTAAGTCACTATGTAGTATATTCAATTCTAAAATCAATTTGTTGATTTTCATTTGTATTTATACACAAATATTCTATTATCATTAGTTAATTGATATGTTTTTAGTAACTTCGAATTTTTTTCCGGAAGAGGCTTCCTGTACCTAATTTTTGTGTTTGAGACACTTAGAACCGAAATGCGATCCTGATTGATTTTTTAATAAATACATTATATAAATAACAAGTAATGTGCGAATGTCTGTCACATATAGACGCAAAAACTACTCAACCGATTTCGCTGAAATGTTCATATTTGGTTATTATTAGTATCGGGAGTATTTGAAGAATGGCTTGCATTAAATCGGACATGTGAGGGCGTTGTTTTTGCTAAATTAATCGAAAAAGTGGGCTCTTCGCCGTTCTCAGAGGACCTTAATTGGTTCTACGGATACCTTTTTGAACTACGCACCTCGCTGCGTCTCAAATTATTCAATAAAATCGAAGTTGCGATGTAGAAAGCAGAAAGTCTGAACCAAATTGAATCGATTTTAAAATGTAATAAAATGTAGTGAAGTGTATTTAATACGTAGTTACTGCTCAATGAATAAATGCATTTTGAACTTGAATTGAATTAATCCGCACCAGCGAAGACCTGCTGCGTCCGCTGGTGGACGCAAAGAAAGGGTCGGTGTGCCGCAGGGACAGCATGCTTCTCTTGGCCGCCGCCGCCGTCCTGGCGCTGGTGGGCGCGGCGCGGGCGCAGTGCGACCTGCAGCAGCACGTGGCGGGGGGCGTGCACTACATCGTCAGCCCCAACTACCCCCTAAACTACACGGCGGGCACGCAGTGCCGCTGGTGCATCACCGCCGACCCCGGCGCGCAGCTCAAGCTATCCTGCGACGTCTTCAAGCTGCCCGCGGTGAGTCCACCATGCCGCTTAACAAGTGGTCAAATACCTGAGCAATGTCGGCTTACTTCCGTTAGACTGTGGCTCAGGGCATCGAACGATGCCACTGCAATGCCTCTGTCCCGGAGGTCTTGTGGATCGAGTCCCGATAGTGACAGTTTTCCGACGCTAGCTAGATAGCTGGGTCGAGTTCAGCCGCTGTCTGAAAGAGAATTCTAGCTGCCGGCTGCTCTGATGGACAGTTTTCCGTGGTTTCTCCGATCAACACCTTGCAAATGCCGGAGTAGTTCCCTAACAAACGGGCCTTAGGCCGCGCGCGATCTTTCCTCCCTCTTCCCCGTCCTTTCCTCGCTTCTTACTTACCCAAAGTTACTCACACATGCACTTCAATACCATATATGTCAGGAGACCAGCCGGGTGCTTACAGCACGTACCGACTAGGGCGCCAGCAGGCTGATGGACCTGGTCAGGGAAAATCCCCACAAGCGCACGTTGATTGGCACCGGGTCTCGCCAGCCAGTGGGGGTAGATCACCGCCTCCGCCTGCTATAAAACATGTACTACAATTGCAGGATTAATGACCATATCACTTGATGCGCCCCGAATCACTTATCAAACAATCGATCAATCCGTTAGACTGATTTTACTGGCTCTAGGAGCACAGCGGTAACAGTGGAAATCATTTCAAAGAAGCAGTCGAGAAGTTTTTTTCCAATGTATGCGACACTTGCCCACATGGGATGTTAATAATAATAATAATAATAATAATAATAATAATATCGTTTCAACTTCAGTATTGTTGGTGGAAGGTCTTAGTGTTTGCGTTCCGACGGTGGCAGATTTCCGACAATGGCTACATAGTCTACATAGTCTACATAGTCGACATAGTCGACATAGTCGACATAGTCGACATAGTCGACATAGTCGACATAGTCGACATAGTCGACATAGTCTACATAGTCTACATAGTCTACATAGTCTGTCTGTGTCGAAGGAGAATTCTTGCGGCCGGTTACGCCCCTCTAGAGACAGGTGAACACTTGCTTAATTTCTGCTTCGGCAGAATCGATAAAGGTTTTGAAGATGGCGAATCTAGAGAGCGTAAACTGCCAATAGAAGGTGAGATACAACGACTTGGTCATGTGATGTTTCATGTAGTGAGCGCTTTGCGAAACGTTCTCCACACGTGAATGAAAGTTATTTCAAAGTATTGTTGAATATCGCTGCCATCTCAAAATTTTCAAAATGGCACGTCGGCTTGTTTCATATGTCCGCCCTATTTTGTTTTTCAATCCTTATTTTGCGTATGTGACTAGGATTCCAGCGTTTGCGCCGCTCTCCCCCTCACAACTTTCATTCGCGGAACGTTAAGGTGACAACTATCCACGTTTTTGTTCGTACTCCGTTATTTACATATCGTTGAAGTTCGAGACAGCGCACAAGCTCTCGATTGACGATTTAAGTGTTTCATGTTTTCGCTGTGCCGAACCGCTCCATTCAAAGAAGCAGATACAGTGTTTAAAAATGCACAGAATACGAATTCAGAAATAGAACTCCGGCCTCACCTGTTTCCTCGCTTTGTATCCCCCAAATTCCTCCATACGGTTCTTCCGTGTAATCTTCGAACACTGCGCCGCATGTACCGCCCATGTCCCTAAATGTTCTCGTACGTGTTCTCCACATCTTTCCCGCTGAGTTCACCGCAAGTTTCCACGCACAAATTCCGTACGCTCTAAGCACGTTACTGCATATTCTCTGCATGTTTCCCTGCATGTTATCTCTGTATTATCCAACATTTTCCCTACATGTTACACACTTGTTTAACACAATTTCGCCTCATATTATTCCACATCTTTATCCAGAAAATAAACTGTCAATTAGAACTTTTTAAAAGTCGTTTTTTATTTTGCAAATGCACTTTTATTTCAGTATTTGGGTCACACACGTTGGCTTTAATGTTTCTAAATTTTCTAATAGGATTGTCAATTTTCAACGAGTAGCAGTCATTTTAATGCGTAGGATTAGCATTACTGCATTTTCGTACGGTGTCGTACTATTACGATGTATCGTAAGCCACTGTATGCAGTTGGAGTAAATCATTAAACATTTATGTTGTACGTTACAAATATATTTCATTAGCATCCGAATGCGCGTAGAAAGACGAAACTGAGGACGGAGACTTATGGAAGACGCTAGGGGACATTATTCGAGGTGATCGCTTGTTGACTGCAGATGAATTGAGGGAGAGAATACATCACAATTCATCTGAAGTCACTCGATGGTCACCACGAAAGATGCCATCGACTTGCTGAATGTTGCGTGTCGTGATGTTTGCCAACCAACGATGTTTGCTCTTCAGCTTCGTTATAGCGATGAACCCGTCGTGCAACAGGACAGAATGAGAATGGGCATTTCTCCTTCTGCAGTGAAGAATTCAATTACAAATCGCTGTTTTATACGAACATGGATGTCGGCTATTTTTTAAGCGAATGCAGTGCTGCCACATGTTGACGCAGAAAATTACTTCTGCTGTAAATTTTAAAAGAAAGTTTGAGGAGTAGTGCCAATTCTCATTTTTCACTTAACTAATTTTATTTATGTAGAAAAAATAGGAGGCGTTACTTTTTGACTGACCCTCGTACATGACCTTATTTCAAGATCTTTATTTTCAGATTTTCATTCAACAGATTTCATTAAGGAAAAATGTCACTCTTCAATATTCTAGATGTATGAAGACCCCTGAAAAATTGCACTTTTCAAGTTTCGAAAAATCAAGGATTTTAACGAACCGGTTTCCGCTATAGTGTTACAATATTTTCTATTCTACGTATGAAATTTGCGAGGAAGAAGAAATATTCTAAAAATCGTCTAATATTTTTCTTTATTTTTTCGAATAGAACAAAGTACACTAAAAATGACGGAGGTTCTATTTTTAGCGAACTTCGTATTTTCAAAAATTGAAAACAAAAAATTAACATTGCAAAATTGCAATATTGATGATAGATTTTTTTTCTAAAATTATATATGATTGCCTTTTCGCTAAATAAAATAGCAAGATACTCACTCAAGTAAGACGGCATTAAAATATTTATCAAAGAAATCACAGAAAGGGAATGTATTCTATGTATAAAGTCAAACGGAAGTTATTTTGTTTACATTGACACCAAGCTTCGTCCCGCTTCTCTCCGCTGAGTCGCTTGTTGCCCAGCCCATCAGCATTCCCACTCCACTCCGCCCTCCCTGCTAAACCCCTCCCACTCTTTCCGTGCGCCCCGCCCCGCCCCGCCCCGCCCCACTCCTCCCCATTCTGTTGCGTCTGGCCCCATCCCGTCAATGACTCTCCTACCAGCAAGCACCCCACCGCTTCGCCGATATTCCTAAACACGTCGTGGTTTGTATTTAATCAGATTTTGTAAAAAAATATTATTGATGGAATTTCGAGATAAAAGTGATTTTTGAACTATTCTAAACTGCAGGTAAATTAGTATAATAAATTGAGAAAGCGTATTACTCGTTGAAAACGTTTTGCAGAAGGCATGTAGGCATGCATTATTATTTATAGTATAAGATGAATATTCAAGGAGTTAGAACACACATTTAGGAAAAGAGTATTTACATTTTATTCACTTCGTAGATTACATGATTGCTCATTACATATTCTGGAGTTCTAGAATATTGAAATACATTCTTTGAATACGATAGGATTCAAGTACAAGACATTTTTGATTATTGCTTATCTACTTTCCGTTAAATGCGCTTAATAAAAACAGAATATTTAAATATTTTATGACTGAAGACAAAGAAAAAAACGTGTGGCCTTCCTGTTTTTGTTTTGTTTTATCACCTTTTTTGCATTTTGACAAGTTGAAAATATAATAAAATACCTTAAACCTTCAAAAAATACGGCAATATTTTATGATGTTGCCGAAAGGCACGCCGAATTAGCTTCTAATAAGACACCCTATTAAGTGCGTTTGTGCAAATTCTCGATTTTCCGTGAAAGTGAGATCAAAATTGTATAATGAGATCGAGATCGTAAAGTTATAATTCAATTGTACTATTAGTGAGTGATAACTTGAAAAAATGTGTTTTATTTACTAAAACATTATTTTCTCAATATAAATATTGCATGAATTAAAGAAACATTGAGTTAACTCCAAAATATGTAAATATTATTATCTACAACGTCTTCTGTAGAATTGGTTTATTTTGAGAAAATGTTTCATTATTGAATGCGAGGTTGATAGATGTTAGTACAAAAGTAGCTTTGTTTGCTTTGTTGCTACGAAACGAAATGGTGACTAATTTATTCAGATACATAGATTCAATGCTATAAAGCAATTCAGTAACTTGTTTCGCCCTTGTGAGACGGGCCTGGAGGACATTACGTCTATGGATTTGAAACCCGCGTATGACGAATGTTTGTTTCAAGTTGTATTCGTGGCGTGAGGGTATAATGAGTCCCTGCAATTTTTGTTTTTGCTGTTTTCCATTATCCAAACCTCCCATAACTTTGTCTTAAAAACATTCCTATCGCATCAGATATAATCACCAATAATACAAATCTCGCAACAGTGCTCGAAGCTACGAATTAATTAACATGAAATATAAACAAAGTTGGACTTTGTTCGAGCAGATCTTTCAGTTAACATTGCCGCTGTCAATGATAAACTTGGATCGATTAATAGTAAACTGATCGTGATGGAATTTTGAAATCTACCAAAAATAACCTGCCTGGTATTCAAAACAAGATCTTGAGCGAGATCTCTGATCACACTTATCGATAGTAATGTTGTTGTGCTTAATAACTTGAAAAATATGTTAGAACTGCAGTTGAATCAAAAGCTAATGACAGAACCCCAAGAATACCCCCGGATGAGAAGATAAAACTTTGCCAAAACCAAATGATATATAATTAGTTAAACTATCACTTTAACACAGAAATAAGGTTTACGAAAAGTATCTTAGCGCCCCTCCCATCACTCTCCACTACAGTTAATAACGTGTTTTTTTGTTTGTTTTCTTAATTTTTGAAATATTTTACGTCAACTTCACATTAAAGTTTTGATTGAAAAAATATGAAAAATAATTAATGAATACCATAAAAAAGTTGGGATTTTCTCAGGACTTGAGGGGAAATTATGGGGACAGGTTGGACCTGGAAAATCTTTTTAGGCAGTATTCTATAAAATACTGTTGGAGTCGAAATAGGAGTTACCACATACAACTGTTTTAATTGTTCCATTGTTCAAACTGAAAATGTTAATTTAGTATGTTAAAAAAATATTCATTTTGGTAAGGGATAGGTATCAGACTAAACAAAAATAAGGGTAACTATATTTCCGAAGAAGAGTTAATATAAACAATGATAAACTCATACAGAATACAGTAGACAACCTATTTAAAAATCCATACTACATTCAGTAGCAAAGGGCGTCGTAAGCGCACAAACAAAAGGCGCATCATTATCTGGCGCTCGACTTTTCAAGGAAACACATCGCTTACCATGCGGAAGCACGCTTTGGGCAAATTTGGCTCTCACATTTGGCCACCGTAGAAACTCGAAATACGGAATGCCACTACACACTCACAAAAATGCAGTTGTGAGAATGTTGAAACGAACAAAGATTAAGTAGCGTAGAAACTTTGTAAAACACTTGCAGTTATCGTCGAAATGGCAATTGCTGTTTTGCGTGCTCAGTAGAATGATAAGGAATGCAGATGCTTCCGCATATTATGGCCTGTCACTCTCTTGTGAAGATAATATAAGGAATTCTTCTACTGGAACAACCAAGCGGAATGTCTAACGTAAAAGAGACTCACATTAATACAAAACTGTTTTTGAATATTGAAAATAGGCTAACCTCAATGCAGGTGTAATAATTCTCGAAAAGACTTTATTTTGAATGGTCTAAAAACCACTGAAGCATTTTTCTAGAAGGAAATTAACGGATAGCAATTCAAATGTTGAATAAAATCATATTTTATACACGAACGGGATAGATCTAGTATGCACTAAGGAAAACATCTTACAAAAGAGGTTGAGGATTATACTGGCAAATATAATACCTAATAATAGACAAAGTTCTCTCGTGTACAGCTGTACTCATATATAGCGGGAAAATACCAACAAGATTTCGGCATGAAAACAAGACACAAAGGGCTTGAAATCTTGCATTCAAGAACAAATGGATCTTGAAAACAAAAGCCAGTCAACATAACATTTGTATTTGTTATTTACATACTTTATGCATTCTCACGCATTAATTGTAATGGCTTCGCACTATTATAACACTAAGGTGATCAACCGTCCTCATTAGGGAGGACAGTCTTTTTGTTGTCTTCAGTTCTGTCCTTCCTCGAAAAGTGTTCTCTTACCTGTCCTTTTTGATATTTTTCACACAGGTTTATGCGCTGTTAATTTTTTTTGTAACCCCACTACATGGCGCTGTAGAACAAAACTAAATATGTCACATGCAATCCGTAACACTAAACGAAGCTTTTTAGGGCGTCAAAATATAAAATGTTGAGGCCTAGACCTCAAAGAAACTTTTCTCACACCGTAATCTACAGGATGAGATCTTCTCCAACATTCTATTATATTTTGGCAGGTCTTGCGATTTTAACCCACTTGCTCAGAAACGTGCAGAATCTGCAACTAATTGACTGAGACGGACAGAGAGAGAGAGACGGAAGAAGAGAGAGAGACGGAGAGAGAGAGGGGCGAAGAGAGAGAGAGAGAGAGGGGCGAAGAGAGAGAGAGAGAGGGGCGAAGAGAGAGAGAGAGAGGGGCGAAGAGAGAGAGAGGCGAAGAGAGAGAGAGAGGCGAAGAGAGAGAGAGGGGCGAAGAGAGAGAGAGAGAGGGGCGAAGAGAGAGAGAGAGAGGGGCGAAGAGAGAGAGAGAGGCGAAGAGAGAGAGAGAGGCGAAGAGAGAGAGGCGAAGAGAGAGAGGCGAAGAGAGAGAGGCGGAGAGAGGGAGGCGGAGAGAGAGAGGCGGAGAGAGAGAGGCGGAGAGAGAGAGGCGGAGAGAGAGAGGCGGAGAGAGAGAGGCGGAGAGAGAGAGGCGGAGAGAGAGAGGCGGAGAGAGAGAGGCGGAGAGAGAGAGGCGGAGAGAGAGAGGCGGAGAGAGAGAGGCGGAGAGAGAGAGGCGGAGAGAGAGAGGCGGAGAGAGAGAGGCGGAGAGAGAGAGGCGGAGAGAGAGAGGCGGAGAGAGAGAGGCGGAGAGAGAGAGGCGGAGAGAGAGGCGGAGAGAGAGAGGCGGAGAGAGAGAGGCGGAGAGAGAGAGGCGGAGAGAGAGAGACGGAGAGAGAGACGGAGAGAGAGACGGAGAGAGAGACGGAGAGAGAGACGGAGAGAGAGACGGAGAGAGAGACGGAGAGAGAGACGGAGAGAGAGACGGAGAGAGAGACGGAGAGAGAGACGGAGAGAGAGACGGAGAGAGAGAGAAACGGAGAGAGAGAAACGGAGAGAGAGAAACGGAGAGAGAGAAACGGAGAGAGAGAAACGGAGAGAGAGAAACGGAGAGAGAGAAACGGAGAGAGAGAAACGGAGAGAGAGAAACGGAGAGAGAGAAACGGAGAGAGAGAGAAACGGAGAGAGAGAGAAACGGAGAGAGAGAGAAACGGAGAGAGAGAAACGGAGAGAGAGAGAAACGGAGAGAGAGAGAAACGGAGAGAGAGAGAAACGGAGAGAGAGAGAAACGGAGAGAGAGAGAAACGGAGAGAGAGAGAATCGGAGAGAGAGGGAGAAACGGAGAGAGAGGGAGAAACGGAGATAGAGAGACGGAGAGAGATGGAGAGAGAGAGACGGAGAGAGAGACGAAGAGAGAGAAACGGAGATAGAAAGAAATGGAGAGAGAGAGAGAGACGGAGAGAGAGACGAAGAGAGAGAAACGGAGATAGAAAGAAATGGAGAGAGAGAGAGAAACGGAGATGGAAAGAAATGGAGAGAGAGAGAGAAACGGAGATGGAAAGAAATGGAGAGAGAGAGAGAAACGGAGAAAGAGAGAAACGGAGAAAGAGAGAAACGGAGAAAGAGAGAAATGGAGAAAGAGAGAGACGGAGAAAGAGAGAGACGGAGAAAGAGAGACGGAGAAAGAGAGAGACGGAGAAAGAGAGAGACGGAGAAAGAGAGAGACGGAGAAAGAGAGAGACGGAGAAAGAGAGAGACGGAGAAAGAGAGAGACGGAGAAAGAGAGAGACGGAGAAAGAGAGAGACGGAGAAAGAGAGAGACGGAGAAAGAGAGAGACGGAGAAAGAGAGAGACGGAGAAAGAGAGAGACGGAGAAAGAGAGAGACGGAGAAAGAGAGAGACGGAGAAAGAGAGAGACGGAGAAAGAGAGAGACGGAGAAAGAGAGAGACGGAGAAAGAGAGAGACGGAGAAAGAGAGAGACGGAGAAAGAGAGAGACGGAGAAAGAGAGAGACGGAGAAAGAGAGAGACGGAGAAAGAGAGAGACGGAGAAAGAGCGAGACGGAGAAAGAGCGAGACGGAGAAAGAGAGAGACGGAGAAAGAGCGAGACGGAGAAAGAGAGAGACGGAAAGAGACAGACAGTGAGAGAGACGGAAAGAGAGAGACGGAAAGAGAGAGACGGAAAGAGAGAGACGGAAAGAGAGAGACGGAAAGAGAGAGACGGAAAGAGAGAGACGGAAAGAGAGAGACGGAGAGAGAGACGGAAAGAGAGGGACGGAAAGAGAGAGATGGAGAGAGAGGTTTTAGAAAAAAACTTATCAATCTCGCAATGTTCATTTCTTGTTTTGCAATTTTTTTATAATACAAAGTTCGCTAAAAATAGATCCTGGGTCATTACATAACTGTCCAACCTCTACTTCACCTACTAAGGTAAAGAATTTTGTAACGCCAATTCTTATTTAAGTACATTCATCGCATCAGAAAAGAATGTTCCATATTTCACGTGCGTCGTTTCCCTATACTTGGCTCTGCGCTAATTCGTTCTGTCAGTGTGCTCTTTTTTATCAATATCTTGCGAATGTTTGCCCTGCAGAGCACCAACTGTACGGGCGACCGCGTTCGCATTTCGCTGTCTGGAGACGACAGCCTGAACGATGCCCACGTGTACTGCGGCCAAAGGACGTTCACGTTGCTGTCTGACGCCAACAAGCTCACCATGGTGCTGGAGACCCTGTACACGTCGACCGGAGGGCTATTCCTCTGCAACATGCGTTTGTACCGTTAGACGGTGTTTCAAAACCGTTAAATCCTATGCTGAAATGTAAGGCTGTATGTGAATTCTTTGTCTTTCTAAAAAACTGTGTTTGATGAAGATATGCCACTTGCAAAACAAGTTGTCATTTTGAAATGGCTGCAAACGTTTAATGAGCTTTAAACGCGGTTAATATTGAAAAATTTTTACCTAGATGAATGCATTTTTAAAGTAATTATTGCTAAAATTATAATAAATGTATACCAATTTGAAATACACTAAATTTATGATCCCTTTTCTGGTATTTCGGTTTTCACGTGCATTCCGCTTCCTTATATTCGATATGTTTATAGCGATTTACAAACGAGGCAGGAGACGAAGAAACTCAGAGGTTAGTTTTCACAACTTCGTAAAGTTGTGACAACAAACGTCTGGGGGCTTTGGCGAAGTTTTGTTATCTTCAATTTTCCTGAAGCACAAGCATTTCCTGAAACTATTAAAGACAAATTTATTCAAAATGAAATATGAACACAACTCTTTTTAAATGCTTGTCTAAATGAGCTTACATGATTGTTAACTGTATCTGGACAGAATTGCTTTGCATGAGAATTTCTTCAAGCCAACGTTCGAAAACTGTAATTATGAATTCAAGAACAATCTAATCAGGAAGCTCGCAAAACATTTGAGAAATGTTTCTTCGTGGTAAGTATTTCTGGAAAATGATATTACTTCACTTGCAATGACATTTAGGAAGATTAAAAACACCTGTCGCATTTACATTCATTTTTAAAAAAAAATAAATCTTGCTAAATTTTACCCTACGTAAAAAATAAAATTTGAATAAATTACTCTTCTGAGACATTGTATTTACATTTTTACATTACATTTAGGTTCTGGAGACATTCGCAGTGTAAGCTTTAGAGTCATTCTCTTCAATACAATTTACATTTAGGACATACATTTTAAGCAGTTTTAATAAGAATATCGTGTATAATGTAAAATGGATTGGGTACACCCAGATGTTCTACATTTCATCTTAAGCGTGTCTCAGATTCAAAAATATTGATAAGCACTGCGATATGCTAATTATTACACTACGGAAACACTCCTCACGTCTTTCAAAGAACAGACAAAATGCTGTTGGGTATTTGCGCAGTACAATGTGACTTAATATGTCTTAAAAATATTGAGGAGGTAATTAGTTATTATTGCGAAAGGAGAGATTGCAACACGTAGGTATGAAGGATAAATGTTGGCATTCGATAAAGCGTAGAGCAGAAATACTGAAAGCTATCGCTCTGCCAAGAGGTTTCACAAGTTGACCATGCAACGGAGATAGCACGTTTTATCAACTGCAGTTGAAGCAGAAAGACGTTTAGCAGAAAGATTGACGAGTTCTCGGAACATACTTTAACTTCAGCGATTAAGCAATACTTGATAAACTCACTCATTTTCGAAGAGAAATTAAATTTAGAAGTTAACTGGCGTTAATAAGCGAACAAATTTCTACTAAAGATGTGATTCACTAATTTTGCAAGAGCTATAAGTAGTGAATTATTTTAGCAGAGAGTAGTATAATCATTAATACTTGTGCTCGTGTTTTAAATGAATGCGATAGGTGTTTCTAAACTGCCTACTGAAATTGTTTGATTTGCCTTCCTTTGGAAAGGAAGAAAGTTGCTTGTTCCCTGTAGCAGATTTATGACATTCTAAAAACAGTCATCGCCTTAGTGGTACCTCCGTTCTGTTCTCAGCATTTCTATTGTAACGACAGGCTATACCCCGCACAGTGACTAGTTCCTACAAAATTCAATCAATTACGTTGCTGAAAGATCTTTAAATTTCTGCTGATAAACGAGTTCGGATGAAGAAACACGACATAGCGGCAACATTAACACATATGGTTGAAGCATACAACATGAAGTTCCCTCCTTCTTGAATCCATAATTTTCATTTTTGGACTATTTTGCCACCTGGAAACTGCAATGAATCGTCCTTAGTCAAATTCCTTTGCCTTTGTAGATTCGAAAAGTAACCTAGTCAAGAGATACACTCATATGAGGTTTTCACGTGAGGTGAATACAGAACCCTACTGGACCCTGCATTACACGTTTGGGGTTCGGAGTAAGACGGACAGTAGGAATAGTCCTAAATTGGATAGTCGATTTTGTTCTAATTGAAATATTAAAACATAAAATTGGGAATTAAGGAGGGTTTCTGTGAATAATCGTATTTTCGTGCAGACAGAAATAGTAATGTTTAAAGTCTTTCACTTACTAAATTGTTAATTGTCGAAAAGTGTTTTGATCGTATCAGTTAGTCACTTTAATCGTATCACTGGAAAAGCATTGTATTCCTGCGCGTGCATGGAAAATTATTAAATTCTTATTGTTCTCTAAACGCCGCGTTTTAGCCCTACACTCTTTTGGTGAATTTAACAAATACACTGAAAAAGATCTGAGTGGACAGAAACTTCAGCAGAGTTGCGTCCGTCGCGATGTCTCTCAGACGTGCAAAATCTCAGTGACTCCGCGGAAGCCTGCGACTTCAGAGGTAAAAATATCCCCCACCGTCATATATAATACTCGATTTAAGAATCCAACGGCCGGGGGAGCGGCGAGTGGCCACTGAGAAGGCGACGAACAGATAAAGAGCACAAGGTGATCGGGTGACGTGCAGGCGATCATCACTGACATCGGATGACTAGGAGCTGAGCAGATAGCTCCAGGGGGTGAGCGGGCAGTAAGAGAACGGTCGAGTGGTCAAAGCGTGCGGTGAGAAGGCGACGGAAAAGCGACGAGTGGGCGATGAGCAGGCGGGAAGATGGCTCTGAGATGCTGCGAAGGCTACGAGAAAGCTATGGGAAAGCGGTGAGGAGATGAGCGGGTTATGGACAAGTTGTGAGTACAGGCTGACCAGATGCACGTAGGCGGTGAGGTGAACAGACGACAGTAGGTGACGAGAAACCGAGGAGTATTCGACGAGCATTCCACGAGCGCGCGACGATTATGTTCTTAATAGACGACGATCAGACGATCAGATCAGATCAGATCTTTAGACGGCGGTGAAACGTTAGTGCAAAGGCGGTGAATCGGCGCCAGTGAGCAGGAGACGAGTATTGGATGTGTAGGCGATGAGAAGATGTTTGCAGGCGATAACCAAGCGGTGTGATATCGTTTCTATCGGTGGGATCTCGGGCCTATATTTAAGACTAACCTATACTAGATAATCTAATACTAGTCCGGTGGGATCGGGTGTAAGAGACTAGAACATACACTACCCGCATATAACCCAAGGACAACTGTTTCTGAGATCTACTTGAAACTTGTACTGGGGCGGAAATACTGGCTGTACTCCGATTACTCATGGAACAACTACTTCTAAGTGGAGGATAGCTAACGGCCGTGGCTAATGGTTCAGGGGAAGCATCCCGGTATTTGCCTCACACACCGAGGGAAAATACGAAAACCTCGGCAAGGAGGGCCGGCCCGGGGATCGATCCCTCCCGATTGCGAAGACAGCGCGCTAGGCTCTTACCACTTCGCTCGGTGAGACGAAGCTCGGTGTGGCGGCGCGGTGACAGCGGTAGGACGGCGGTGCACAGGTGATGAGCAGGTGAGTAGATCTCCGTATAAACGTATGTTTATGAGACAGTAAAAAGAGCAGATTAAAAACAAAAAAAGCATTCTCTATTTCCTCTATCCTTTTGTAGTGAAAGATTGAACTTTTTACCTGGTCTTTCAAGGCTAATCAACAAGACACGTCCCTTTCAGGCAGTGACACCAACGCGGCGGCGCTGTACAAGCTCCTGTACTTCAAGGTGCACCCGTACTACAACCAAGGCGCCCAAGTGGAGAAAGACAACGACATCGCGCTGGCGCGCGTGGACGGCGCCATCAAGATGAGCCGCGAGGTGATGCCCGCCTGCCTGCCCTTCCGGTGGAGGGACTACGACTTCGCCAGCGCCAAGGTGGAGGTGACGGGTGAGCAGCCCAGCCCTGCCAGCCCCTCCCGCAGAAGGCCAAATTAGACCTTAGGCGCATTTGATCAATAATACCACCCAGTCCACGAATGTCTCGATGATCATCCAAACCATGAATAATATCACTAGCACACATGAATAACAAAGCATGCGTTAATCCTATAATGCCCCTAAAAGAACTATTATTCGTCCTATAACTCTTGCCGTCCTAGCAGTAAATATAATTGCAGGTCACCTCCTGTTAACATTAGTAGGATATGTAGGACCTATAACCCTAGATTCAACAATTTTAATTCAAATCTTTATTATGTAAGAAGTTATTTTATTAATCCTCGAAGTAGCAGTATCTATTAACTAGTTATATGTTTTTGCTCTATTAACCACACTTCATTCAAGAGAAATAAGTTGGTGTTAACCTCCTGAACGACTACTTGCTTCTCTGACACTATGAACCCGTCTCCTAAGAGACTTGTTTAGCTAAATATACTCGTACTTGTTCATCCTGAGGCAAACCTTCAGCCTCTAGCACCGAACCCAGTCGCCTTAGATGCTGTGTCATCCATATGAGATTGTACTCTTAGCTTTCAGAGGCTCTTATTCATCTTTCGACACCAATCACATGGACTATGCGAGACACATACAACTACAACCCGTCAATACTTAACTCTCATTCTCCAAATTCACTCTCCAACTATCACTATCAATAATGATGACCATTAGACAGGGTGTCAACATCTAAATGTGATTTTAAGGGTTTTCAAACTCTAAACAAAATTAACAAATATTGTTTAAAAATAAAATCCTGTATACGATACGTGTTTAATAATTTCATTAACTCAGCAGTAATATGTCCCTCCCGCTATTATGTTCAGAACCTAATTTTCTCCTTCGTGAATAAAGTTTTATTTAAACCCATCGTTGTAGAAATAATTAACAATTGATTCAGATCCAATACATTGATGGAAACGTTTTTACAGATGACTTAAAATATTTTGATTTATTATTAATGCACATTCAAATATAACTTCTAAGGGAACAGTTTATAACACTGTAAGCAAGTATGTACCTTGCTTCTCAAACTATAGGTGCTCAAGCCCACACACCTGTTACATTTTCGTTGCGAAATATTGCCTGCAAGAGGAAATTGGCACACATCAATTCAAATAAACACTTCTTGAAATGGACTATTGCATGATATTTTTGGTTACTTTCAAGTACTTGTTTTATCACTTTCTACTGATATCGGACCAAGAAAAGGAAATAAAGATAACGATATATTGCTACAGAGTTTAAAGATTAATTTACAAACAAGCATAAATTGAATTCGGAGAATTTAATGTAAATAATTCTAATGTGAATAAACAAAGCATTTCATGACACTATAAACCACTGATGAAGAGCTCGGCTTGTAAGAAGAGACACACACTTCCACCAAAAGTGAGATATTAACATTTACCAATAGAAGGGGGCTTGTTGTAGCTTATCTTGTTACTGCCCCAATCCCTTCAAGTACCCTTGAACGGGGAATGGTCTAATAACTTAGTTTTTGTTTCCAGATATTTTGGAAAAACAAAAATTTGGCATGGATTCTGCCTTCCGATGGACTCTTCCGATGTACTCGTTGTCTAAAAATAATAGCACTAATTGCTACAGTAGACTTTAACTACCTGTTTTTCGTACTTCTTACGTCACAAACGTGAGAGACGCAGAGATCATGTTACAATGCTCTGAAGAGTTACTTCGTTCACTTTGTTTGTTTTCTCTTCGTTTTGCGAAGGTAAATTCGTTAAAATTGACATCAAATTGTTGGAAATATTATTTTCATTAATATTCTTAAATAAATATTAACATTAGATTAACATTTCTTAATGAAGTGAAAAATTACCTTAATGAAAGCTGGTAGGCTTCTACATCGTGAATTTTAGTCCCAGTAGAGAATATGAAACTTCTTGTGATGTACAGAGTGTAGGTATATTAGGGTCCAGAAATGAAGTAACACAATTCACGACTTACATTGTACTAAGCATTACAAACCTTACATATTGCCCATGTGCCACAAGGCCTTTTTGGGAGACAATCGTATTCGCACTTTACTTGTGGTGGATCCATTTGCTTTGCAAACTCGCTCCGTTTACTGTAATTACGTCGCACGCAGGGCAAATTGGCGTGCGACGCAAAAATCGGCGATACACAAATATATGATTACATACGTGAGTAATGGCTTCTTTCATCTACGCGGCGATACAAAAGTAACCTTCGCAGGAATAAAGTTAAAAGATGCCTAGCTATACCCATACGAAACATTCCGAGCGGGTAAAATACACACACTGAATTTGGGATGACAGAAATATTCCATAAACGTCAAATTACAGAAGTGATCGACATTTCTCGGTATTGCGTCGACATAAAACGTATATGTAATCAAATATGTTGCATGATCGACTCAACAGTATTGACATTTATTGTACAGCGACCGACAAAATCAATTTGCAAACATTGTTATACGAAATTAGGTATAAAATTCAAAGCTCATCGCCTTTTTCCATTGCAAAAACGAATTCTACTGAAGTTACATAATATGAATGTGATCATTTGATGACAATTTAACGTAAAACAAGGTAACTTTTTAAAGAAAAATCACTTCAAGTCCATTTTCAAAGGCAGATGAAGGGAGATCCGCGGGTCAACTACCTTCTTGGACTTATCATAAATCGCTGGCCCTTTTCATTACAAGCACTTACGTGCTCTGTTAGCAAGCGTCACTCTATTGAGTGAAATTAAAAGATTTTTACATCAAAAGCGATAGACGAGAATTGTTCGCCATCTCCCAAACAATTGAAACACTACCGCCATTCCTGAAATTGTGCAATATCAGGAGAAAGAGAGGGTTGTTCTGCATGTGTGGTTCCACTTATTGATCCAGGCTGGGGCACAACAGAGTTCGGCGGGGCCACGTCCAACGTGCTGATGAAGGCGGATCTGTACGTCCAGTCTCCAGCGCAGTGCTCCGCAGTCTTCGGCAACGCCGTCAGCTACCGCCAGATGTGCACGTACAACTACGGCAAGGACGCCTGCCAGGTAACGTACTTGACTTGCGCAAAACATTAAGGTTTTTCTGCACAGCCTGAACCTGGGTAAAGTGTACGCTAAATATCAAGTTGCAATCTGTGCCCACACGCGAACTCCAACGCCTCATTGCGGAAACAGCACAGGACGATATTTCACGTAGTTTGTCACATCCTGTAGCGTGTACGATAAGCGTTACGTTAATGGACGTTGCCGCAATTGGGAGCGGCAGAGTGCGTTGCTTTTGCTAAACTAGTTTCATAAGCAAATAAAAGCAAAAGAACTGGGAAGTTCCAAAAACAAGATGAGCTGTCGAGATTGGCGCACTCTGACGTTTCCATACGTAACTACTTACGTTAACTTGAAGTTTTAGAAGGAAAACATTGTGATACATGTTTTAGTACAGCTACGGCAGAGACACTTATGCGGGCTATCTCCGGAGACTGGGAACTTTTCAACACAGTTCCCAAATCTCCCATGCCACTAAAGGAGATCTGAGTTTACAAAGCGCGATCGAAATTAGATTGGTGCCGGTTTCAAAAAACAGAGTCCGTCGGTTTTGATTATACATTACATCGTCATATTACTCTAAATCAGCTTTCTCTGAATTAATGTTACTTTAATACTGAAGGTCGCTTCTAATTAAGGGAGCAAATACAGTATACGATTTAGAAGCTTATGCTAGTCACAGACAGACGAACTGATGTGTTGGCCGATGAACAAACAGATGAAGATATGACATAAGGCCCGTATCGGTGAACGCTTAACGAGTTCCTTTTTCCTTCATTTTCAAATGCAATATAACTGTGTATCCTCATCGAAAATATTAATTTTTTCAACAGTCCGTAAATCTAACTTAGAAATAAAAAAATGGCATAAAGAAATGTATCAATATAATGTGAATTAAATAAAGGCATTGAATAAAACAATTATTGCTGAAAATAGTTTGGAAATGTTTGAAATTGTTTAAAACGCTTATACTCAGTTGTCAATCAACACTTGAATAAAACTGCAAAAAAGCATTGTTCATTATGGTTATGTAAGCCACAATTCTTGGCAAAACCTAACTATTTCATTTACAAGGTAGTGAATTTCATACAATTTACGAACTACATAGCAATGTGTGACTCCAGAACGACAGTCTTATTAAATTGAAGAACAAATACACAAATGCTTAATGATTAGTTCAATATATTAAGTGTTGTTCTTCTGGTTTGTATTAATACCCCTGAAGATGAAATTAAATATTCCGAACGTCGGCAAACTGAACTATTTTAATGTTTTGAATTTAACTGGCCCAATCCCGTGATACGGAAATTCTTTCCATTACTTAGAAGGTCGCGAATCATTCATATTTGGTTAACTCTTATTAAAGCAATGAACTACGTTTTCGATGTCCATTTGAGAAATCATGTAATATTTATTCACTCACAAGAATTAGCCCCCTGTGTTTTTATCGTAACCTTGTAAACCAAATTTTCTCACTCGTAAACAAAATCACATTTTCGTAACATTACTCTTTCCTCCCCACAGTCACTGGTCCTTCGTTTTGACAAGAATAAATGTATTCAACACATTATTAGATTACGAAGCCAAAGGCAATCTAAACATTCGGCCATTCAATTTTGAAGGTTGACCTTGGGGATATGGGCGACAGGCGGAGGCCGATGGTGATGTGTTTGACAATTACGCCACCAGCGGTGTAATTTATGTCACACTTGATTGACAGAAATATACAAATGTGTTTGGCTTACACGATAAGCATGATGTTTTTCAATAACAAGATATAGTGGAGCATATTTGAAACGAAAATATTGCTTGCACTTGTAATAAATAACCAAACACCTATCACGCACCAGACAAGGACAAATAGACCGTTCCTGAAATTGCATCAGCTTGTCCAGAGTCTCGAAAGACAAAAACGCAATTAGATTTTACAGTGAGGAGAACTCAAATATAAGACTTTATTCATGTACTTACTTCCTAAATTTTCCACGCAAGTATAGAATGTCCGAATATGTGTATGAATTAACAATTTATTTCATCCGTCTAATCATTTTTATCAATATTTTTACCAATGCGGATTGAGAAATATTTACTTATGAGTGTGTGGCAGGACGCATTAAATTAAGATAACTTCACTTAGCAGTTACTTCTGAATGTGTCGTAGGGCAACCACTTACCCTCAGACCGTCTTTCTCCAAAAGAGTCAAAGTGCTTGAAAGTGAGACAGATTAATAATGTTAAGTCGCTCTGTAAATAATCATCTCGCAGCCAAAGTAATGACCGTTGTATTTTTTGCTTATTAGTTAGTTTTATTGCACGTATAGTAATGTTTTCTTTTTAACTATTTATCCAGACATCCAGACAAGTTACGCTATTAAAAACAGCCTATCCCTATTTTCGAGTATATCTATGTAAATTTGTATTAAGTTGATTTCATAGACTGTCTAGAATTTCACTTAGAAGAATGGCTCAGGAGTTATTAAAGACGGTATTTTTTTTCCTTTTCAGTTTTATTAAAAGTTTATTAATTTATTACAAGATTATATTTAATAAATATGAAAAAAATTTCATATTTATGTCTTTAATAATTCTTGGATCTTTAGATTTAGATTTATTATCAAAGTTCGCTTTGAGCTAATGCTCAGTGGCAAACATGATAACAATTAGAATTAGATTTACAAAACATTTTCAACATTTACAATTAGGTTTACTATTAGAATTCGGGGTCGATATCATAGTTCCAATTTATTTCTAGCTAACTCTAAATTCACTTCTAGTTTACATAACACTTCACTACACTACACTACACTACACTACACTGCACTCCCCTTCACTTTACTACACTCCCTTCCTCTCCACTACACTACACTTCACTTCACTGTATAAGGGACATGACGATAATAATTATAGCATTAACAATATAAGAAATAATAATAATAACTTAAAAATTTCCCCAAAGCCAATGACAGTGTTAACAATGATGATAAATTTGTCAGGAATAATATAATAATAATAAATAATAAATAATAAATAATAAATAATAAATAATAAATAATAATAGTAATAAATAATAAATATAAATAGTAATAAATAATAAATAATAATAGTAATAAATAATAATCATAAATAATAATAGTAATAATAATAATAAAAAATAATAAAAATAAATGGTCAGTCAGTATTATTTGAGCTAATCTAGATGGAATGAAGCATATTTTTAAATTTGGCTACGTTAGAAGGAAGAGCCTCTAGTGCTTCTGCAGGTCCAATCTACTATAGAACGATTCACAAAGGAGAACTTGCCTACATGAGTTGTTTGCTTTCTACATCGTATTTTCAAGGATGGTCTCCTCTGCTTTTATAATCTGATTTCTGTAATCTTTTACCGCTATCTGCCCATGCTGTGTCCCCTCTGTATGTCTTACACATTACGCATAGACGCGCCCGTTACTTACTCCTGAGTGAAATGTCTATTAACACTTAATGGACTGTGGTAATAAGGCGCCTTGCTCGTTTCTTGTGCTGCTGTGACGAGGCGGGTGCCTTTGCAGTCGGACTCCGGGGGCCCGCTGTTCTGGCAGGACCCGTACACGATGCGCACGCACGTGGTGGGGGTGGTGAGCCACGGCATCGCCTGCGCCACCGACAGCCCCGGCGTCAATACGCGCGTCACCTACTACCTCGACTGGGTCGCCAACATCGTCTCAGGTGAGCCCACGGCCCCACCAACCGGTAGGCCTTCTTCTAGAACGGGGGTAGGAAATGGTTTGTAATAAATAACCACTCCCAAGGCCCTACCAATCGGTAAGCCTTATAGAATGGTGGTAGTACATTTGTAAGGCTCGTTTGAGCGGGAGTTTGAGCGGGAGTTTGAGCGGGAGTTTGAGCGGGAGTTTGAATTACCGCCGCTATCACGCGACGTAATTATCTCTGCTAAGTTTACCTCTCAGTCAGAATCCCTGTAGTCACTTCTTCTACTCTGACTGGGAGGTCCTGTAGGTTCGACTCTCGACAGTGGCGTATTTTCGACACTTGCTGTAAACAATAGGTTGAATTCAGCCGCTGTCTGGAAAATTCTACCGGCTGGCTGCTTTGACCGGTAATTTTGCGTGGTTTCTCCGTTCAGTACCTGGCGAAATCTGGAAATGTAGGCTACCGCAGTAACCGGATCAATGGGACAATATTTATCATGAACATAAACGGCATTGCTTTTTTAACAATCTTTAATATTATGAAAAAGTCGGGGGCTCTAGACCTTCCAGTCCTGGTGCGACATATTTGTATAACGTGTTTGTATAAAGTTAAACTTTTTTTGCTAGGTCAACCCTTTGTACCCCATATTCTACAACTATACGCATTTTATGAAATATAATACAATGAGTACATCCGCTATGATTTAAACACAGCTAAAAACAAAATAGCTGTAAAATTTGTCCATTATTTTCTACGTATATTATTCTAATTATTTTCGACGTAAATTTCTTAGCCATTCCTTGAAACGAAGTTAGAAATCTGAATTAGTATGAGTTACAAATGGGTAATATACAAAATAAACAAATAAATAAGTAAACAAAACAAAACAAAATCGCTCATTAATTTCATCAACATCATTTACGTGTATGCATTAGTAAGCGTAGGCTAGAAATTGGAAATTACATAAGATTTACCTGTAAAATGATGTCACAACCTTTCGAATATCTAACCATACACTCGTGTGCGGCACAAGACATCACCGTTTTCCTACCGGAAAACACCCAATTTAACACGAAAGCACCCCACAAGTAACCAATGCCCTATATGTATCTCAACACCTATAAATTGTTTAAACGTTGGCGGAAAAATCCAAAACCATCTTGGCGCAAATTAATTTTTTTTAATTGATAAATTTGGTTTTAATTATTTTGTACTATCTACCATATTGTTTTAAGATCTGAAGAACATATGTAATAGAATGTTATGAGATACATTCTAGGGGGAAAACCGAGTGAGTCTCCAACGTTATCTCGTCGAAAATCCATTTTAAAAACTTATATTTTTTTCTGTTTGAATTTGGGGCCAAAATTGGTTGATACCTTCAGATTCAACTTTTTCCCCGTCTCAATAGAAATTGAGAAAATATACAACATGAAAAACGCATTTCTCATTGTATCTCTGCAACAAATTACCCCAGGAGGCTGATTCTTTTGGCATTCTACGGCACTCTAACTCTCATATGAGTAACGCAATATCGATTTGGTTTGGGGGAACTTTTCATCTTCTTATTCGGCTATATTCTTTCGTAGCATTTTATTAATAAAAGAAACCTGCGATATATTCAATATATAGTGTTCTCCACTTTTTTTCTTTTTCTTCTTTTTTTTGTGCCTCACTTGTTTAAAACCGAGTGAAATATTTCTTTATAAGAAAACGTTTTGCATTATTGATGTATTTAAATTAGTACAATCATTCAGGACATTATAAGTCACATTATAAAGTAGTCTTATAATGTGGATGTCCTACACAATATTATTCAAAATTATTTCCAAAATAATCTTAAAATTACGTACTTCATGGAACAAATTGAAACAGAGCTTCTTCATCACCGAGTATTTCCCCAAATACGTGCAAGTTTGAAATGTGTCGTTTTCCGATGAAAAAATTTAATTATTGTTACTATTGTTATTTTCTGGAAACTAGAACAAGAGTGTATTCATTATAACAAGTCACATTTTAATACATTTGTTTTCTTTTGTTTCAGCTGACGACACGTATTGTAGATCTGCTTAACATCTGCTAAAGGGCATTGAATTTATCTATCTCCAAGAAGACATCTTCCTCTATAACGGGTAGAAGACTGAAAATATTGTCTTGCCAGTGTATGACTATCTGACACACATTCCTTTTGCCATCTTGTAAATAGACGCAGAGTACAAAATCCACTTTCGGTGCCAGTTGTTACTTTTCAATGTGTACGTTGTAAATTTGTTAATAATAACATAACAATTCAGCATAATATTTTTTTGAAAAATCTGGAGATTTATTTTTTATCCCTCTTTACTCACAATGTTTCTAAATCAATAACTTTTCGCATTACCATAAATGCCTACTTCATAGTTTAGTGAAGAGGTTATGTAATTTTTAAAAAAACATTGCACATTTATCACACGGCTCCAAAATTTAATGTAACTTAATTTAAATGTAACCCTACAATTAAATTTAACTACGAGAACATTGAAGAAAGCCAACTTGTTAAAAGGTATTGAAATTAATTTATTAAATAGTTACAAAAACGTGGAACAAATACTTTTAAACTCATCACAACAAAGCAAACAGTGTTAGAGTGTGTCTGTTAATTGATAACAGAGTACTTATTGAATTCACACCTGATCACGTTCCACGGTACTTTATGTTGTGTATGAATGTTTACAGAATAGGCTTAAGCCTCACTGTAAGTAATCATAATTCCTTGTAATTAGTGGGAGGTTAATTATCTCAATGATCCCCGCCCCGCACGCTTCGTCCGCCTGCCTCTCACGCCCATCCGGTCTGCCACTGCCCCGCCCCGCCCCGCCCCGCCCCGCCCCGCCACGCCCCGCCACGCCCCGCCACACCCCCCCCACGCCCCGCCACGCCCCGCCACGCCACGCCCCGCCACGCCCCGCCCCGCCCCGCCCCGCCACGCCCCGCCACGCCCCGCCACGCCCCGCCACGCCACGCCACGCCCCGCCACGCCCCGCCACGCCCCGCCACGCCCCGCCACGCCCCGCCACGCCCCGCCACGCCCCGCCACGCCCCGCCACGCCCCGCCACGCCACGCCAGCCCCGCCACGCCACGCCACGCCCCGCCACGCCACGCCCCGCCACGCCGCGCCCCGCCCCGCCCCGCCCCGCCAAGCCCCGCCCCACCCCGCCAAGCCCCGCCCCGCCCCGCCAAGCCCCGCCCCGCCCCGCCCCGCCCCACTCCTGTCCCTTCCGCTCTGTCTGTTCCTTCCGCCCGTTGCGCTCCGTGCGCTCGCGTCTTCCGCTCGCACTTTTCACTACGCCGTCCCTTTCCTTCACTTCTCCTAGCGATGCCCACCAGAAAAACATTATTTATTGATTAATTGGAAGCAAACAATGATTATTAATCGGAAAATCATTATTCATCGATTAATTGAATGTTTTTATCCCAAATAATCTATTACATTTAAATTAAAACGCTAAATAATCTATTAACTTTCATAGGATTGAAACTTTATTTTTTATTTATTTTTATTTATTTTTATTTATGTTTATTTATTTTTATTTATTTTTATTTATTTTTATTTATTTTTATTTATTTTTATTTATTTTTATTTATTTTTATTTATTTTTATTTATTTTTATTTATTTTTATTTATTTTTATTTATTTTTATTTATTTATTCTAAAAACTGTGTGTGGCGTGCTATGGGGAGAAGTTAATTTAAGGTTACCACAAAGAGCCACAAAAAGCCTGGGGCCTTTTCCTCTTTGCGTAGTAACCACGTTCCTCCAGATCCACGCAAGTTATGCAATGCTTATCGACCTCCGTATCGAAGGCAATAACACGAAATAACATTAGAGTAAAACATAAAAAGTATTTCAATTGATCGTGGATTTGAAATGTTAAGAGCCGACTATGCTCTGGCATTCGCGACGATTCAAGTTTCCCTGCGCCTAATAGAGTAATTATATTAGAGTATTGTTTGTTTACTAACAACTGTAAACTGAAACAATATATGGATATTAGAGTGCTTTCGATAACCGACGAGAGTATATTTTTGTCAACATTATCAGCACCATTAAAGACTAGTAGCCATATTTTCACAGTCTCAGTAGTAAACGCAGTATCAGAATCGACACATATATTTGATTATATCGAAAGCCAACGTGAGAATGATTCGTTTATTTATTTAATGTACTCTGAATGTTTTAGGAGCGGGAAAAGCAAAAAAAATTGCAAAAGTAAACTAGTGGTGCAACAGAATGGAACAGACGTTCCCGTATTAATTTTCTACTTTCTTTGGTGTGAGCTAGCTACTCGAACTTGCCAGATACTCTTGCCAGCTGCCATCAAGCATCGCTCAATGTACATTTTTATTTCTTTACTTTTTTTAATTTCCAAATAATGGAACGGAAAAATTATTTTGAAAATATTAAAGAACAGTAAAACCTTTGTTTAGCGCCGTTATTTCTCTCAGCATCACACAACTTATTCTCTACTACGTACATTACTCCGTATGGGGAAAGTAAAAAGAGAGTCCCTTAATAATTGGAAAGAAAAATTAGCAGAAATGAGACTCACATACATTGATTATTATCATGTTCACACTGATGGTGCAAGGGATACGAGATTGGAGATGCCGTATATTATTATGGTTCTACCCTAAATTATACCCTCGATCCTGTAACGTCATTTGAAACGGCAGAATTATATGACATATTAATTGCCATGAAACAAATATATAATAACTCAATTAATATAAAAAATAATGTTATATTTACTGACTCATATTTTGGATTACATCAACAAACACATGAAAGCATCTGAAGTCTTAAACCATATTCATGGAATATATTTAATTATTCTAAATTGGAGTAAAATACCATTATTTCATCGATACCAACACATAAAGATATATTTGGTAATGTTAACGCTGATTTCGAAGCTAAAAGAGCTGTAACAAATGTGTCCCAATATCATCCATCCGAAACAGAGTTCAAAATCCATTAGAAGTAAATTAAATATCCAATGGCACAAAGCATGACAGAATGAAAAGTCCAGCAAATTTCATAAAAATATATCTAACTTCGTTGGGCTTGTAACTCATCCCTCAACTAATCATCAAAAACAACTTGCTCTGTCAAGAATTATAAAAAATTATTCTCAATTATCTCATGAATTTCTATTTGAAAAAGTTCCACAACCCACCTATATCATCTGTAACACTTTTCTATGAATAAACCACATTCTTCTGGATGCCCCATCCACAATAAAGACAAACAAGAGTACCTAGGAAATGAAAACGTCAATACAATTTTTTCATCGTCAAGAAAAAGTGATGCAATTTTCAAAAAATATTGAAATTTTCACAGATTTGTGTTTTCATTTAATTACTGTAATAGTAGTTCATGACCATTGTACTTTATGCTACTGTAAGTACATTTTTTTTAAAGTGCAAATCTGGAGCCAACGACTGACAGCCAGCGACACGACCGACCAAGATCTCCCCATAGTTTTCACGACTATGAACAAAAGATATATCGCTTTCTTCAAAGAGTACTAAATCTGGCAAAGGAAACAAAAAATGGAACGAGTTAAACTTGTGTTGAACGCCATAGCCGCCATTAATCTCCAATTGTCTCTATCCAATCAAACATTCATTTCGTTTGCACAGACTCATTGTAGCTCCATCTCTAATTTGTTTTTACAGTTATGCAATCTTACAAAGTGCAAATAAGGTAGAACTGAGCACACACACAGACATGCATGGGCGCCTACAGACTTGTGTCGTTTATTCTTTCCCGTCACGTAAACAACGCCTTCAAACAAAAACATCTTAAGGAAAAATAGACTCCGCCTATTTTATATTTTCACTTCACTCAATTTTTAAAATTTTGAACATAAATTGATTTGAGGGGGAAAAAAGTTTCTTTGAGCATAGGATGCGTCTTATTCTGTGAAGTTCGCGATCTAATTACATTAAGTCGTGGAAGTAATAAGACAATCAGTGGGGCATCAACACTCACCATGTGATAACGTTCGCAAACACAGCTATCATAGATATCAATTCAGTCCACTAACACAAGCTGATGGGCCGAGACGGTGCTGAATTTACGTTTCAGGGTTATAGAAATGGTTAAACGCTGTTTCAATCTTTTTGGTCGACTATTCTTCTTCTTCTTCAAAAATTTATTTTTGCCAGTATGTTGGAATTGTGGTGAGTCTTCGTTGACATTTACAATGAAATAATTATATGAGTCGTCATTGCCAACAGTTTTGATTATTATAAGAGCAGCTTTCGATGGCCATCATAAGCAAAACTGGCTAAGCCATCGAAAGCTGCTCTTATAATAAACAATACTGTTCACACTGACGACTCATATAATTATTTCATTTACCAGTATAGTTGTGTTGGTGCACACTGTGATTAAATTTACTGGATTCGGCACGTATGAAGATCGTAATTCTTTACCTTTTAATGCATATGTCCCTATCCTGACGTAAATGTCCTTTCCTAATTTCAGTCTTAACTCTTTTCCTAGTGCTAGTTATAAAGCAACAACTATTTCGTTAAATTTATTGCACTCAATAAGTTTATTTTTGCAATATCCAAAATATTTTCACGGCGACACGAGGTTTCTTTCGGACTGGAAGATGAATTAGATGAAACACACGTAATTTACTACCCCAAATCATCACTCCGCAATTAACAAATATTTTACTTGTATAGTTAGACTAGAAAAAAAAATATAATGCCTAAAAAGCCACGGTAAACCAAATTAGATCAATGTGATTGTCAATTAATAGAACAATCTAGTGGTACTACATGAATGGCACATACTTCCCCGTATTAGTTTTCTTCTTCCTTTGGCTTCGGCTAGCTACTCGGACTTAACACATACTCTTGCCAAGTGCCATCTCATATCTCCGCCCAAGGTACATATTTTAAAATTTTCTTATTTTTTGGTTTTCAAAGTTTAGAACGGAAATATTATTTTAAGAATATTAAAGAACAGTAAAGACTCGTCCTAAATGGGATTTTTTTTTCAAAATTTGGAGCTGTTTTTACGAAAATGGCGTTTAAGCGCAACAGTAAATTCGAAATTTGAACATTTTTTCACAGAAAACTATTAAGTTTTTGTAAAATTTCATAAGAAGCCGTTTCAAACACTTTTAGTCACAAAATCAATAGTGTTTACAAATTGCTGAAAATGTGCATATTAAAAGCGTGAGATATCTTTAGAAAAATTACATTTGTGTAATTTTTGAAATAACAAAAGAATACAACGAAATTGATTCTTTGTCATCTTAAACAGTGTATAAAGTATATGTGCTTTAAATTTAGTTAGTTAGTTAGCAATATCCATTAGAAACGTTTAAAGAAAAAAGTTAGTGCAATTTTTTAGAAAATGGCGTTTAAGTGTTTCTGAAAATGAGGAATTTTGGGCCTGTTGCGTTTTCGAGAAACTTTATCTGACATTATTTAAAGCACATATACTTTATACACTAATGTAAATAAATTGCCGCTAATGAAAATATGAACGACGTGAGAGACAAGTAAAAAAATTAAATTTTTGTAATGAATTTGTAAGTATTACATTTTTGTAATTTTGGGGGAAAAATAGATTAATATGGCATTTATGTCATCTTATAGAGTGTATTTAGAGTTGTCTCTACCAAAAGTTTAAAGGAAAAAAATTAGAGTCGTTTTCGAGAAAATCTTGTTTTTGTAATTGTTTTAATATTGCAAATATTGCACTCAGTATTGCTCGAAAAGTACTAAAATTTTCAAAAAAATGTACATGACATTATTGAAAAAATTAAGTATGGAGGACAAACTTTATTTGAAGGGAAAATCTCTATCTTCAATTTTGTAGCTATAGGAAGATGCGGAAAAATTCAAACTTTTGCAATTTTCGAACATTCAGAGTTAACAATGAAAATCGAACCTAAGCCACCTTTATACGTGTATTTTACTCTATTCTTAGAAATTTAAAGAAACGGAGGCGTTGGAGCCGTTTTTGAGAAAGTTTTTAATAAGGTCGGGGGTCTTCATGTAAGTACCTTCAAATTATAAAGAATGTTTTTCAAAATCTCATAGTTTCGACTCGAGCAAGATGGACAGACAAGATGGACGACAAGGGTTTCTTAATTTTTGGAAAAATCCTATGTGTGTTTTAAGTGCTAGTAGTGTGCACAGACGGACGGACGGACGGACGGTCAGAAGGACGGTCGGTCTGACGGACGGGCGGGCAGACAGACAGAAGGCTGATTTGGAAAGAACCACTTTTTGGTATCGGGGGACCAAAAATAATGTATTTCCGTTCAAATGTCGTAGGCGATTGTCGGCACCATTACATAATTTTCCTTATACTATGTAATTACTCCGTACTAGTAAAATGTAACGTCGCCGACGCTCTAAACTGTTTTAAAAAAGGTTTCGTGTGTTGAAAATGTCTTTCCTTCCTAGATTTGTACAAATACGTTCTTTCTGTATCTGGCCTTGGACTTACATATGAATCTTAGTAGCTGATTATGTTATACTCCCATTCATAATTTCCCAACACCTAAAGGCCTTGTATGTTATCCTGTATACCTCCATACGGGATATGAAATATTCTTATTGAAATTTCAAAAGTATAACCGTCGTAACAATTACTTGTAGGTTTTGATGATGCTAATAGCTAAATTTTAGTATAACTACATCTTTTTCACTATTTTTCTAAAGTGCCCAAAAATGCACGTAGCACATTTGCATTAGTACGAATGCTAAATGCAAAAATGCAGATCATTCCCAATTGGTTTCGAAAATTCTGTCGCAACATTACGTATATAAAATGTACGTACCCTTGCACTTCCCTGAATACTCGTGCAAGTTCCTCGCTCGTTGCTACTTCTACTTTGTTAAACCAGAACTTTCAATGCTTTTCTCTCAACGGGTAACTTTTACTTCCCGTGTTGTTAATTGAAGAAACACTTTACTAAATCTTCACTATCTCGCGGACGACTAACTAGAACGTCTGTTAGTAGGGGAATATGAGAGTTCTGGGACAAGAAGTAGATAAGATAAGCCGATAAGATAACCACTTCCTGGTCCAGATCCCAACAGTCGATGTCAACAACCGGCGCCACCAATTATAATGCCTCCGCCGAAGGTCAACGACCCCTCTCTCCCCACCGAGAGCTTCGAGGACTGCTAACACTTCAGCGTGCACCGTGAGAATAAAGTCTTCCGGTTCAGGAGATCTCCTTTTACCGAGTCCTTCCGCCCCGTATGAGATGTGGGGTGATTGCTTATCATTGTCTAGGGTAAAGGGAGGGGGGTCCCCCATGTTGAAGGAGACGCAGGGAGCGTTCAAAGCTTTCTGGATAACACAATAGCGCACGAATAAACCGTCAGCTTGGCACTCACAGCACGGACAGGAGGTCACTTCGCCGAGAACCATCATAATCCATAGCACTTTCTCGTGACATGCAATCGCGCGTGAAGAATTTTTTTCGTTACCTTCTTCGGGCACGCTTGTGGGAGATACCTTTTGGGGCAAGCCGAAGCGTAGGTCGGCGCCAGATCTTCCCCGCCACTGCACGTATGGGCACTTCAGCAGTTGACGTGCCGGACTAATAAATAGATCAAGCGACTGAAGCGAGAACCTTTATAATTCTAAATCGAATTTTTAAAATGTTAATTATATTTTTTTAATGAAATAAATTTTTTTTATTATTTTCCATGTAAAATTTACGAATTGAAATATCTTTAGATAATACTAGTATTGAATTATAAACAAAGGTAATTATTAAAAATAAGTATGAAAATGGTTTATAGTTAATATTTAAAATAATGTGTAATCATGTCACCTTTGTGAATACAAGAATGTTCAATATCAAATGCATTTTTTTATATTTATGGGAAGATCAAGTTTAGCGTTAATAATATAATCAAAATTATAAAAAATGTTTACTTTTATGTTAAATTGCAATAACATTGAACTAACATGCAGGAAGAAGGAACATTTATTTTACTTAGTGAAGATTTTATTTTTTTAATTTTTATCAAAGAAAAGTTAAAACAGCTCATCAAAGGAGAAGTACAGTCTGTACATCTTGAATCCATGAATCTCCTCCCTACTCCTTTAGTGTAAATAGGAGCTACTGTCTCTATTTTAATTCTTCTTTCAACTGTTTTGCTGTTTCAAACCTTTCTCAAACCTATTAGCTTTGATCTCTAATTTAACAATGTGTGGGAAAATGACCACTTATGTACAATAATTTTTAGCTAAAACCATAAAAAACATTATTGGCAGAATTGTGTTGGACATGCACCTTTGCCAACTTCTTGAAAACCAAGTTAAAACTTTTAAAAGTAGACTTTATAATTTTAAATCGAATTTTTAAAATGTTAATTATATTTTTTAATGAAATATAAATTTTTATTATTTTCCATGTAAAATTTACGAATTGAATTATCTTTAGATACATAGTAGTATTGAATTATGAACAAAGGTAATTATTAAAAATAAGTATGAAAATTGTTTATAGTTAATATTTAAAATAATCTGTAATCATGTCACCTTTGTGAATATTGATATTGTGAATACAAGAATGTTCATTATCAAAGGTATTAATTTTTTTATATTTATGGGAAGATTTAGTGTAGTGTTAATAATGTAATCAAAATTATAAAAAATGTTTACTTTTATGTTAAATTGCAATAACATTGAACATGCAGGAAGAAGGAACATTAACAATTTGGCATTACATAAGTATCTGAGAAAAATAACGAAACAACCTTCTATGTTGATTAAGTTTCACCAAGTTTCCAGTAGCAACATTGCCAATGTACAATATTAGCCTACTTCTAAACGCAACAAAATCAATCTCAATAGTGTATCTGAAAGGGGATGAGTACATTCAATCAAAAAAGAATGAGACTTAAAAATATGATCGAAATGTTTTCACTGATGAATCTGGTGGTGTAAAATTAGGTACATGTGTGTAAATTTTTAGTGGTGAGCTGTTGAAACTGACACCTGATGATTCCTCGGATGCTTGTTGTAATTATAAACAGGTGGTATCTGTTAACGTTCTCGCCCTTCAATAAGTCAATTTCTACAAACACTACAGATTTGTAATTAAATAGACAGGGTAAGATTCCAAGCTCCATGAAAGACTTGCGGGAATCACATGAGTGGTATTTGCTTATTATTCATACATTTTTCGGCACTCTAGATTTGCGTATTATTATTATTATTGTTATTATTACAGGATGTGTCTTCCTAGAATATTATACCGAAGCTTTCCCCCCCCCCCAAATACTCGTCATGAGCTGCGTGTAGGCTGACTGATTTTGAAAGATTTATGTATGCACAATGACCGCTATAACAATCAATTCATTTATTTGAATATTCCATTTGAGGTTTGACTGCATTGATACTCAGATATTTTCTACTTCTCCCGAGATTGTTACTCAATGCATATTTCTATTATTGTTGTCATTGTTAATAGCATTATTATATATTATAAATAGTAATAGTTGTAGTAAAATGAGAAAACTAGATAAATTTTATTTAAAAAATGAAACAGTACAAAACGATTTTGAAATGTAAACTCATTTGTCCTCCGAAACAATAATTTTACTGTATTATATTTTTTTATTTCTACTAGATCCCTCGCCGCTTCAGAGAACATTTCTTTATTTATTTTATTCATTTAGCGTCAACAAACAATTCATAAAACGCAGTGTGATATACGTCTGAGAAGTAAAATCTGTTCATGTTTTCTTGAAGTTCGAAGTCTCTTCTTTCTCTCTCTCTTTATTATACTTCATTGAATTAAGAATAAAAGTAACAAGACCGTTCTTGCCAATACTTGCTAACAAGAAAGATTCCCTCCCGTGCAATAGACACTATTTACCTCGGCAAACGAGTCTTTTACTTGATGGTATTGCTGCAGAATAATGCGTCATAACGTGCTTCTAGACGTTTACTTTATTAGATTGAAAGAGTAATGTTTAATTTGCAACGTATGAAGCGACAGCTTTCCAAAAAACGTAATATTTATCCATATCTCGAAAAGTGTGCAAATAATACACATGTTTGCGAAATTATAATCCGCCTACAACTTTTATAATTACAAGGAATACTCTTATTTATCTTATCTTCGGTGAAAACTTTACCTCTCAAATGTACACATTCTTGACAAACCCATTTTTATCTAGTGTCCTATTTATATGAAAGTGCAGCTGGCATTTTTTGTTCTTTCTCATTTTGATCATTTTTCATCAATCTCTCATTGTAAACTGTTTTTAACAATTTTATCTGCTGACTAATTGAATAGTTTTAGCGTAAATCAAATTATAGAATTATTATTGAATATTTTATCTGCTATTAATTGAATATTTTTAGCGTACATAATAATAAATTATTATTTCCGAATATTCCGTTTTTCTTTCACAAGGTACGCTTTCATAGACCTAAATAAAATGAAACACCCAACGCATAATATATTTCAATTGATGAATCAAGTAGCAATAACTGGAGTTTTTTAAATACCTTCCTACATTTATTTCCCAATAATTTATTTCATCTAAGAGAAATTTGCAAGATAATTTGATGTACTATAAATATGACAACGGTAAAAATCAGCATCACTCGAGGCGACATTTCTAAACATTTCATCGCCAAACATTTCTATCAAATTTATTGCCTGTTATTTCGATTGGGAAATACATACGCGAGATATTATTGTGCGCGCGACAGATTTTGAGAGCAGAGATAGGTGTCTATTCCTATAAGCAAGTTTCGAATTCATTCGCAGAAAGCCAGTTTAATATGATAAGAGACGAGTGCCAGAACAACCAAATGCACGTGATGTTGGCTCCACCACAACAGTGAAAAAAATTGGAACTATCCGAAATCGTTTATACCAGATTGTTCCAGCAGGGGTTTCGTTTGTACCAAAAATAATTAAGATATTGCCAATTTTAAAGTTGAGTGGAACCCTCACGTTAACCCTATTACCATCCCCAGCCCTGTTACCTCCGCCCAAAATAAGATAGTGAGTTCTTTCACGAAGGACAGGAACATATTATTAAAAATTTTAGTAGATTTCGCGAAATATTGCGTGCAATATGTGCTATTTACAAACATTAAAAAAACAAGATTTTCTCAAAACTGTCTCCAATACGAGACTCTTCGGTAAGGACATTTATTCAATTTGATTCGAAACGTTTTTCAGAAAAAGCGAGACAAGATGATAACTAACGGGCTCGCAGGCCTCAAGGTCCAGCGGTCGGGCGGGGGCCCCCCTCACCCACCCCCCTGAGACCGGATGTTTCGGTTGATAGCGGGCCCAAACAGAAAAAATATTTTATAAGGTTGAACTCTATTCAATTTTCATGCATACAAATCAACAAAGAAATATACCAAACACGTAAGTGCGGCGACACGGTGCGTTTTAGAATATGTGTTTGAATATTGCAAGAAGACAAGAAAGATGTAATCCCATCATTCAAATTTTTTACTTCAAATTTTAGACAAAAATTATATATTATATTGAGGTACCTCATATTTCAGCTTAGAACCATCCATTATTAACTTACTACATGCAATACACTCAATGAGTTCATTTTTTGAATGAACAATAGTGCAGAAGTTTTCTGTCAAGTGGATACATTGCGTATTTTGATGTAGTCTGATTGTAGCGTTTCCAATATGCAGTAATGGATTTGAAAATACTTGTTCCATCGAATCAATATGTAAATGTACTCGCATATTTATAGTCAATCGAAGTGTTTCAACGTTTTTCCATAAAAATGATTGTTTCAAACATGCGTTATTCTCATCAACATAAGTGGAGTGAGAAATGTCAGGTATGTCTATCGGAACAGATAGTAGTAAAACAGCACCACCGAAGAGTCGATTATTGCCGTTTATTTCGTGCACAGTTGTGTGAAAAGCTTCAAGAGAATATTTATGACTCATAGTACACTTATCCCAGATAATAATTGAACTTTTTTTTGTAACACTGCAAACATTCCGCTTTTGTTTCTAATATTACACATTGCAATTGGTTTACTGTGAATGTCTAATGACAGCTTCAAAGCTGAATGCGCCGTTCGTCCACCATCGAACAAAATCCACGCTTCCACCCTCGCCACTGGACAGAGCAAACCAACTCTATCAAGTGCTTATCAACTCTATCCCCAGTGTGCGTCTATCTATTATTTGGGATAAAAGATTTAAGAAAGAATTTAATTATATAATTATTATAAAAATTATTGCATATCATTTTAACGAAAAATATTGTCGCCAACCAGAATGTCACTCCGTGGTATAGGAAGTAAATGCTGCATCCAATAGTAAATACCCAAGGAATAAGTGTATGATAGCAAGGAATTATAATTATGAATGCGTTCTATGCTGAATGATAGAAGGGAAGTGTATTCTCGAGGTACAGCACGGGTATTACATATTAACCTAACGTATCAACTTTACCTTTCTAAGGACTTATCGACAGATACTAGCTGCTTTTTAACTAAGGAACTAAACAAATACAAAAAACATTGCCATCGAAAGTATCATAAAACGCATTTTTCAGATTGTAAAACTGCAAGAAACACCATTTCCGACACTTCTACTGTTGGGTTGTATGCATAAAAATTAAAATGTCTAAACAACCATGTCTTATAAAAAATACAAATATTTAGAATGAGCAATCAGTATGAATACACCCTACAATTCCGAAAAGTTGGGGAGCGGTTTCATAAGAAAGTGTCTGCCACCGGAGAAATTTCAATTTAACTAGCATATAATATACTATCAAGAATGCAGTAATTTTGTAACAAAATAAATAATTTTGTACTGGACTATACACAATTAAAAAACGGGTGCAATTGAATCACTTTATGCGTTAATTTCTGATTTTTTAATTCTCATTTTCAGTCAAAATTCTAAGTTAAAATTTAGGACTATGGACACTTTGGGGTGGTGATTTAGGTATAATAATTTTATTTTTATAATAATAAAACGAAAAAATTGCATTTTTTTATTTATGAGTGAAATCTCAAATAGATATGCTACTTACCGCTGTTATTTAACCTAAAGTATCTGCAATGTTATATGTTTATGGCTAGAAAAAAAATGAAGCCTGCAACTTTATTTGTTCTTAAGCAATTACTCTAATATATTAGAAAATTCTCCATTCAATTCCAATACATTTTTTGATTCAAATATTTTATGTTTAAAATCTTTCAAGATGAACAATTATTCCTTTGATGCATAGGACAGACCAATCCAGTGCTGTTTTGTTTAAGATTCTACTGCAATTTTGAATCAAAGCAGAGTATTCATAGCGGGCTCCTGACAATCCAGTCGCTGCTCAGCTCGATCATACAATTTTATGGAAATGTCTCTTCTAGTGAAATTGTAACTGAGGCAGTCACTCAGGCCGTTTGAAATGTATACAGGAATGTTAAAATCACATAAGTCGCAATGTTTAAAACCCGTTTTTAACGCATACGCAAACGGCATTTCTTGACTGAGAAAACGGAGTATTCGCCACCCCATGCCCGTCACTTGATTCAGAAACTTTTCATTATGCTAAGACATATTTACGAGACTCTTCGGTAAGGACATTTATTCAAATTTGTTTCAAAACGTTTTTCAGAAAAAGTGAGACAAGATGATAACTAACGGATGTCGGCATCTTACCTGCGCCAGACATCGGTCCAAGGAAGAGATGAAAGCCTCTACTCCACAATCCTTATACAAGGTTATTTGATAACAGATATGAAGTTTTCAATAGTATTTTCATATGAATCAAGATGTGTCATAGGTGTCAAGATGTTTCAGATCAATCAACAATGTGTCATAGGATAAATTCTTTGTGGCTGTCGGTAAGTTTTACTAGGATTTTAAGTTTCAGCAGAAGGTATTTCTGGACCTGAAAGTTTTTGAAATTTTTAGAAATGTAGTCTAGAAGGGTTTATTATTAGTTCTCTGAGTAGTTGTCGATTGCTTTTAAACCATGACACATTGTTGAACACTGTTGACCGCGGCGTTTTGATCTCCCACAAGAAGTCATCTTGATTCATATCCCAGCGGGCCACGGACCGCTCGCGCGCGACGTCCCAATAACTTTCCCCTTTACGCACATTTGCATACACTATACTACCAAACATGTCGAGAGGCCAGAGCCTGACCCGGCAGGGCGGTGCCCCGCTAGTAGGATACGTAACCTGGAGAGAGGATAACTCCCACAAAGCAGACGTGTAGGTCGGGACCGGATCTCACCATATAGTGTGGGAGGGAGTTTTCCATCACCTTCCAAGATAAAACATTCACTTAACTGGCGGTACTAATGACCATAGCAGTTAACGTGTCTGGAAAAATCAATCAATGCAGATGGGCCAAGAAGTTGGGTGTTTCAACGGTTACCGTGCATGCGATCAGCGTACACGCTTTCTCACCTCTCAGCTCATAAAGCTTGAATTTCAAATATTGCCCAATTTAGAATAGCACATTGCTGGATCAGAAATCCATCTTTTTAGAAGATCAACAGCAGCCTAGACATTTACCCAAAGTAGACTTTTACTCCATGGACGCCAAGGCAACAGAAACTGAATCGGTCAAACCAATGAACTGAGAAGCCCAATTAATAGCAGTACACTGCTTCCAACACATTTATAAAGAAAAAATGAAACGCCCCTCCTATGTCTGTGAGTCCTGTGTGCAAAACGCTTCACCCGGTTCAGTGAAGGAATTAGGTCAACAGCGGTGGCGGTGGCAGAGGCGCTTTCCGTTATAAATAGGGAGGGGAATGCATTGTCATAGAAAATAGGAAATAAATATATTTTTTCAAAAAATGCAAGAAAATATTATAATCATTTTCAAAGTTTCGAACACAAAACTTCGCCTATAAAGCGTTAAAACTGATTCGTAGTAATTGGACGGCAGTCAGAACCAATAAACACGTCTTATATGAAGTATAATACATATACATATGTTGTTTACGAAGAGCCGAATGGCACATGAATAGCCGTGCCACGTAGAAAGTGGGGCAAGGGGACCATGCTCCTTATCCAATATTTCTGCAACTGAACTGAAATTATTGAAGACAGTTACTACCTATTGATCACTTCACATACCAGAGTACAATTCCAGTAAAGTCCGAGCAGACGGTATTTCATGAATAGGTATTAAATTATGTATCCAAGACAGGATGTATGTTTTTCGACCGAGTGCAGAAAGGACGATAAAACAATGGTTTGTAAATAATATTTGTCAAATAAATTTGTCTTGTTACGTGTTGGTCTTAATTAAACATTATTAAACACGTAATTGCGATTACTTTTACTCTGCAAACATCCACTCTTCCGTGATACCAAGTTTTATGGAATTTCCAAAAAGCGGAGGGAAGGGTTAAGTTTGACAATTCATGATGAAGATTTGGACAGCATAAAAGAACAGTATTACTTTGCTTTGTTTAACAAAAAGCTATTTCATCAACAAATATTGCCAAACTTCTATCTGACACTGAGCCGTTCCGTTTCGAGTTGTAAATATATTAAAATATAGCGAAGAGTGTCGCAACAGACAATATATATAGTACAATAATGGGTGCAATATCGTTAGAGTGCCAGATTTAGTAGGTACTTCGGAGGTTAATAATACCAATAATAATAATAATAATAATAATAATAATAATAATAATAAAATTATTCTTATTATTAACAATTTATCTAATAAACAAGAATTGTACATGCTTGGGCCTACGAGAGAAGCGAAAACGGACGAACACTCCGATGGACACGGGAGTCCTGCACCCAGAAGCTATCTCAGGGTTTAATCTCATACTAGTGCCTGACGATGGAGAAATGATGCTGATGAGAGTGAAGTGGACGAAGCAAGTTGAGAAATGAGAGGTGACTGAAGCACCCACCTACTGCCGCGAACATTCTTTGCTCGTAACAAGACTCGCGATTCAAAACAAAGACTCGAGCGTGCCCCATGTCTTTCACTACGACTCAAAGGCTTGGGTGGATGGACTCTGCCCCGCCTTCGCGGACAGCTGCCAGGCGTCGGTCGCCTTCGGAGCCACCGTGCAGGTGATCAGTCTCCCCCCGCGCCCCCGCCTTCGGCCCGCAAGCGATAACGCCCTCGGCAGCGGCGGCAGAGGTGGACAGCGCTCAAGGCGGAGCCCGAGGGCGATTGCACCGCGACAGATAACGGCGCCAATCGGTCACTGGGCCCCGCCCCGCCCCACCAAGCCCGCTCCGCCCCACCCCGCCTCAATTCCCCCTGCCTCTCTCCGTCCCCGCCTAGCCCCACCTCAGCTCCCCGTCACGGGCCCCGACACAGCCCCCGACACGACACAGCCGACGCCTCGCCCCGCTTCGCCCCCGCCAGACCCCCGCCCCACCACCGTCTCCCTACCCCTCCGTACGCGCGCGGCCACCGCTCCCGTCCCTGTTACCGCCCCGGTTCCGCTTCGGGCCCCGCCCCGCCCCGCCCCTCCCCGCCCCTCCCCGCCCCGCCCCGCCCCGCCCCGCCCCTCCCCGCCCCTCCCCGCCCCTCCCCGCCCCTCCCCGCCCCTCTTCGCCCCTCTTCGCCCCTCTTCGCCCCTCTTCGCCCCTCTTCGCCCCTCTTCGCCCCTCTTCGCCCCTCTTCGCCCCTCTTCGCCCCTCTTCGCCCCTCTTCGCCCCTCTTCGCCCCTCTTCGCCCCTCTTCGCCCCTCTTCGCCCCTCTTCGCCCCTCTTCGCCCCTCTTCGCCCCTCTTCGCCCCTCTTCGCCCCTCTTCGCCCCTCTTCGCCCCTCTTCGCCCCTCTTCGCCCCTCGTCGCCCCTCGTCGCCCCTCTTCGCCCCTCTTCGCCCCTCTTCGCCCCTCTTCGCCCCTCTTCGCCCCTCTTCGCCCCTCTTCGCCCCTCTTCGCCCCTCTTCGCCCCTCTTCGCCCCTCTTCGCCCCTCTTCGCCCCTCTTCGCCCCTCTTCGCCCCTCTTCGCCCCTCTTCGCCCCTCTTCGCCCCTCTTCGCCCCTCTTCGCCCCTCTTCGCCCCTCTTCGCCCCTCTTCGCCCCTCTTCGCCCCTCTTCGCCCCTCTTCGCCCCTCTTCGCCCCTCTTCGCCCCTCTTCGCCCCTCTTCGCCCCTCTTCGCCCCTCTTCGCCCCTCTTCGCCCCTCTTCGCCCCTCTTCGCCCCTCTTCGCCCCTCTTCGCCCCTCTTCGCCCCTCTTCGCCCCTCTTCGCCCCTCTTCGCCCCTCTTCGCCCCTCTTCGCCCCTCTTCGCCCCTCTTCGCCCCTCTTCGCCCCTCTTCGCCCCTCTTCGCCCCTCTTCGCCCCTCTTCGCCCCTCTTCGCCCCTCTTCGCCCCTCTTCGCCCCTCTTCGCCCCTCTTCGCCCCTCTTCGCCCCTCTTCGCCCCTCTTCGCCCCTCTTCGCCCCTCTTCGCCCCTCCCCGCCCCTCCCCGCCCCTCCCCGCCCCTCCCCTCCCCGCCCCTCCCCGCCCGCCCCTCCCCGCCCCGCCCCGCCGCCTGCGTCGTCGCCGCGATCGCGCGCACCGTTTTCGAAACACGACAGGCGGCTCCCCCGCTGGCCGCGCGACCGCCGCCGAGCGCCAGTCTCCCCCGCGCGCCGCCACAGCTCGCTCGCGGCCGCCCGGAGAGCTCCCGCCCGAGGACACAGCCAGGTGCGTAGACGAGCCTGCGTCGCCGCCGCTCGTTAGTGGGCCTAGAAGACCCTCTCCGCGGCCACAGCACTGCCTTCCAAATGCCTCCCGCTACGGCCTTTGCGTCCCCTAAACGACTTGCCCTGTGGAATTCTATTTCACGAAAATGTCTCCAAACGCCCTCCCCTGTCAAGTTTGTGTCACCGTTATGCATCTGCGGTATTAATTTCGCGAAACACTGGCAATACCTGCCTGTGGATACTTCATCAATCATATGCGATGCTTGTCTGCCCACTATTTCCAGCAACGCTGTTAAAATGCTCCATTATTCAAAACGTATTTTATCATTAGTACCATTTGAATAAAATTAATGTAATGCATAGCTTCCCTCTTAATTTTATATTTGTTGTAGTAGACTTATTTTGCATTTTTCTACTTTTGGTTTCAACTTCTCATCGGCCGTCTGAAATGTTATGTAGAACATACGCATGGCGACTCTGTTGTTCTAATGCTCATATTCCTATTATCTATATTCCGGTTTCAAAGGTGACTTTTTTCTTCACGCTATGGTATAATACCTGAGTGATATGCGTCTACAATCATTCTAATTTATGAAATTTGTTAATAAAATGTTTCAAAAACAACGCTTGTTACAGAAATAATATTGACACTCTGTAAATACCGTTCAATTCAAAAACACTATTTTGCGGATACCCTATTAATGGAAATAAATATATTATAAATATAAATAAATTTTAAGCGCAATCCCTATAAACCTTTCAGAGAAGCCCATCTGCTTAATTTTTGTGATCAAAAGATATAGTTTTACCTCTCGCGTTTATCAAAATTGACCAGAGTTATCACGAATCAAACAAGGAGGCAAGTATTTAGAAGAATTCTTGTTACTCAATATTTAATGCTCTGCCGGACATTGCTACCTTTGAATCATGTTTACTTAACGACGTCGCTCGGGAGGCTAAAAGTGCTCCGGACTCGTTCGAAGGAAACCAATTCTGTTTCCTCATTCGTGTTTACGCCATGCGTTGCTCAAGTGTCGCGGGAGTTTCGATGCACTTTCGCGGCTCTCCTTTGCAGCTACATTAAGTCAAAGGCACGCTCTAAAACATTACACGCGACAATAAACCACTCTTTAAATTGGATTAACAGATAACTATTTATTACAAGTGATAGCGAGTCAAATGCTGCGCATTTTGGACCCGTTTTCTACGCTACGATGAAGTCTATTCTCCTGTATTTTGCAATACGGTTCATTTTAGAATTTGAAGACGTTATCAAGTGAGCAAAAACAACTTGATCACAGTGCATTTCACGTTTGGTAAATTAATAATTTATAAAAGGCGCCGAGGTTTTATTTTATGAAATTCTAGTATAATATTTGTCCAGAATAAATATTTGCCCTTCGACGCATTTGAGACATTTGTTCTAGCCACAGTTTGAATTTCAGGCATCATTGACGCCCCCTCTTTCATTAGCCTTCAAATACTCTTTCTGTTTCCCCCAATTTGGATGCAAACTATTTTGCTATTCCCCAGATAAGTGTACAGCGCAACAGTGTATAAAAGCTTGGCACATGGGGAACACGATATATTTGGTTATTATTAACAGTTAAACAGGGTTCTGATGAATCTGAAAATTCATCCATATTATTAGGTGTAATTATGTTTGTTACTTTAATCGTTTGATCTGTTGAAAAAAAAAAACAACATAGTTTATCCGTTACCTTTTTTGGATCCGTTTCCTTTCATCAGCTGGCAAAACTTTTTTTTTAGAAAATTAGCCATAATATTTTCTACTTTCTCGCATACTACTTACGCAGTATTAAGTTATGTCATTTTGCCACAAAACGGTGACATTTCAGTGGAAAAAAATGTATTGTGGATCCTTGATATAAAAAAATTGGATAGTTCTTATTCCCATATCAAGTAAATTACTTTCTCTATCAAGTTATTTAGTGAGAATCCATATTTTGTGAGTCCTTGATAACGAAAAATTGGATTATGGCAAAACATCTGTCCATACGTCTACGGACAACGCTAGCGGCTAAACTGGAGGCAGGATTTCCACGCAAACTGATATTCTCCGATCAATCTGCCTGATGTCGCCACCCCATGAATTGGAAAGGAATAATATGGTAAAGGAAATAATCGTCCACAAAAGATTTAATAATTTTATTAATTATGAATTTATTAATTATGGAAAGGAATATTTGAATTGTTGGGGGTATATTCAACAGGGGAATATTCAAATATTCAGATATTTTCTAAAAATGGACTCCAAATTTTTGGATAACATTTTTATCGGTAGGGTCAAATGTGCTTATACTCAAGGTGCAGGCCCGATTTTTGAAATCTTAATTTTCAAAAATTGCAAAAACCTAAAAATTGTCGGCGTCTTCAGGCAAATACAATGTTACAGTTAGAGATTTACCTTCTGAATGAAGTCTATTCTTCAAAATTGGATTATTAAATGATTTCATGCAAAACTTTTTCAAAATCTAAGAATTTTTCGAGTAATTTTGTATGTAATAAAGCCAGTTTTAAAAACAAGATATTCTCAAACCCGGCTTCTATTTTTTTCCTCTGTGTACTGGTACTGCTAAATAAATTTAATAAATATGACATTAATGTATTCTTCTGATTTTTTTAAAAATCACACGTATGTAAGTTTTTTGTGTCTATCACGACAATTTATATAATGCGCATTTTTATACATTATTGCTTTCCAATGCTTCAGATGATTCCTTATGAAATTTATCATCAACTAAAAACTTTTCTGTGAAACAGCTTAAAATTGTAAGTTTTTGACACGTCCAAACTATATTTTCTCTGAAAGGTCTCCATTTTCATTGAAAATTGTTTAAACATTGCCTCTTTTTCACGCAAAATTACTCGAGGACAACTCACCTTTAAAAAAATTGTACATGTTCTTATTGCCAGATCTATCTTTGAACAACAGGTTTTACTTGTACTAAAGGGAAAATATCTATCTAAAGTTTTGTAGTAATAATATGAAAAAAAATGAACTCCTGAAATTTTCTGTACTTTCATGTAATATAACCCCAAAAGTCCAAATATTCCTTTTTCAAATTCCCAGGGCCTCACCACATCGAGTGTGGAATACGAATTTTGGAGAAATGGCCTGATCGGTTTAGAAGGCGGAGAACTGTACGGACAGACAGACGTACACACATTTTGCGTCAACCTATTTTCCGGTATTTAGGACCCACAAAGCATAAATTCTGTCTGAATAACGTGTTAGAAGAAGTAATCAACGACATACAGGAACACGATTTATCCACGTTTTACTGAGCAATGGGAAGCATCTGCCACCACAATGCGACCTAGTAGCGAATCAAGCCATTGCTGGAGCAATTAACTGTTGGGCATCAACTGATGTACTGATCCATTTCTCCCTGACCAAGGAGTCACTAACAATAAGTCAATCAACCACCTTCTTGGCCAGCCCTCACCGATACGTGACAATTGCCTTTACTTTCCGAAAGAAGCCGTATCTATCCCTCAAATCCAACGGCTTAGACCGGTTTTGAACCCGCAAAGTCGAGTACAATGGTCCGATACGCCAACACTATGACATCCGTATCATAGTTGACAGTAAAGGATTGACCTACAAGCAAAACAAACAGTTGCATCCACGGGAGGGGGGTACGCCCTGAAAAAAGAGCAACGTACGTCAAAAGTATAAAATATTGTCACTGAAGAGTTAAGAAATGGAAGAAGGAAGGCGTATTAGCTAACTCACTATGTAGTATATTCAATTCTAAAATCAATTTGTTGATTTTCATTTGTATTTATACACAAATATTCTATTATCATTAGTTAATTGATATGTTTTTAGTAACTTCGAATTTTTTCCGCAAGAAGCTTCCTATACCTAATTTTTGTGCTTGGGACCCTAGAACCGAAATCCGACCCTGATTAATTTTTAATATATATATATATATATATATATATATATATATATATATATATATATATTGCATTAAATCGGATCATGTGAGGGCGTTGTTTTGCAAAATTAATCAAAAAAATGGACTCTTCGCCGTTCTCAGAGGACCTTAATTGGTTCTATGGATACATCTTTGAACTACGCACCTCGCTGCGTCTCATAATATTCAATAAAATCGAAGTTGCGATGTAGAAAGCAGGAAGTCTGAACCAAATTGAATCGATTTTAAAATGTAATAAAATGTAGTGAAGTGTATTTAATACGTAGTTACTGCTCAATGAATAAATGCATTTTGAACTTGAGTTGTATTAATCCGCACCAGCTGCTGCGTCCGCTGGTAGACGCAAAGAAAGGGTCGGTGTGCCGCAGGGACAGCATGCTTCTCTTGGCCGCTGCCGCCGTCCTGGCGCTGGTGGGCGCGGCGCGGGCGCAGTGCGACCTGCAGCAGCACGTGGCGGTGGACGCGTACTACGACATCGCCAGCCCCAACTACCCCCAAAGCTACACGGCGGGCACGCAGTGCCGCTGGCGCGCCTCCGCCGACGCCGGCGCGCAGCTCAAGCTCTCCTGCGGCGTCTTCCAGCTGCCCGCGGTGAGTCTCCGCCATGCCGCCTAACCCGAGCAATGTCGACTTACTTCCGTTAGACTGTGGCTCAGGGCATCGAACGATGCCACTGCAATGCCTCTGTCCCGGAGGTCTTGTGGATCGAGTCCCGATAGTGACTGTTTTTCGACGCTAGCTAGATAGCTGGGCTCTGATCGGCAGTTTTCCGTGGTTTCTCCGATCAACACCTTGCAAATGCCGGAGTAGTTCCCTAACAAACGGCCCTTAGACCGCGCGCGATCTTTCCTCCCTCTTCCCCGTCCTTTCCTCGCTTCTTACTTGCCCAAAGTTACTCACACATGCACTTCAATACCATATATGTCAGGAGACCAGCCGGGTGCTTACAGCACGTACCGACTAGGGCGCCAGCAGGCTGATGGACCTGGTCAGGGAAAATCCCCACAAGCGCACGTTGATTGGCACCGGGTCTCGCCAGCCAGTGGGGGTAGATCACCGCCTCCGCCTGCTATAAAACATGTACTACAATTGCAGGATTAATGACCATATCACTTGATGCGCCCCGAATCACTTATCAATCAAACAATCGATCAATCCGTTAGACTGAATTTACTGGCTCTAGGAGCACAGCGGTAACCGGGTTCAATTCTTTTCAATGAAGCTGTCGAGAAGTTTTTTTCCAATGTATGCGACACTTGCCCACATGGGATGTTAATAATAATAATAATAATAATAATATCGTTGCATCTTCAGTACTGTTGGTCGGAAGGTCTTAGTGTTTGCGTTGCGACGGTGGCAGATTTCCGACAATGGCGACATAGTCTGTCTGTGTCGAAGGAGAATTCCAGCGGCCGGTTACGCCCCTCTAGAGACAGGTAAACACTTGCTTAATTTCGGCTTCGGCAGAATCGATAAAGGTTTTGAAGATGGCGAATCTAGAGAGCGTAAACTGCCAATAGAAGGTGAGATACAGCGACTTGGTCATGTCATGTTTCATGTAGTGAGTGCTTTGCGAAACGTTCCCCACACGCGAATGAAAGTTATTTCCAAGTATTGTTGAAGATCGCTGCCATCTCAAAATTTCCAAAATGGCACATCGGCTTGTTTCATATGTCCGCCCTATTTTGTTTTTCAATCCTTATTTTGCGTATGTGACCCAGCGTTTGCGCCGCTCTCCCCCTCACAACTTTCATTGGCGTAACGTTTAAGGTGACAACAATCCACGTTTTTGTTCGAACTCCGTTATTTACATATCGTTGAAGTTCGAGACAGCGCACAACCTCTCGATTTACGATTTAAGTGTTTCATGTTTTCGCTGGGCCGAACCGCTCTATTCAACGAAGTAGATACAGTGTTTAAAAATGCACAACACGTGACTGCTACCAGATCTATTTAGTCACGCTTTTCATTGACTATAACTCGTGCTTAGCCAGTTTAAACGTTACTTCGTATACACGGGAAAAATTTGGTGTGACAACAATTGATGTATTGGATCCGATGTGTTCCTTTGCACTATCTTGATATATAAACTGCATGTGCATGTGTATGTATGCAGATCGCGAATCAAAATGTGACCTCCAGTTACTCCTTTTGCAAACGATTCTTTTATTGGATTTAATATTTCTTTTATTATACCGTTTTCAGCATTTTCGGTGATATTAACAATGAAAAGTGCAGTGTCGGCAGCATAAAGGACTGTTTTGAAGTAGTTTGACTTAAGTAGATCCGGAATATATTCTGAAAATAGTAGTGGGGGAAGTCAAGAGCACTGAGGGACACCTGCATTTACTTCACAACTAATTGAGAAGATTGAGTCAATACGGACATAAAAAAACAAAAAGCTTCGAATTATACGGAGCACAAACTAGGAAGTTCCTAATTGCTGTAGTCTGTGCAGAATACGATAAACTGTCCGGAGGATAAACACATTGTAACAAATAGAATTTAACGGTTCGAATCGCCATCACAAGTTTCAGAGAGTTGATATAAAACATAAAGACTATTTACAAATTGAAAACGAACACAATTCATTAGCTAATGAGCCCAAAGGGAAACTACTATTTATGAAATTCGCCTCGGAACTTTCGGCCGTAAAAAATCACGTGAATGTAAAAATCGCACTAAAACCAAGCAAATAACATTAATTATTTGAGATACAATGGGATCAATTATTATTTTCTGATACTAATATTGTCAAATCAACAATATTCTTCAAAAAGAGTAAAAAATATTGTTTTTTTTATTGCATGAATGAAAATAAATTATCTTACTTATGAACAAATATGACAAATTTTCTAAATTTGTATAAATAAATGTACACAAATAAATACTCGATAAAAGTTATTGAAGATGAAACATCCATTTATATACCAAATTATTATTTCATGGTGTTAGAACACCCCTATGTAACGAAACTATCCTCGTATTTCTTTTCCTCACATGTAACCACTTTTTAATTCTGTTAATTGTGTAACAAAGTTTGAACGCCTTTTTACTTTCTTGCTACGGAATAGAGAGAAAGTTATATAATGCTGCATGGAAAAACGGTGAATTTTAGGCAGAATAACTATTACACGGCCTTAGTAACGAAAAAGTGGATAAATCCAGTTGCTAAATTAAGAAAAAATATACGTAATAATAAGTTAAGAAAAACACGTGGTGTAGCCAGAATCTATGCTATGTGGGTCCTTGATACCGAAAACTCTAATAGCGGCAAAGTGTCCCTCTGCCTGTCCCTCTGCCTACCAGGAAGACCATTTGGCATGGTAATATATCAATGACAGAAGTCGAGGGTTATCGGCTTGGCCCCTGATCTGCAAGATTCGATTACATTGCTGATCTGAGTCCAATATGCTCACGTCCTCGCCCACGACACAATCGTAAACCACGGAAATGAAATGGGCGCATCTGTGACTGGGAGCGAAACTAAATCATTTTTGTGACATTCATTCAAAATAACGAAACTGACTGTTAAATAAAACACCTTAATGAAACTATACTCCAATGGGGATGTAGATAATCCCATTTTACATCACAAATATCAGTCATTCCTCTTCCTGACTAGTAGACGATTGTGAAAAAGAGATATATCCGAGCAACGCAACGCCAGGTTACTTCAGCTGTTGAATGAACGATTTGTTGTACCCATTGATACACAGACATGTTGTACTAATAATATATCCCGAAATAATAATAAATCTAGAGCCTTGACAGATCGAATGTTCAGAACTCTGGTTCAATTATATGTTTGGACCCAGAAGCAATAACCACGGAACAAATTTTCAACTGGACATAATGGATGGTAAAAGAATTATACTTGAAATCGGAACAATCCTTTGCGTACGAACGCATGTGCTGGTTTTCCGCCTCCCTTGAACACGAATTGGTAAAAACGTAGGAAAAGTAAAACACGATGTAATTAGTACCTGTCACACATTTGCAAGAAACACATTTCCTCTACGTATTTATAATATACAATGGAGTAAACTGAGAACTTAGTGATTGATAAAACCAGGAGAGGTTGCTCAGGGCATCAACTAATGTCACTGCAGTGCCTCTGACTGGGAGGTCCTAGGTTCGAAGCAGGATTTTCGGCACTAGCTAGATCAAATTCATTGGAGGAGAATTCTAGCGGCTGGCTGCTCTAATAGGTAGTTTTCCGTGGTTTCTCCGACCAATACAATGCGAATGCTGGAGCAGTACCCTAACAAACGGGCTACAGACCGTGCGCGATCTTTCCTTCCCGTTCCTTTTCCTATCCTCACCCCCCTTTCTTACTCAACTTACACTTACACGCACTACATTACCACACATGTTGGAAGTACGGTCGGGGGGGAGGGGGTTGGAACTTGTCCTGGCTGTGTTGGTGCCCCGCTGGAGAGAGATTCCTGGTCGGCGAAACTCCCCTAGCCGACTGGAAGGACGGCGACGGATCGTACCAATCAGCGAGGGAAGATCACCCCCCACCCATCACTCTTCAGAGGAAAACACATGCACTACACTTTCGGGAATAATGGACGCTGTTGACCCCTCGAGAATCGAGCAATCAATCGTGATTGATGAACTGAAGTCATATTTTTAACCCTATTTTCTTCAAACAATATTTTTTTTGTTTCGCAGAGTGTTAAAAATTACACAAGTTAATACTTTTTAGAACTGTTTCGTGAAAAATGTTAAAAATTAAACAAAAATCTTTTTAACAGACGTAAAATAAATACAAATTGTGTAAATATATCAAACCTTATTTTCAACCCCCTATGTGAAAAAAAATTACGAATTCTAGTTTTAATCATACAATGCGTAAACATGGATCTGCGATCTCTTCACTCATAATATGACGTTTATTGCAACCTGGTCGGACAGTCGCCTTTCGATTTGCTTGCTTTGTTTGCTGTAGTAAGATTTGCTCAGCGATGTTTAGACACTTGATTAGCTGCATCCAATTCCGAGGAGCTTGATCGACTCTCACAATAGTTCGTAATTCGAAGACGTTGTACCCCCTGTACCGAAGTCCCATGACGTGGAAACATTTTCCATTGCCGGATGCACGAGAAAAGTGTAAGCGAATCATTTGAAGTTCGTGTTTACTTTCTTCAGTATTCACATAATGGAGTGACTTCTAAGCTTGGCGCGTTTCATAGTTTACCAGATAAGACCAATGCAGGTCACTTTGAAGTACAGCACCAAGCATTTTCGTTTCTTGTGCTCAACCGTAACATCCGTAACATTGTAGGTGATGAAAATGCGATATTTAAATTTGTTATCAAGGAACATAATGCGACTTATTTCTCTCGCTCTATATTCGCAAAATTATCCCAAATCTAGTGCAACAATTTATTTTTGGAAGATATTGTCTGTATTATCTCCGTACTAGAAATCAACTTCGAACGACCGGTTCCTGAAATACGCATTAGGCGCGATAATGTACAAACATTGTAAGTGTTTACAAAGACTTAGACACCAGGAATTACATTGTTTTGAATAATAAATAGAGAATTTAATTTTACGAATACTTCCAAATTAAACCTTTTTTCTGACAACGGAGCGAGAGTTTTGTAAGAGCTAAATTGCTAAAATTTAATACAAGATACAATTTCATATAATACGATTTCAGAAATAGAACTCCGGCCTCACCTGTTTCCTCGCTTTTTATCCTGCAAATTCCTCCATACGGTTCTTCCGTGTAATCTTCTAACACTGCGCCGCATGTACCGCCCATGTCCCTAAATGTTCTCGTACGTGTTCTCCACATCTTTCCCGCTGAGTTCACCGCAAGTTTCCACGCACAAATTCCCTACGCTCCAAGCACGTTACTGCATATTCTCTGCATGTTTCCCTGCATGTTATCTCTGTATTATCCAACATTTTCCCTACATGTTACACACTTGTTTAACACAATTTCGCCTCGTATTATTCCACAACTTTATCCGGAAAATAAATTGTAAATTCAGACCTTTTTAAAAGTCGTTTTTCATTTTGGAAAATCATTTTTATTTCAGTATTTGGGTCACACACGTTGGCTTTAATGCTTCTAAATTTTCTAATAGAATTTGTTAGTCAATTTTCAACGAATAGCAGTCATTTTCATGGGTAGGATTAGCGTTACTGAATTTTCGTTCGGTGTCGTACTATTACGATATACAGTAGGCCACTGTATGCAGTTGGAGTAAGTCATTAAACATGTGTGTTATACGTTACAAATATATTTCATTGGTTTCCGAATGGGCATAGGACGGCGAAGCTCAGCAGGGAGACATGTGGGTGACGCTAGGGGACATCATTTGAGGTGATCGCTGGGTGACTGCAGGTGAATTGAGGGAGATAATGCGACACAATTCATCTGCAGTCTCTCGACTGTCACCACGAAAGATGAGATCGACTTGCTGAATGTAGCGTGGCGCGATTGCAGTCACTAACCTGCCGCTCCTCTTTCGTCGATGTTTGCTCTTCCGCTTCGTTACAGCGAAGAACCCATCGTCTAACTGGGCGGACAACCACTGTTACATCGCCGTTCAGATTTCTCGATTATCCATGAATGAGAATGAGCATTTCACCTACTGCAATTGAGAATACAATTACACATCGCTTTCTTATACGAACATCCATGTCGGCAATTCTTTAGGTGATTGTAGTGCTACCTAATGTTGACGCAGAAAGTTATTTCTGCAGTGAATTATAAAAGAAAGTTTGAGGAATAGTTCCAAATTCTCTTTTTTCACTTAACTAATTTTATTTATGTAGAAAAAATAGGAGGCGTTACTTTTTGACTGACCCTCGTACATGACAAGATCTTTATTTTCAGATTTTCATTCACCAGATTTCATCAAGTTTCGAAAAAACAGGGATTTCAACGAACGGTTTCCATTGTAGCATTTCAATATATATAGCATTACAATATTTCCTACGCTACGTATGTAATTTGCGAGGAAGAAGAAATATTCTAAAAATCGCCAATATTTTTCTTTATTTTTTCGAATAGAACAAAGTACGCTGAAAATGACGCAGGTTCTATTTTTAGCGAACTTTGTATTTTCAAAAATCGAAAACAAAAAATTAACATTGCAAAATTGCAATATTGATGAAAGAGTTTTTTTCTAAAATTAAATATGATGGGCCTATTCGGTAAATAAAATAGTAAGATACTCACTCAAGTAAGACGGCATTAAAATATTTATCAAAGAAATCACAGAAAGGGAATGTATTCTATGTATAATGTCAAACGGAAGTTATTTTGTTTACATTGACACCAAGCTTCGTCCCGCTTCTCTCCGCTGAGTCGCATGTTGCCCAGCCCACGAGCATCCCCACCCCACTCCGCCCTCCTTGCTCCCCCCTCCCACTCTTTCCGTGCGCCCCGCCCCGCCCCGCCCCACTCCACATTCTGTTGCGTCTGGCCCCATCCCATCAATGCCTCTCCTACCAGCAAGCACCCCACCGCTTCGCCGATATTCCTAAACACGTCGTGGATTGTATTTAATCAGATTTTGTAAAAAAATAATATTGATGGAATTTCGACATAAAAATGATTTTTGAACTATTCTAACCTGCAGATAAATTAGTATCGTAAATTGAGAAAGCGTATTACTCGTTGAAAACGTTTTGCAGAAGGAATGTAGGCATGCATTAATATTTATAGTATAAGATGAATATTCAAGGAGTTAGAACACACATTTAGGAAAATAGTATTTACATTTTATTCACTTCGTAGACTACATGATTGCTCATTACATATTCTGGAGTTCTAGAATATTGAAATACATTCTTTGAATACGATAGGATTCAAGTACAAGACATTTTTGATTATTGCTTATCTACTTTCCGTTAAATGCGCTTAATAAAAACAGAATATTTAAATATTTTATGACAGAAGACAAAGAAAAAAGTGTGGCCTTCCCGTTTTTGTCTTGTTTTATCACCTTTTTTGCATTTTGACAAGTTGAAAATATAATAAAATACCTTAAACCTTCAAAAAATACGGCAATATTTTATGATGCTGCCGAAAGGCACGCCGAATTAGCTTCTAATAAGATACCCTATTAAGTGCGTTTGTGCAAATTCTCGATTTTCCGTGAAAGTGAGATCAAAATTGTATCATGAGATCGAGATCGTAAAGTTATAATTCAATTGTACTATTAGTGAGTGATAACTTGAAAAAGTGTGTTTTATTTACTAAAACATTATTTTCTCAGTATAAATATTGCATGAATTAAAGAAACATTGAGTTAACTCCAAAATATGTAAATATTATGATCTACAACGTCTTCTGTAGAATTAATTGGTTTATTTTGAGAAAATGTTTCATTATTGAATGCGATGTTGATGTTAGTGCAAAAGTAGCTTTGTTTGCTTTATTGCTACGAAACGAAATGGTGACTAATTTATTCAGATACATAGATTCAATGCTATAAAGCAACACAGTAACTTGTTTCGCCCTTGTGAGACGGGCCTGGAGGACATTACGTCTATGGGTTTTAAACCCGTGTATGACGAATGTTTGTTTCAATTTGTATTCGTGGCGTGAGGGTTTTATGAGTCCCTGCAATTTTTGTTTCTGCTGTTTTCCATTACCCAAACTTCCCATAACTTTGTCTTAAAAGCATTCCTATCGCATGAGATATAACTACCAATAATACAAATCTCGCAAAAGTGCTCGACGCTACGAATTAATTAATATAAAATATAAACAAAATTGGACTCTGTTCGAGCAGATCTCTCAGCGAACATTGCCGCTGTCAATGATAAACTTGCATCGATCAATAGTTAGTAAGCTGACCGTGATGGAATTTTGAAATCTACCAAAAATAACCTGCCTGGTATTCAAAACAAGATCTTGAGCGAGATCTCTGATCACACTTATCGACAGTAATGTGGTTGTGTTTAATAACTTGAAAAATATGTTAGAACTGCAGTTGAATCAAAAGTATATTAGCGCCCCTCCCATCACTCTCCACTACTGTTAATAACGTGTTTTTTTAAATTTTTTATATATTATTCGTCAACTTCACATTAACATTTTTAATTGAAAAATATGAAAAATAATAATATAATTATGAATACTATAAAAAGTTAGGATTTTCTCGGGACTGGAGGGGAAATTATGGGGACAGGTTGGACCTGGAAAATCTTTTTAGGCAGTATTCTATAAAATACTGTCGGAGTCGAAATCGGAGTAACCCCATACAACAATTTTAATTGTTCCATTGTTCAAACTGAAAATGTTAATTTAGTATGTTAAAAAAGGTTCGTTTTGGTAAGGGATAGGTATCAGAGTAAACAAAAATAAGGGTAACTATATTTCCGAAGAAGAGCTAACACAAACAATGATAAACTCATACAGAATGCGGTATACAACGTATTTAAAAATCCATACTGCATTCAGTAGCAAAGGGCGTCGTAAACGCACTAATAAACGGCGCATCATTATCTGGCGCTCGACTTTTCAAGGAAACACATCGCTTACCATGCGGAAGCACGCTTTGGGCAAATTTGGCTCTCACATTTGGCCACCGTAGAAACTCGAAATACGGAATGCAACTCCTCACTCACAAAAATGCAGTTGTGAGAATGTTGAAACGAACTAAGATTAAGTAGCGTAGAAACTTTGTAAAACACTTGCAGTTATCATCGAAATGGCAATTATTGTTTTGCGTGTTCAGTAGAATGATAAGGAATGCAGATGCTTCCGCATATTATGGCCTGTCACTCACTTGTGAAGATAATATAAGGAATTCTTCCACTGGAACAACCAAGAGGAATGTCTAACGTAATAGAGACTCACATTAATACAAAACTGTTTTGGAATATTGAAAACAGGCTAACCTCAATGCAGGTGTAATAATTCTCGAAAATACTTTATTTTGAATAGTCTAAAAACAACTGAAGCATTTTTCTAGAGGAAATAAAAGTAAAGCAATTCAAATGTTGAATAAAATCATATCTTATACACGAACGGGATAGATCTAGTATGAACTAAGGGAAACCTCTTAGAAAGGAGGCTGAGGATTATACTGGTAAATAAAATACCTAATAAAAGACAAAGCTCTCTCGTGTACAGCTGTTCTCGTATACTGCGGGAAAATTCTAACAAGATTTCGGCATGTAAACAAGACACAAATGACTTAAATCCTGAAACCTTTAAAACAAAAGCCAGTCAACATGATATATGTATTTTTATTTACATACCTCATGCATACTCACGCATTAATTGCAATACCTTTGCAATATTATAACACTAAGGTGGCCAATCGTCCTCTTTAGGGAAGACAGTCTTTTTCTAGGTTCTGTTCTTCCTCGAAAAGTGTCCTCCTTTTTGATATTTTGAAACTAATCTGTTAATCCTTGTATTCAGAGATACCACGCCGAAGTGTTACGCATCTTGTGACGGTACAGTTCGGAAAGTTGCGATTAGTGTTGGTAGATCGGCAGAATTCTCGCCGTTTTCAGTAGTTTCAGCTTCACACTTTTGGTCAAGCAAGAAATCAATATAGAATTTTGATACTCTAACTGCAGCACTTCTCGTACAATTGAAGATGAAGGATATTTCTTCTTCTGAAATTTTCAATATATTATCAGAATTAGATTAGTTTAGAGTTTAACATTTGCATTATTTTAAGGTAAAGATGTAAAGAACATTTAGTTTTACAAAAAAAACTTTTTAATCAATATTGCAATTTTGCAATGTTAATTTCTTGTTTTCGGTTTTTGAAAATACAAAGATCTCTGAAAATAGATATTGCGTCATTACATAACTGTCCAACCTCTACTTCACCTACTAAGGTAAAGAATTTTGTAACGCCAATTCTTATTTAAGTACATTCATCGCATCAGAAAAGAATGTTCCATATTTCACGTGCATCGTTTCCCTATACTTGGCCCTGCGCTAATTCGTTCTGTCAGTGTGCTCTTTTTTATAAAGATCTTGCGCATGTTTGCCCTGCAGAGCACCAACTGTGCGGGCGACCGCGTTCGCATTTCGCTGTCTGGCGACGACAGCCTGAACGATGCCCACGTGTATTGCGGCAAAGGGACGTTCACGTTGCTGTCTGACGCCAACAAGCTCACCATGGTGCTGGAGACCCTGTACACGTCAACCGGAGGGCGATTCCTCTGCAACATCACCGCCGTGCGATCTAACACGTGCTTATGTGGCATGAAGAAGCAGGTGAGTCCTTGCTTTGATGGCATCATCTTTGGTTATGGGTTCATACGTAAATAATTTTTCGTTTGAACGTTTTGTTTGATTACACGTCGGTTACTATACGTAATGCAATTCATATTGCTCATATAACTGTCATTCTCAATTTAAGAATTTATATTGAACGCAATGTAGATTTTTTCTTTTTTTTCACATTGATATATTCTTAAATCGCTTCTCCATCACTCTGCCAAAGGTCGTGTCCAAGAACTGCATTTCTACCGTTAGACGGTGTTTCAAAACAGTTAAATCCTATGCTGAACTGTAAGGCTGAATGTGAATTCTTTGTCTTTCTAAAAAACTGTGTTTGATGAAGATATGCCACTTGCAAAACAAGTTGTCATTTTGAAATGGCTGCAAACGTTTAATAAGCTTTAAACGCGGTTAATATTGTAAATAGTTTGCCTAGATGAATGCATTTTTAAAGTAATTATTGCTAAAATTATAATAAATGTATACTAATTTGATAATACACTAAATTTATGTTCCCTTTTCTGGTATTTCGATTTTCACGTGCGTTCCGCTTCTTATATTCGATATGTTTATAGCGATTTACAAACGAGGCAGGGGACGAAGAAACTCAGACGCTAGTTTTCACAACTTCGTAAAGTTGTGACAACAAACGTCTGGGGGCTTTGGCGAAGTTTTGTTATCTTCAATTTTCCTGAAGCACAGGCAACTCATAAAGATAACTATTAAAGACAAATTGATTGAAAATGAAATATGAACACAACTCTTTTTAAATGCTTGTCTAAATGAGCTTACATGATTGTTACTGTATCTGGACAGAATTGCTTTGCATGAGAATTTCTTCAAGCCAACGTTCGAAAACTGTAATTATGAATTCAAGAACAATCTAATCAGGAAGCTCGCAAAACATTTGAGAAATGTTTCTTCGTGGTAAGTATTTCTGGAAAATGATATTACTTCACTTGCAATGACATTTAGGAAGATTATAAACACCTGTCGCATTTACATTCATTTTTGAAAAAGAAATAAATTTTGCTAAATTTTACCCTACGTAAAAAATAAAATTTGAATAAATTACTCTTCTGAGACATTGTATTTACATTTTTACACTACATTTAGGTTCTGGAGACATTCGCAGGGCAAGCTTTGGAGTCATTCTCTTCAATGCAATGTACATTAGGACATACATTTTAAGCAGTTTTAATAAGAATATCGTATATAATGTAAAGTCGATTGGGTATACCCAGATGTTTTACATTTCATCTTTAGCGTGTCTCAGATTCAAAAATATTGATAAGCACTGCGATATGCTAATTATTACACTACGGAAACACTCCTCACGTCTTTCAAAGAACAGACAAAATGCTGTTGGGTATTTGCGCAGTACAATGTGACTTAAAATGTCTTAAAAATATTGAGGAGGTAATTAGTTATTATTGCGAAAGGAGAAATTGCAACACATAGGTATGAAGGATAACTGTTGGCATTCGAAAAAGCGTAGAGCAGAAATACTGAAAGCTATCGCTCTGCCAAAAGGTTTCTCAAGTTGACCATGAAACGGAGACAGCACGTTTTATCAACTGCAGTTGAAGCAGAAAGACGTTTAGCAGAAAGATTGACGAGTTCCCGGAACATACTTTAACTTCAGCTATTAAGAAATACTTGATAAACTCACTCATTTTCGAAGATAAATTAAATTTAGAAGTTAACTGGCGTCAATAAGCGAAGAAATTTCTACTAAAGATGTGATTCACTCATTTTGCAAGAGCTGTAAGAAGTGAATTATTTTAGCAGAGGGTAGTATAATCTTTAATACTTGTGCTCATGTTTTAAATGAATGCGAAAGGTGTTTATAAACTGCCTACTGAAATTGTTTGATATACCTTCCTTTGGAAAGGAAGAAAAGTCGCTTGTTCCCTGTAGTAGATTTATGACATTCTAAAAACATTCATCGCCATAGTGGTACCTCCGTTCTGTTCTCAGCATTTCTATTGTAACGACAGGCATGCACAGTGACTAGTACCTACAAAATGCAATCAATTACGTTGCTGAAAGATCTATAAATTTCTGCTGATAAACGAGTTCGGATGAAGAAACACGACATAGCGACAACATTAACACATATGGTTGAAGCATACAACATGAAGTTCCCTCCTTCTTGAATCCATAATTTTCATTTTTGGACTATTTTGCCAGCTGGAAACTGCAAAGAATCGTCCTTAGTCAAATTCCTTTGCCTTCGTAGATTCGACAAGTAACCTAGTCAAGAGATACACTCATATGAGGTTTTCACGTGAGGTGAATACAGAACCCTACTGGACCCTGCATTACACGTTTGGGGTTCGGAGTAAGAGGGACAGTAGGAATAGTCCTAAATTGGATAGTCGATTTTGTTCTAATTGAAATATTAAAACATAAAATTGGGAATTGAGGAGGGTTTCTGTGAATAATCGTATTTTCGTGCAGACAGAAATAGTAATGTTTAAAGTCTTTCACTTACTAAATTGTTAATTGTCGAAAAGTGTTTTGATCGTATCAGTCAGTCACTTTAATCGTATCACTGGAAAAGCATTGTATTCCTACGCGTGCATGGAAAATTATTAAATTCTTATTGTTCTCTAAACGCCGCGTTTTAGCCGTACACTCTTTTGGTGAATTTAACAAATACACTGAAAAAGATCTGAGTGGACAGAAACTTCAGCAGAGTTGCGTCCGTCGCGATGTCTCTCAGACGTGCAAAATCTCAGTGACTCCGCGGAAGCCTGCAACTTCAGAGGTAAAAATATCCCCCACCGTCATATATGATACTCGATTTAAGAATCCAACGGCCGGGGGAGCGGCGAGTGGCCACTGAGAAGGCGACGAACAGAAAAAGAGCACAAGGTGATCGGGTGACGTGCAGGCGATCATCACTGACATCGGATGACTAGGAGCTGAGCAGATAGCTCCAGGGGGTGAGCGGGCAGTAAGAGAACGGTCGAGTGGTCAAAGCGTGCGGTGAGAAGGCGATGAGCAGGCGGGAAGAAGGCTCTGTGATGCTGGGAGACAGCGACAAGAAAGCGGTGAGCAGGAGATGAGCGGGTTATGGACAAGTTGTGAGCAGACGCTGACCAGATGCACGTAGGCGGTGAGCTGAACAGACGATAGCAGGTGACGAGAAACCGAGAGGTATTTGACGAGCATTCCACGAGCAGGCGACGATTATGTGTTTAATAGACGATGATCAGACCTTTAGACGACGGTGAGACAGTGCAAAGGCGGTGCGTCGGCGGAGAATCAGTGCTGAGTGAGAGACGAGTATTGGATGAGTAGGCGATGAGCAGATGTTCGCAGGCGATAACCAAGCGGTGTGACGGCATAGTGACAGCGATGAACAGGTGATGAGCAGGCGAGGAGCAGGCGATGAGTGGGCGATTATCGTGCGGTTAGATGACGATGAGATGGCAGTGAGACTGCGGTGAAAATACGGTTGGTCGGGCTTGAGCAGGTGTCGAGTAGGCGATGAGCAGATGTATGCGTGTGATGATCAGGCGATGAGATGGCGGAGTCTAGGCGACGAGCCGGCGATCAGGGGTCGTGTATGCGATGAACAGAGCTACGGAGTCGATCATCAGGCGCTGTGACTGCGGTGACCAGGCGATGAGCAAGCGGTGAGTAGACGAGGAGCAAGGGTCGATTGTGCGATGGACAAGGGTAGGAATGCAATGACCAGGCGAGAAAGGTGAGCAGACAACGAGCAAGGGTCGAGTGTGCGATGAACAGGGGCGTGGAGGTGATGATGAGGCGGTGAGCCGGCGCTGAGCGACGCGCCCGCGCTGCTTGCAGTCGCGGATCGTGGGCGGGCAGGAGACGGGCGTCAACGAGTTCCCGTTCATGGCGGGGCTGGTGGACTCGTCGCTGAGGCAGGTGTACTGCGGAGCCACCATCATCTCCAACCGCTACGCGCTCACGGCGGCGCACTGCACCGTCGGCCGCAACGTCGCGCAGGTGGGGCTGCTCGTCGGGGACCACGACGTCAACGTGGGTGAGCACGGGCCTTACTCATTTAAGTTAGTGGATTCGTTACTGTACTGTTCTCGACGTGGCTGGTCGAGAAGCTTTTTTCAGTGTAAGCTACCCTGCCTAACAGGAATTCCGTAACCACGTGGAATATTAATGGCAAATACCCATACCCATACCGATACCGATACCGATACCGATACCGATACCGATACCGATACCGATACCGATACCGATACCGATACCGATACCGATACCGATACCGATACCGATACCGATACCGATACCGATACCGATACCGATACCGATACCGATACCGATACCGATACCGATACCGATACCGATACCGATACCGATACCGATACCGATACCGATACCGATACCGATACCGATACCGATACCGATACCGATACCGATACCGATACCGATACCGATACCGATACCGATACCGATACCGATACCGATACCGATACCGATACCGATAATGATAATGATAATGATAATGATAATGATAATGATAATGATAATAATAATAATAATAATAATAATAATAATAATAATAATAATAATAATAATAATAATAATAATAATAATAATTCGTTCTATCCAACACGGTGAACATTTAAACTAGCTTTACCTAGCGCCCCGGCGGAGTGTGCTTTCGTGGTGACTCTTTGTGGTTGTTACGCAAGTTCTGATTAATTTTTGTTTTTCAACAATAAATTTGCCTGGTTCGTCTCCAAGTATCAATCGAAGTACTACTTTTTTAAACATTTGTGTTTCATTATTTTATTAGGTTTAACGGTTGATAATATAACATAATAACAATATATATATATATATATATATATATATATATATATATATATATATATATATATATAACATCGTTAATATTATGAACCTAAGGATTCCCGTGGGACTTGAAGGGCACTATAGTATTCCACAATGTTTCAGTACTGTAGTCTTAGATTCTCAAAACTCATTTTTTCTAGAATTCTTCGAGAAGATTCTTTTCAACTAAAAATGAAGTAAATCCATTCGTCTCCTCAAGACCAGACTAATGTCATCACCATCGTTTGTAGACGTAGAACACGCTCAAACGCCTTTTAGTTTCTTAACCCCTCCTTCAAAACAAAACAGTGTCCGGTATCGTCTATCCTCAGAAACAGTTACTCTAGAAAGTATCGATAGAAGTATTTTTTTTGTAAATCGTGGCAAAAAAGAGAGACTTCAGAGATCCATATTTCCCGAATAATCCATAATACCTGATCTTCCTTGACCATAAGAAATGCATGTAAGTGACATAAAAATGGTTTCCAAGTAATATTATCATTATTTCAACATTCAAATAATCATCCAATAACAGACATAGAATATTGTGCCCGCCAATTTTTTGTGACATGGGCATGCAGGCTATATGTCTTGCGGTGTTACAAGATTTTTTATAACAGGCTTTCTTGTCATTTTCAGTTATCTGATAGAGATTCATGGGAAAGTTTAAAAATGGTTATTTATTATATTCATGGCCCTAAATAAACCTTCACTAATCTAACGGGCACAAACTACGACATATTTTTGCCTTCATTTTTGCAAGATCATGAGGAAATTAAATGTGTCTTCAAACCAATCGAATTTGAGTTCGGAATGAACAAATTAGCCCGAAGAATATAGAAATAGCGCGCAAATTTTGAACGAATGATGAGTAAGAAAAGGTCGTTGCTACCTCCAATTATTCTAAAGCATAACGTGGAAAAACATTTGTGTAAACAGCAATGATGAACCTAATGTGTTGATATGATTGTGTTGCACAATACATTTAATGAACGGGCCTCAAAACAATTTCATGTCTGGGAGAGTTGTTATTGGCGTGAATTCAGACGTAAATATATTGCAAAAATGTGTTGCTTTATTAGCCCTTAATTGTCTTAATAGTACAAACTTGTTTTTACGCAACTCTTTAAACTTACTACTTCGTCGCCTATTGAAATCACATCAGGTTGCACTAAAATATTCACGTGATGAAAATCATGAAATCTAACAAACAGTTTGCCTTATTTTCTCAATACTAGCGGTGACATTCCGGCTAATCAAGACACTTTCAGAAATTATGTAAACTATAGAGGCGTGCAATTGCCATACATGTGTCTTTCGGAACGAACACGTCTCACATAATGACATTCCAGAATAATCCGACGGAGGCGTTGTTATGAAACAATGTTACGAAAATTTTGACAAATTTTCATCTCGACGAGGTTTGAAAGATCTTATTGTATTATTTGAAGGTTCAGTTAATCGTAAAACCGTCAAAAGACATTACTATCAGCTACCCACAGGTAGGCTGAATTCCTTTTTTATTTCGAAAGGAGCTTTAGCGCCTACCTCTACCACTAGCTAAATCGTGTTTCGGGAAAGAGAAAAGAAAAATTACTTTGTTTTGGTTTTCAACGATGGTCGTTGTGGATTTTTGCCTCGCGTAATACGAAACATTGACCATTAAACGAATCCTATCAAGTATCTACATAAACTTTTTCTAAGAACATACAAATACAAAAGAAATTTGAAGAAAACAATTGGAGCCATTTTTGAGAAGATTTTGAAAATGTCCCAAGGGCTTCATGTAAATTACCCCCAAAAATTAATGAATGCCGCAGAGCTCCGATTCAGGCCAGATGGACAGGGGTTTATTCATTTTGGAAAAATCCTTTGCATGGTTTAGGCGCTAGTGTTGTTCACATACACCGGAGAAAGAGACATACAGGCGGACGGTCGTTTTGAAACAAAACACTTTTTCTGTATCGGGTGATCCCAAAACGTCTATTTCCGTTGAAATCTGGAAATCGATTTTCTGCAGCATTCCATAACTTTCCCTATACTACGAATATTACTCCGTATAAACATATGTATATGAGAAAGTAAAAAGAGCAGATTAAAAACAAAAAAGCATTCTCTATTTCCTCTATCCTTTTGTAGTGAAAGATTGAACTTTTTACCTAGTCCTTCAAGGCTAATCAACAAGACACGTCCCTTTCAGGCAGTGACACCAACGCGGCGGCGCTGTACAAGCTCCTGTACTTCAAGGTGCACCCGTACTACAACCAAGACGCCCAAGTGGAGAAAGACAACGACATCGCGCTGGCGCGCGTGGACGGCGCCATCAAGATGAGTCGCGAGGTGATGCCCGCCTGCCTGCCCTTCCGCTGGAGGGACTACGACTTCGCCAGCGCCAAGGTGGAGGTGACGGGTGAGCACCCCAGCCCTGCCAGCCCCTCCCACAGAAGGCCAAATTAGAAATTAAAAAACAAAAAACAGACCTTAGGGGCATTTGATCAATAATACCACCCAGTCCACGAATGTCTTGATGGTCATTCAAACCATGAATAATATCACTAGCACACATGAATAACAAAGCATGCGTTAATCCTATAATGTCCCTAAAAGAACTATTATTCGTCCTATAACTCTTGCCGTCCTAGCAGTAAATATAATTGCAGGTCACCTCCTATTAACATTAGTAGGATATGTAGGACCTATAACCCTAGATTCAACAATTTTAATTCAAATCTTTATTATGTAAGAAGTTATTTTATTAATCCTCGAAATAGCAGTATCTATTAACTAGTTATATGTGTTTGCTATATTAACCACACTTCATTCCAGAGAAATAAGTTGGTGTTAACCTCCTGAACGACTACTTGCTTCTCTGACACTGAACCCGTCTCCTAAGAGACTTGTTTAGCTAAATATACTCGTACATGTACATCCTGAGGCAAACCTTCAGCCTCTAGCACCGAACCCAGTCGCCTTGGATGCTGTGTCATCCATCTGAGATTGTACTCTTAGCTTTCAGAGGCTCTTATTCATCTTTCGACACCAATTACGTGCACTATGCGAGACACATACAACTACAACCCGTCAATACTTAACTCTCATTCTCCAAATTCACTCTCCAACTATCACTATCAATAATGATGACCATTAGACAGGGTGTCATCATCTAAATGTGATTTTAAGGGTTTTCAAACTCTAAACAAAATTAACAAATATTGTTTAAAAATAAAATCCTGTATACGATACGTGTTTAATAATTTCATTAACTCAGCAGTAATATGTCCCTCTCGCTATTATGTTCAGTACCTAATTTTCTTCTTCGTGAATAAAGTTTTATTTAAATCCATCGTTGTAGACATAATTACGAATTGATTCAGATCCAATACATTGATGGAAACGTTTTTACAGATGACTTAAAATATTTTGATTTATTATTAATGCACATTCAAATATAACTTTTAAAGAAACAGTTTATAACACTGTAAGCAAGGATGTACCGTGCTTCTCAAACTAAAGGAGTTCAAGCCCACACACCTGTTACGATTTTCGTTGCGAAATATTGCCTGCAAGAGCAAATTGGCACACATCAATTCAAATAAACACTTCTTGAAATGGACTATTGCATGATAGTTTTGGTTACTTTCAAGTACTTTTCTTATCACTTTTTACTGATATTGGACCAAGAAAAGGAAATAAAGATAACGATATATTGCTACAGAGTTTAAAGATTAATTTACAAACAATTATAAATTGAATTCGGAGAATTTAAAAACATTCTAATTTAAATAAACAAAGAATTTCATGACACTGATGAAGAGCTTGGCTTGTAAGAAGAGACACACACTTCGACCAAATGTGAGATATTAACATTTACCAATAGCAGGGGGCTTGTTGTGGCTGGTGTAGCTTATCTTGTTACTGCCCCAATCCCTTTAAGTTCCCTTGAACGGGGAGTATTCTTATAACTTAGTTTTTGTTTCCAGATATTTTGGAAAAACAAAAACTTGGCATGGATTCAGCCTTCCGATGGACTCTTCGGATGTACTCGTTGCCTAAAAATAATAGCATTAATTGCTACAGTACACTTTAACTACCTGTTTTTCGTACTTCTTACGTCACAAACGTGAGAGACGCAGAGATCATGTTACAATGCTCTGAAGAATTACTTCGTTCACTTTGTTTGTTTTCTTTTCGTTTCGCAAAGGTAAATTCGTTAAAATTGACATCAAATTGTAGGAAATATTATTTTCATTAATATTCTTAAATAAATATTAACATTAGATTAACATTTCTTAATGAAGTGAAAAATTACCTTAATGAAAGCTGGTAGGCTTCTATATCGTGAATTTTAGTCGCAGTAGAGAATATGAAACTTCTTGTGATGTAGAGAGTGTAGGTATATTAGGGTACAGAAATGAAGTAACACAATTCACGACTTACATTGTACTAAGCATTACAACCTTTACATATTGCCCATGTGCCATAAGGCCTTTCGTTGTGGGGAGACAATCGTGTTCGCACATTACTTGTGGTGGATCCATTTGTTTTGCAAACTCGCTCCGTTTACTGTAATTACGTCGCACGCAGGGCAAATTGGCGTGCGACGCAAAAATCGGCGATACACAAATATATGATTACATACGTGAGTAATGGCTTCTTTCATCTACGCGGCGATACAAAAGTAACCTTCGCAGGAATAAGGTTAAAAGATGCCTAGCTATACCCATACGAAACATTCCGAGCGGGTAAAATACACACACTGAATTTGGGATGACAGAAATATTCCATAAACGTCAAATTACAGAAGTGATCGACATTTCACGGTATTGCGTCGACATAAAACGTATATGTAATCAACTATGTTGCATGATCGACTCAACAGTATTGACATTCATTGTACATGCTTATAGCGACCGACAAAATCAATTTGCAAACATTGTTATACGAAATTATGTATAAAATTCAAAGCTCATCGCCTTTTTCCATTGCAAAAACGACTTCTACTGAAGTTACATAATATAAATGTGATCATTTGATGACAATTTAACGTAAAACAAGGTAAATTTTTAAAGAAAAATCACTTCATGTCCATTTTCAAAGGGAGATGACGGGGAATCCTCGGGTCAACTACCTTCTTGGACTTACCATCAATCGCTGGCCCTTTTCATTACAAGCAGTTACGTGCTCTATTAGCAAGCGTCACCCTATCGAGTGAAATTAAAAGATTTTTACATCAAAGCAGTTAGACGAGTAATGTTCGCCATCTCCCAAACAATTGAAACACTACCGCCATTCCTGAAATTGTGCAATATCAGGAGAAAGAGAGGATTGTTCTGCAAGTGTGTGGTTCCACTTGTTGATCCAGGCTGGGGCACAACAGAGTTCGGCGGGGCCACGTCCAACGTGCTGATGAAGGCGGATCTGTACGTCCAGTCTCCAGCGCAGTGCTCCGCAGTCTTCGGCAACGCCGTCAGCTACCGCCAGATGTGCACGTACAACTACGGCAAGGACGCCTGCCAGGTAACGTACTTGACTTGCGCGAAACATTAAGGTTTTTCTGCACAGCCTGAACCTGGGTAAAGTGTACGCTAAATATCAAGTTGCAATCTGTGCCCACACGCGAACTCCAACGCCTCATTGCGGAAACAGCACAGGACGATATTTCACGTAGTTTGTCACATCCTGTAGCGTGTACGATAAGCGTTACGTTAATGGATGTTGCCGCAATTGGGATCGGCAGAGTGTGTTGCTTTTGCTAAACTAGTTTCATAAGCAAATAAAAGCGAAAGAACTGGGAAGTTCCAAAAACAAGATGTGCTGTCGAGATTGGCGCACTCTGACGTTTCCATACGTAACTACTTACGTTAACTTGAAGTTTTAGAAGGAAAACATTGTGATACATGTTTTAGTACAGCTACGGCAGAGACGCTTATGCGGGCTATCTCCGGAGACTGGGAACTTTTCAACACAGTCCCAAATGTCCCCTGCCACTAAACGAGATCTGAGTTTACAAAGCGCGATCGAAATTAGATTGGTGCCGGTTTCAGAAAACAGAGTCCTTCGGTTTTGATTATACATTACATCGGCATATTACTCTAAATGAGCTTACTCTGAATTAATGTTACTTTAATACTGAAGGTCGCTTCTAATTAAGGGAGCAAATACAGTATACGATTTAGAAGCTCATGCTAGTCACAGACAGACGGACTGATGTGTTGGCTGATGAACAGACATGTGAAGATATGACATACGGCCCGTCTCGGTGATTGTGCTCATACTGCGACAATAGTCCGAACGCTTAACGAGTTCCTTTTTACTTCATTTTCAAATACAATATAACTGTGTATCCTCATCGAAAATATTAATTTTTTCAACATTCCGTAAATCTAACTTCGAAATATAAAAAACGGCATAAAGAAATGTATCAATATAATGTGAATTAAATAAAGGCATTGAATAAAACAATTATTGCTGAAAATAGTTTAGAAATGGTTGAAATTATTTAAAACGCTTATACTCAGTTGTCAATTACACTTGAATAAAACTGCAAAAAAGGATTGTTCATTACGGTTATGTAAGCAACTTGGCAAAACCTAACTATTTCATTTACAAGTTAGTGAATTTCATACAATTTACGAACTACATAGCAATGTGTGATTTCAGAACGACAGTCTTATTAAATTGAAGAACAAATACACAAATGATTAACCATTAATGATTAGTTCAATATATTAAGTGTTGTTCATCTGGTTTGTATTAATACCCTGAAGATGAAATTAAATATTCCGAACGTCGGCAAACTGAACTATTTTAATGTTTTGAATTTAACTGGCCAAATCCCGTGATACGGAAATTCTTTCCTTTACTTAAAAGGTCGCGAATCATTCATATTTGGTTAACTCTTATTAAAGCAATGAACTACGTTTTCGATGTCCATTTGAGAAATCATGTAATATTTATTCACTCACAAGAATTAGCCCCCTGTGTTCTTATCGTAACCTTGTAAACCAAATTTCTCACTCGTAAACCAAATCACTTTTTTGTAACATTACTCTTTCCTCCCCACAGGCACTGGTCCTTCGTTTTGACAAGAATAAATGTATTCAACACATTATTAGATTACAAAGCCAAAGGCAATCTAAACATTCGGCCATTCAATTTTGAAGGTTGACCTTGGGGATATGGGCGACAGGTGGAGGCCGATGGTGATGTGTTTGACAATTACGCCACCAGCGGTGTAATTTATGTCACACTTGATTGACAGAAATATACAAATGTGTTTGGCTTACACGATAAGCATGATGTTTTTCAATAACAAGATATAGTGGAGCATATTTGAAACGAACATATTGCTTGCACTTGTAATAAATAACCAAACACCTATCACGCACCACACAAGGACAAATAGACCGTTCCTGAAATTGTATCAGCTTGTCCAGAGTCTCGAAAGACAAAAACGCAATTAAATTTTACAGCGAGGAGAACTCAAATATAAGACTCTAGTGCTTCTGCAGGTAGTTTGTTCCAATCTACTACAGTGCGATTCACAAAGGAGAACTTGCCTACATGAGTTCTTTGCTTTCTACATCGTATTTTCCAAGGATGGTCTCCTCTGCTTTTATAATCTGATTTCTGTAATCTTTTACCGATATCTGCCCATGCTGTGTCCCCTCTGTATGTCTTACACATTACGCATAATCGCGCGCGTTACTTACTCCTGAGTGAAATGTCTATTAACACTTAATGGACTGTGGTAATAAGGCGCCTTGCTCGTTTCTTGTGCTGCTGTGACGAGGCGGGTGCCTTTGCAGTCGGACTCCGGGGGCCCGCTGTTCTGGCAGGACCCGTACACGCGGCGCACGCACGTGGTGGGGGTGGTGAGCCACGGCATCGCCTGCGCCACCGACAGCCCCGGCGTCAACACGCGCGTCACCTACTACCTCGACTGGGTCGCCAGCATCGTCTCAGGTGAGCCCACGGCCCCACCAACCGGTAGGCCTTCTTCGAGAATGGGGGTACCACTCCCAAGGCCCTACCAATCGGTAAGCCTTATAGAATGGTGGTAGTACATTTGTAAGGCTCGTTTGAGCGGGAGTTTGACTTACCGCCGCTATCACGCGACGTAATTATCTCTGCTAAGTTTACCTCTCAGTCAGAATTCCTGTAGTCACTTCTACTCTGACTGGGAGGTCCTGTGGGTTCGACTCTCGACAGTGGCGTATTTTCGACACTAGCTGTAAACAATAGGTTGAATTCAGCCGCTGTCTGGAAAATTCTACCGGCAGGCTGCTTTGACCGGTAATTTTGCGTGGTTTCTCCGTTCAGTACCTGGCGAAATCTGGAAATGTAGGCTTCCGCAGTAACCGGATTAATGGGAAAATATTTATCATGTACATAAAGGGCATTGCTTTTTTAACAATCTTTAATATTATGAAAAATTCGAGGGCTCTAGACCTTCCAGTCCTGGTGTGACATATTTGTAAAACGTGTTTGTATAAAGTTAAACTTTTTTTGCTAGGTCAAACCTTTGTAACCCATATTCTACAACTATACGCATTTTATGAAATATAATACAATGACTACATCCGCTATGATTTAAACACAGCTAAAAACAAAATAGCTGGAAAATTTGTCCATTATTTTCTACGTATATTATTCTAATTATTATCGACGTAAATTTCTTAGCCATTTCTTGAAAGATTCCTTTAGCCAGTTAGAAATCTGAATTAGTATGAGTTACAAATGGGTAATATACAAAATAAACAAATAAATAAGTAAACAAAACAAAACAAAATCGCTCATTAATTTCATCAACATCATTTACGTGTATGCATTAGTAAGCGTAGGCTAGAAATTGGAAATTACATAAGATTTACCTGTAAAATGATGTCACAGCCTTTCGAATATCTAACCATACACTCGAGTGCGGCACAAGACATCACCGTTTTCCTACCGGAAAACACCTAATTTAACACGAAAGCACCCCACAAGTAACCAATGCCCTATATGTATCTCAACACCTATAAATTGTTTAAACGTTGGTGGAAAAATCCAAAACCATCTTGGCGCGAATTAATTTTTTTTAATTGATAAATTTGGTTTTAATTATTTTGTACTATCTACCATATTGTTCTAAGATCTGAAGAACATATGTAATAGAATGTTATGAGATACATTCTAGGGGGAAAACCGAGTGAGTACTCCAACGTTATCTAGTCGAAAATCCATTTTAAAAACTTATATTTTTTTCTGTTTGAATTTGGCGCCAAAATTGGTTGATACCTTCAAACTCAACTTTTTCCCCGTCTCAATAGAAATTGAGGAAATATATAACATGAAAAACCCATTTCTCATTGTATCTCTGCAACAAATTACCCCAGGAGGCTGATTCTTTTGGCATTCAACGGCACTTTAACTCTCATATGAGTAACGCAATATCGATTTGGTTTGGGGGAACTTTTCATCTTCTTATTCGGCTATATTCTTTCGTAGCATTTTATTAATAAAAGAAACCTGCGATCTATTCAATATATAGTGTTCTCCACTTTTTTCTTTTTCTTCTTTTTTTTGTGCCTCTCTTGGTTAAAGCCGAGTGAAATATTTCTTTATAAGAAAACGTTTTGCACTATTGATGTATTTAAATTAGTACAATCATTCAGAACATTATAAGGCACATTATAAAGTAGTCTTATAATGTGGATGTCCTACACAATATTTTTCAAAATTATTTCCAAAATAATCTTAAAATTACATACTTCATGGGACAAATTGAAACAGAGCTTCTTCATCACCGAGTATTTCCCCAAATACGTGGAAGTTTGAAATGTGTCGTTTTCCGATGAAAAAATTTAATTATTGTTACTATTGTTATTTTCTGGAGCCTAGAACAAGAGTGTATTTCTTATAACACGTCACATTTTAATACATTTGTTTTCTTTTGTTTCAGCCGACGACACGTACTGTATAGTTTAACATCTGCTAAACGGCATTGGATTTACCCTAGGAGGTCTATCTCCAAGAAGACATCTTCCTTTATGACGGGGAGAAGACTGAAAATATTGTCTTGCCAGTGTATGACTATCTGATACACATTCCTTTTGCCATCTTGTAAATAGACGCAGAGTACAAAATCCACTTTCGGTGCCAGTTGTTACTTTTCAATGTGTACGTTGTAAATTTGTTAATAATAACATAACAATTCAGCATAATATTTTTTGAAAAATCTGGAGATTTATTTTTTATTCCTCTTTACTCACAATGTTTCTAAATCAATAACTTTTCGCATTACCATAAATACCTACTTCATTATTTAGTGCAGAGGTTATGTAATTTTTATAAAAACATTGCACATTTATCACGCGGCTCCAAAATTTAATGTAACTTAATTTAAATGTAACCCTACAATTAAATTTAACTACGAGTAAATGACCAGTTTTAAAAAATTACGAGAACATTGAAGAAAGCCAACTTGTTAAAAAGTATTGAAATTAATTTATTAAATAGTTACAAAAACGTGGAAAAACAACTTGTAAACTCATCACAACAAAGCAAACAGTGTTAGAGTGTGTCTGTTAATTGATAACAGAATACTTATTGAATTCACACCTGATCACGTTCCACGGTACTTTATTTTGTGTATGAATGTTTACAGAATAGGCTCAAGCCTGACTGTAAGTAATCATAATTCCTTGTAATTAGTGGGAGGTTAATTATCTCAATAATCTGTTAAGCAGCGTCCCCCGCCCCGCACGTTTCGTCCGCCTGCCTCTCACGCCCATCCGGTCTGCCCGAGCCCCGCCCCGCCCCGCCCCGCCCCGCCCCGCCCCGCCCCGCCCGTTATTTATTCTAAAACTGTGTGTGGCGTGGTTTGGGGAGAAGTTAATTTAAGGTTACCACAAAGAGCCACAAAATGCCTCGGGCCTTTTCCTCTTTGCCTAGTAACCACGTTCCTCCAGACCCAGGCAAGTTATGCAATGCTTATCGACCTCCGTATCGAAGGCAATAACACGAAATAACATTAGAGTAAAACATAAAAAGTATTTCAATTGATCGTGGATTTGAAATGTTAAGAGGCGACTATGCTCTGGCATTCGCGACGATGCAAGTTTCCCTACGCCTAATAGAGTAATTATATTAGAGTATTGTTTGTTTACTAACAACTGTAAACTGAAACAATATATGGATATTAGAGTACTTTCGATAACCGACGAGAGTATATTTTTGTCAACATTATCAGCACCATTAAAGGCTAGTAGGCATATTTTCAGTGTCAGTAGTAAACGCAGTATCAGAATCGACACATATATTTGATTATATCGAAAGCCATCGTGAGAATGATTCGTTTATTTATTTAATGTACTCTGAATGTTTTAGGAGCGGGAAAAGCAAAAAAAATTGCAAAAGTAAACTAGTGGTGCAACAGAATGGCACAGACTTTCCTGTATTAGTTTTCTACTTTCTTTGGTGTGAGCTAGCTACTCGAACTTGCCAGATACTCTTGCCAGCTGCCATATATCGCTGCTCAATGTACAGTTTTATTTCTTTAAATTTTATTTGTTTTCCAAATAATGGAACGGAAAAATTATTTTGAAAATATTAAAGAACAGTAAAACCTTTGTTTAGCGCCGTCATTTCGCTCAGCATCACACAACTTGCTCTCTACTACGTACCTTACTCCGTATGGGAAAGTAAAAAGAGAGCCACTTAATAATTGGAAATAAAAATTAGCAGAAATGAGACTCACATACATTGATTAATATCATGTTCACACTGATGGTGCAAGGGATACGAGATTGGAGATGCCGTATATTATTGTGGTACTACCCTAAATTATACCCTCGATCCTGTAACGTCATTTGAAACGGCAGAATTATATGACATATTAATAGCCATGAAACAAATATATAATAACTCAATTAATATAAAAAATAATGTTATATTTACTGACTCATATTTTGGATTACATCAACAAACACATGACAGCATCTGAAGTCTTAAACCATATTCATGGAATATATTTAATGATTCTAAATTGGAGTAAAATACCATTATTTCATGGATACCAACACATAAAGATATATTTGGTAATGTTAACGTTGATTTCGAAGCTAAAAGAGCTGTAACAAATGTGTCCCAATATCATCCATCCGAAACAGAGTTCAAAATCCATTAGAAATAAATTAAATATCCAATGGCACAGAGCATGACAGAATGAAAAGTCCAGCAAATTTCATAAAAATATATCTAACTTCGTTGGGCTTGTAACAAATCCCTCAATTAATCATCAAAAACAACTTGCTCTGTCAAGAATTATAAAAAATTATTCTCAATTATCTCACGAATTTCTACTTGAAAAAGTTCCACAACCCACCTATATCATCTGTAACACTTTTCTATGAATAAACCACATTCTTCTGGATGCCCCATCCATAATAATGACAAACAAGAGTACCTAGGAAATGAAAACGTCAATACAATTTTTTCATCGTCAAGAAAAAGTGATGCAATTTTCAAAAAATATTGAAATTTTCACAGATTTGTGTTTTTATTTAATTACTGTAATAGTAGTTCATGACCATTGTACTTTATGCTACTGTAAGTACATTTTTTTTTAAAGTGCAAATCTGGAGCCAACGACTGAAGACACGACCGACCAAGATCTCCCCATAGTTTTCACGACTATGAACAAAAGATGTATCGCTTTCTTCAAAGAGTACTAAATCTGGCAAAGGAAACAAAAAATGGAACGAGTTAAACTTGTGTTGAACACCATAGCCGCCATTAATCTCCAATTGTCTCTATCCAATGAAACATTCATTTCGTTTGCACAGACTCATTGTAGCTCCATCTCTAATTTGTTTTTACAGTTGTGCAATCTTACAAAGTGCAAATAAGGTAGAACTTTGTACACACACACACATGCACGGGCGCCTACAGACTTGTTTCGTTTATTCTTTCCCGGCACATAAACATCGCCTTGAAACAAAAACATCTTAAGGAAAAATAGACTCCGCCTATTTTATATTTTCACTTTACACAATTTTTACAATTTTGAACATAAATTGATTTGAGGGGGAAAAAATGTTTCTTTGAGCATAGGATGCGTCTTATTCTGTGCAGTTCGCGATCTAATTACATTAAGTCGTGGAAGTAATAAGACAATCAGTGGGGCATCAACACTAACCATGTGATAACGTTCGCCAACACAGCTATCATAGATATCAATTCAGTCCACTAACACAAGCTGATGGGCCGAGACGGTGCTGAATTTACGTTTCAGGGTTATAGAACTGGTTAAACGCTGTTTCAATCTTCTTGGTCGACTATTCTTCTTCTTCTTCTTCTTCTTCTTCTTCTTCTTCTTCAGAAATTTATTTTTACCAGTATGTTGGAATTGTGGTGAGTCTTCGTTGACATTTACAATGAAATAATTATATGAGTCGTCATTGCCAACAGTTTTGATTATTATAAGAGCAGCTTTCGATGGCCATCATAAGCAAAACTGGCTAAGTCATCGAAAGCTGCTCTTATAATAAACAATACTGTTCACACTGACGACTCATATAATTATTTCATTTACCAGTATAGTTGTGTTGGTGCACACTGTGATTAAATTTACTGGATTCGGCACGTATGAAGATCGTAATTCTTTACCTTTTCATGCATATGTCCCTATCCTGACGTAAATGTCCTTTCCTAATTTCGGTCTCAACTCTTTTCCTAGTGCTAGTTATAAAGCAACAACTATTTCGTTAAATTTATTGCACCCAATAAGTTTATTTTTGCAATATCCAAAATATTTTCACGGCGACACGAGGTTTCTTTCGGACTGGAAGATGAATTAGATGAAACACGCGTAATCTACTACCGCAAATCATCACTCCGCAATTAACAAATATTTTACTTGTATAGTTAGACTAGAAAAAAAGAATATAATGCCTAAAAAGCCACGGTAAACCAAATTAGATCAATGCTTCATTGTCAATTAATAGAACAATCTAGTGGTGCTACATGAATGGCACATACTTCCCCGTATTAGTTTTCTTCTTCCTTTGGCTTCGGCTAGCTACTCGGACTTAACACATACTCTTGCCAAGTGCCATCTCATATCTCCGCCCAAAGTACATATTTTAAAATTTTCTTATTTTTTGGTTTTCAAAGTTTAGAACGGAAATATTATTTTAAGAATATTAAAGAACAGTAAAGACTCGTCCTAAATGGGATTTTTTTTTCAAAATTTGGAGCTGTTTTTACGAAAATGGCGTTTAAGCGCAACAGTAAATTCGAAATTTGAACATTTTTTCACAGAAAACTATTAAGTTTTTGTAAAATTTCATAAGAAGCCGTTTCAAACACTTTTAGTCACAAAATCAATAGTGTTTACAAATTGCTGAAAATGTGCATATTAACGGCGTGAGATATCTTTAGAAAAATTACATTTGTGTAATTTTTGAAATAACAAAAGAATACAACGAAATTGATTCTTTGTCATCTTAAACAGTTTATAAAGTATATGTGCTTTAAATTTAGTTAGTTAGTTAGCAATATCCATTAGAAACGTTTAAAGAAAAAAGTTAGTGCAATTTTTTAGAAAATGGCGTTTAAGTGTTTCTGAAAATGAGGAATTTTGGGCCTGTTGCGTTTTCGAGAAACTTTATCTGACATTATTTAAAGCACATATACTTTATACACTAATGTAAATAAATTGCCGCTAATGAAAATATGAACGACGTGAGAGACAAGTAAAAAAATTAAATTTTTGTAATGAATTTGTAAGTATTACATTGTAATTTTTGGGGAAAAAATAGATTAATATGGCATTTATGTCATCTTATAGAGTGTATTTAGAGTTGTCTCTACCAAAAGTTTAAAGGAAAAAAATTAGAGTCGTTTTCGAGAAAATCTTGTTTTTGTAATTGTTTTAATATTGCAAATATTGCACTCAGTATTGCTCGAAAACTACTAAAATTTTCAAAAAAATGTACATGACATTATTGAAAAAATTAAGTATGGAGGACAAACTTTATTTGAAGGGAAAATCTCTATCTTCAATTTTGTAGCTATAGGAAGATGCGGAAAAATCCAAACTTTTGCAATTTTCGAACATTCAGAGTTAACAATGAAAATCGAACCTAAGCCACCTTTATACGTGTATTTTACTCTATTCTTAGAAATTTAAAGAAACGGAGGCGTTGGAGCCGTTTTTGAGAAAGTTTTTAAAAAGGTCGGGGGTCTTCATGTAAGTACCTTCAAATTATAAAGAATGTTTTTCAAAATCTCATAGTTTCGACTCGAGCAAGATGGACAGACAGGATGGACGACAAGGGTTTCTTAATTTTTGGAAAACTCCTATGTGTGTTTTAAGTGCTAGTAGTGTGCACAGACGGACGGACGGACGGACGGACGGACGGACGGTCGGTCAAAAGGACGGTCGGTCTGACGGACGGGCGGGCAGACAGACAGAAGGCTGATTTGGAAAGAACCACTTTTTGGTATCGGGGGACCAAAAATAATGTATTTCCGTTCAAATGTCGAAGGCGATTGTCGGCACCATTACATAATTTTCCTTATACTATGTAATTACTCCGTACTAGTAAAATGTGACGTCGCCGACGCTGTAAACTGTTTTAAAAAAGGTTTCGTGTGTTGAAAATGTCTTTCCTTCCTAGATTTGTACAAATACGTTCTTTCTGTATCTGGCCTTGGACTTACATATGAATCTTAGTAGCTGATTATGTTATACTCCCATTCATAATTTCCCAACACCTAAAGGCCTTGTATGTTATCCTGTATACCTCCATACGGGATATGAAATATTCTTATTTAAATTTCAAAAGTATAACCTCGTAACAATTACTTGTAGGTTTTGATGATGCTAATAGCTAAATTTTAGTATAACTACATCTTTTTCACTATTTTTCTAAAGTGCACAAAAATGCACGTAGCACATTTGCATTAGTACGAATGCTAAATGCAAAAATGCAGATCATTCCCAATTGGTTTCGAAAATTCTGTCGCAACATTACGTATATAAAATGTACGTACCCTTGCACTTCCCTGAATACTCGTGCAAGTTCCTCGCTCGTTGCTACTTCTACTTTGTTAAACCAGAACTTTCAATGCTTTTCTCTCAACGGGTAACTTTTACTTCCCGTGTTGTTAATTGAAGAAACACTTTACTAAATCTTCACTATCTCGCGGACGACTAACTAGAACGTCTGTTAGTAGGGGAATATGAGAGTTCTGGGACAAGAAGTAGATAAGATAAGCCGATAAGATAACCACTTCCTGGTCCAGACCCCAACAGTCGATGTCAACAACCGGCGCCACCAATTATAATGCCCCCGCCGAAGGTCAACGACCCCTCTCCTTCGAACGGGCAACACAGCGTCTGGATGGATTGACGAACGCGAGAGACGCGCTGTCGCAGTGCTTACCCGACCGGATCTTGAAGGAGGTAGCCGAGAGCTTCGAGGACTGCTAACACTTCAGCGTGCACCGTGAGAATAAAGTCTTCCGGTTCAGGAGATCTCCTTTTACCGAGTCCTTCCGCCCCGTATGAGATGTGGGGTGATTGCTTATCATTGTCTAGGGTAAAAGGAGGGGGGTCCCCCATGTTGAAGGAGACGCAGGGAGCGTTCAAAGCTTTCTGGATAACACAATAGCGCACGAATAAACCGTCAGCTTGGCACTCACAGCACGGACAGGAGGTCACTTCGCCGAGAACCATCATAATCCATAGCACTTTCTCGTGACATGCAATCGCGCGTGAAGAATTTTTTTCGTTACCTTCTTCGGGCACGCTTGTGGGAGATACCTTTTTGGGGCAAGCCGAAGCGTAGGTCGGCGCCAGATCTTCCCCGCCACTGCACGTATGGGGACTTTAGCAGTTGACGTGCCGGACTAATAAATAGATCAAGCGACTGAAGCGAGAACCTTTATAATTCTAAATCGAATTTTTAAAATGTTAATTATATTTTTTTAATGAAATAAATTTTTTTTTGATTATTTTCCATGTAAAATTTACGAATTGAAATATCTTTAGATAATACTAGTATTGAATTATAAACAAAGGTAATTATTAAAAATAAGTATGAAAATGGTTTATAGTTAATATTTAAAATAATGTGTAATCATGTCACCTTTGTGAATACAAGAATGTTCAATATCAAATGCATTTTTTTATATTTATGGGAAGATCAAGTTTAGCGTTAATAATGTAATCAAAATTATAAAAAATGTTTACTTTTATGTTAAATTGCAATAACATTGAACTAACATGCAGGAAGAAGGAACATTTATTTTACTTAGTGAAGATTTTATTTTTTAAATTTTTATCAAAGAAAAGTTAAAACAGCTCATCAAAGGAGAAGTACAGTCTGTACATCTTGAATCCATGAATCTCTTCCCTACTCCTTTATGTAAATAGGAGCTACTGTCTCTATTTTTATTCTTCTTTCAACTGTTTTGCTGTTTCAAACCTTTCTCAAACCTATTAGCTTTGATCTCTAATTTAACAATGTGTGGGAAAATGACCACTTATGTACAATAATTTTTAGCTAAAACCATAAAAAACATTATTGGCAGAATTGTGTTGGACATGCACCTTTGACAACTTCTTGAAAACCAAGTTAAAACTTTTAAAAGTAGACTTTATAATTTTAAATCGAATTTTTAAAATGTTAATTATATTTTTTAATGAAATATAAATTTTTATTATTTTCCATGTAAAATTTACGAATTGAATTATGTTTAGATACATAGTAGTATTGAATTATGAACAAAGGTAATTATTAAAAATAAGTATGAAAATTGTTTATAGTTAATATTTAAAATAATGTGTAATCATGTCACCTTTGTGAATATTGATATTGTGAATACAAGAATGTTCATTATCAAAGGTATTAATTTTTTTATATTTATGGGAAGATTTAGTGTAGTGTTAATAATGTAATCAAAATTATAAAAAATGTTTACTTTTATGTTAAATTGCAATAACATTGAACATGCAGGAAGAAGGAACATTAACAATTTGGCATTACACAAGAATCTGAGAAAAATAACGAAACAACCTTCTATGTTGATTAAGTTTCACCAAGTTTCCAGTAGCAACATTGCCAATGTACAATATTAGCCTACTTCTAAACGCAACAAAATCAATCTCAATAGTGTATCTGAAAGGGGATGAGTACATTCAATCAAAAAAGAATGAGACTTAAAAATATGATCGAGATGTTTTCACTGATGAATCTGGTGGTGTAAAATTAGGTACATGTGTGTAAATTTTTAGTGGTGAGCTGTTGAAACTGACACCTGATGATTCCTCGGATGCTTGTTGTAATTATAAACAGGTGGTATCTGTTAACGTTCTCGCCCTTCAATAAGTCAATTTCTGCAAACACTACAGATTTGTAATTAAATAGACAGGGTAAGATTCCAAGCTCCGTGAAAGACTTGCGGGAATCACATGAGTGGTATTTGCTTATTATTCATACATTTTTCGGCACTCTAGATTTGCGTATTATTATTATTATTGTTATTATTACAGGATGTGTCTTCCTAGAATATTATACCGAAGCTTTCCCCCCCCCAAATACTCGTCATGAGCTGCGTGTAGGCTGACTGATTTTGAAAGATTTATGTATGCACAATGACCGCTATAACAATCAATTCATTTATTTGAATATTCCATTTGAGGTTTGACTGCATTGATACTCAGATATTTTCTACTTCTCCCGAGATTGTTACTCAATGCATATTTCTATTATTGTTGTCATTGTTAATAGCATTATTATATATTATAAATAGTAATAGTTGTAGTAAAATGAGAAAACTAGATAAATTTTATTTAAAAAATGAAACAGTACAAAACGATTTTGAAATGTAAACTCATTTGTCCTCCGAAACAATAATTTTACTGTATTATATTTTTATTTCTACTAGATCCCTCGCCGCTTCAGAGAACATTTCTTTATTTATTTTATTCATTTAGCGTCAACAAACAATTCATAAAACGCAGTGTGATATACGTCTGAGAAGTAAAATCTGTTCATGTTTTCTTGAAGTTCGAAGTCTCTTCTTTCTCTCTCTCTTTATTATACTTCATTGAATTAAGAATAAAAGTAACAAGACCGTTCTTGCCAATACTTGCTAACAAGAAAGATTCCCTCCCGTGCAATAGACACTATTTACCTCGGCAAACGAGTCTTTTACTTGATGGTATTGCTGCAGAATAATGCGTCATAACGTGCTTCTAGACGTTTACTTTATTAGATTGAAAGAGTAATGTTTAATTTGCAACGTATGAAGCGACAGCTTTCCAAAAAACGTAATATTTATCCATATCTCGAAAAGTGTGTAAATAATACACATGTTTGCGAAATTATAATCCGCCTACAACTTTTATAATTACAAGGAATACTCTTATTTATCTTATCTTCGGTGAAAACTTTACCACTCAAATGTACACATTCTTGACAAAACCCATTTTTATCTAGTGTCCTATTTATATGAAAGTGCAGCTGGCATTTTTTGTTCTTTCTCATTTTGATCATTTTTCATCAATCTCTCATTGTAAACTGTTTTTAACAATTTTATCTGCTGACTAATTGAATATTTTTAGCGTACATCAAATTATAGAATTATAATTGAATATTTTATCTGCTATTAATTGAATATTTTTAGCGTACATAATAATAAATTATTATTTCCGAATATTCCGTTTTTCTTTCACAAGGTACGCTTTCATAGACCTAAATAAAATGAAACACCCAACCCCAACGCATAATATATTTCAATTGATGAATCAAGTAGCAATAACTGGAGTTTTTTAAATACCTTCCTACATTTATTTCCCAATAATTTATTTCATCTAAGAGAAATTTGCAAGATAATTTGATGTACTATAAATATGACAACGGTAAAAATCAGCATCACTCGAGGCGACATTTCTAAACATTTCATCGCCAAACATTTCTAACAAATTTATTGCCTGTTATTTCGATTGGGAAATACATACGCGAGATATTATTGTGCGCGCGACAGATTTTGAGAGCAGAGATAGGTGTCTATTCCTATAAGCAAGTTTCGAATTCATTCGCAGAAAGCCAGTTTAATATGATAAGAGACGAGTGCCAGAACAACCAAATGCACGTGATGTTGGCACCACCACAACAGTGAAAAAAATTGGAACTATCCGAAATCGTTTATACCAGATTGTTCCAGCTGGGGTTTCGTTTGTACCAAAAATAATTAAGATATTGCCAATTTTAAAGTTGAGTGGAACCCTCACGTTAACCCTATTACCATCCCCAGCCCTGTTACCTCCGCCCAAAATAAGATAGTGAGTTCTTTCACGAAGGACAGGAACATATTATTGAAAATTTTAGTAGATTTCGCGAAATATTGCGTGCAATATGTGCTATTTACAAACATTATAAAAACAAGATTTTCTCAAAACTGTCTCCAATACGAGACTCTTCGGTAAGGACATTTATTCAATTTGATTCGAAACGTTTTTCAGAAAAAGCGAGACAAGATGATAACTAACGGGCTCGCAGGCCTCAAGGTCCAGCGGTCGGGCGGGAGCCCCCCTCACCCCCCCTGCGACCGGATGTTTCGGTTGATAGCGGGCGCAAACAGAAAAAATATTTTATAAGGTTGAACTCTATTCAATTTTCATGCATACAAATCAACAAAGAAATATACCAAACACGTAAGTGCGGCGACACGGTGCGTTTTAGAATATGTGTTTGAATATTGCAAGAAGACAAGAAAGATGTAATCCCATCATTCAAATTTTTTACTTCAAATTTTAGACAAAAATTATATATTATATTGAGGTACCTCATATTTCAGCTTAGAACCATCCATTATTAACTTACTACATGCAATACACTCAATGAGTTCATTTTTTGAATGAACAATAGTGCAGAAGTTTTCTGTCAATTGGATACATTGCGTATTTTGATGTAGTCTGATTGTAGCGTTTCCAATATGCAGTAATGGATTTGAAAATACTTGTTCCATCGAATCAATATGTAAATGTACTCGCATATTTATAGTCAATCGAAGTGTTTCAACGTTTTTCCATAAAAATGATTGTTTCAAACATGCGTTATTCTCATCAGCATAAGTGGAGTGAAAAAGGTCAGGTATGTCTATCGGAACAGATAGTAGTAAAACAGCTCCAGCGAAGAGTCGATTATTGCCGTTTATTTCTTGCATAGTTGTGTGAAAAGCTTCAAGAGAATGTTTATGACTCATAGTACACTTATCCCAGGTAATAATTGAACTTTTTTTTGTAACACTGCAAACATTCCGCTTTTGTTTCTAATATTACACATTGCAATTGGTTTACTGTGAATGTCTAATGACAGCTTCAAAGCTGAATGCGCCGTTCGTCCACCATCGAACAAAATCCACGCTTCCACCCTCGCCACTGGACAGAGCAAACCAACTCTATCAAGTGCTTATCAACTCTATCCCCAGTGTGCGTCTATCTATTATTTGGGATAAAAGATTTAAGAAAGAATTTAATTATATAATTATTATAAAAATTATTGCATATCATTTTAACGAAAAATATTGTCGCCAACCAGAATGTCACTCCGTGGTATAGGAAGTAAATGCTGCATCCAATAGTAAATACCCAAGGAATAAGTGTATGATAGCAAGGAATTATAATTATGAATGCGTTCTATGCTGAATGATAGAAGGGAAGTGTATTCTCGAGGTACAGCACGGGTATTACATATTAACCTAACGTATCAACTTTACCTTTCTAAGGACTTATCGACAGATACTAGCTGCTTTTTAACTAAGGAACTAAACAAATACAAAAAAACATTGCCATCGAAAGTATCATAAAACGCATTTTTCAGATTGTAAAACTGCAAGAAACACCATTTCCGACACTTCTGCTGTTGGGTTGTATGCATAAAAATTAAAATGTCTAAACAACCATGTCTTATAAAAAATACAAATATTTAGAATGAGCAATCAGTATGAATACACCCTACAATTCCGAAAAGTTGGGGAGCGGTTTCATAAGAAAGTGTCTGCCACCGGAGAAATTTCAATTTAACTAGCATATAATATAGTATCAAGAATGCAGTAATTTTGTAACAAAATAAATAATTTTGTACTGGACTATACACAATTAAAAAACGGGTGCAATTGAATCACTTTATGCGTTAATTTCTGATTTTTCAATTCTCATTTTCAGTCAAAATTCTAAGTTAAAATTTAGGACTATGGACACTTTGGGGTGGTGATTTAGGTATAATAATTTTATTTTTATAATAATAAAACGAAAAAATTGCAATTTTTTATTTATGAGTGAAATCTCAAATAGATATACTACTTACCGCTGTTATTTAACCTAAAGTATCTGCAATGTTATATGTTTATGGCTAGAAAAAAAAATGAAGCCTGCAACTTTATTTGTTCTTAAGCAATTACTCTAATATATTAGAAAATTCTCCATTCAATTCCAATACATTTTTTGATTCAAATATTTTATGTTTAAAAACTTTCAAGGTGAACAATTATTCCTTTGATGCATAGGACAGACCAATCCAGTGCTGTTTTGTTTAAGATTCTACTGCAATTTTGAATCAAAGCAGAGTATTCATAGCGGGCTCCTGACAATCCAGTCGCTGCTCAGCTCGATCATACAATTTTATCGAAATGTCTCTTCTAGTGAAATTGTAACTGAGGCAGTCACTCAGGCCGTTTGAAATGTATACAGGAATGTTAAAATCACATAAGTCGCAATGTTTAAAACCCGTTTTTAACGCATACGCAAACGGCATTTCTTGACTGAGAAAACGGAGTATTCGCCACCCCATGCCCGTCACTTGATTCAGAAACTTTTCATTATGCTAAGACATATTTACGAGACTCTTCGGTAAGGATATTTATTCAAATTTGTTTCAAAACGTTTTTCAGAAAAAGTGAGACAAGATGATAACTAACGGATGTCGGCATCTTACCTGCGCCAGACATCGGTCCAAGGAAGAGATGAAAGCCTCTACTCCACAATCCTTATACAAGGTTGTTTGATAACAGATATGAAGTTTTCAATAGTATTTTCATATGAATCAAGATGTGTCATAGGCGTCAAGATGTTTCAGATCAATCAACAATGTGTCATAGGATAAATTCTTTGTGGCTGTCGGTAAGTTTTACTAGGATTTTAAGTTTCAGCAGAAGGTATTTCTGGACCTGAAAGTTTTTGAAATTTTTAGAAATGTAGTCTAGAAGGGTTTATTATTAGTTCTCTGAGTAGTTGTCGATTGCTTTTAAACCATGACACATTGTTGAACACTGTTGACCGCGGCGTTATGATCTCCCACAAGAAGTCATCTTGATTCATATCTCAGCGGGCCACGGACCGCTCGCGCGCGACGTCCCAATAACTTTCCCCTTTACGCACATTTGCATACACTATACTACCAAACATGTCGAGAGGCCAGAGCTTGACCCGGCAGGGCGGTGCCCCGCTAGTAGGATACGTCACCTGGAGAGAGGATAACTCCCACAAAGCAGACGTGTAGGTCGGGACCGGATCTCACCATATAGTGTGTGGGGAGAGTTTTCCATCACCTTCCAAGATAAAACATTCACTTAACTGGCGGTACCAATGACCATAGCAGTTAACGTGCCTGGAAAAATCAATCAATCCAGATGGGCCAAGAAGTTGGGTGTTTCAACGGTTACCGTACACGCTTTCTCACCTCTCAGCTCATAAAGCTTGAATTTCAAATATTGCCCAATTTAGAATAGCACATTGCTGGATCAGAAATCCATCTTTTTAGAAGATCAACAGCTGCCTAGACATTTACCCAAAGTAGACTTTTACTCCATGGACGCCAAGGCAACAGAAACTGAATCGGGCAAACCAATGAACTGAGAAGCCCAATTAATAGCAGTACACTGCTTCCAACACATGTATAAAGAAAAAAATGAAACGCCCCTCCTATGTCTGTGAGTCCTGGGCGCAAAACGCTTCACCCGGTTCACTAAAGGAATTAGGTCAACAGCGGTGGCGGTGGCAGAGGCGCTTTCCGTTATAAATAGAGAAAGGAATGCATTGTCATAGAAAATAGGAAATAAATATATTTTTTCAAAAAATGCAAGAAAATATTATAATAATTTCCAAAGTTTCGAACACAAAACTTCGCCTATAAAGCGTTAAAACTGATTCGTAGTAATTGGACGGCAGTCGGAACCAATAAACACGTCTTATATGAAGTATAATACATATACATATGTTGTTTACGAAGAGCCGATTGGCACATGAATAGCCGTGCCACGTAGGAAGTGGGGCAAGGGGACCATGCTCCTTATCCAATATTTTTGCAATTGAACTGAAATTATTGAAGGCAGTTACTACCTATTGATCACTTCACATTCCAGAGTACAATTCCAGTAAAGTCCGAGCAGACGGTATTTCATGAATAGGTATTAAATTATGTATCCAAGACAGGATGTATGTTTTTCGACCGAGTGCAGAAAAGAACGATAAAACAATGGTTTGTAAATAATATTTGTCAAATAAATTTGTCTTGTTAGGTTTTGGTCTTAATGAAACATTAGTAAACACGTGATTGCGATTGCTTTTACTCGGCAAACATCCACTCTTCCGTGATTCCAAGTTTTCTGGAATTTCCAAAAAGCGGAGGGAAGGGTTAAGTTTGACAATTCATGATGAAGATTTGGACAGCATAAATGAACAGTATTACTTTGCTTTGTTTAACAAAAAGCTATTTCATCAACATATATTGCCAAACTTCTGACACTGAGCCGTTCCGTTTCGAGTTGTAAATATATTAAAATATAGCGAAGAGTGTCGCAATAGACAATATATGTAGTACAATAATGGGTGCCATATCGTTAGAGTGCCAGATTTAGTAGGTACTTCAGAGGTTAATAATACCAATAATAATAATAATAATAATAATAATAATAATAATAATAATAAAATTATTCTTATTATTAACAATTTATTTAATAAACAAGAATTGTACATGCTTGGGCCTTCGAGAGCAGCGAAAATGGACGAACACTCCGATGGACACGGGGGTCCTGCACCCAGAAGATATCTCAGGGTTTAATCTCATACTAGTGACTGACGATGGAGAAATGATGCTGATGGGAGTGAAGTGGACGAAACAAGTTGAGAAATGAGAGGTGACTGAAGCACCCACCTCCTGCCGCGAACGATCTTTGCTCATAACAAGACTCGCGATTCAAAACAAAGACTCGAGCTTGCCCCCTATCTTTCACTACGACTCAAAGGCTCGGGTGGATGGACTCTGCCCCGCCTTCGCGGCCAGTTGCCAGGTGTCCGTCGCCTTCGGAGCCACCGTGCAGGTGATCAGTATCCCCTGCGCCCCTGCCTTCGGCGCGCAAACGATAACGCCCTCGGCAGCGGCGGCAGAGGTGGACAGCGCTCAAGGCGGCGCCCGCGGCCGATTGCGCTGCGACAGATAACGGCGCCAATCGGTCACTGGGCCCCACCAAGCCCGCTCCGCCCCACCCCGCCTCAATGAGCCCCCTTCCTCTCTCCGTCCCCGCCTCGCCCCGCCTCAGCTCCCCGTCACGGCCCCCGACACAGCCCCGAACACGACACAGCCCACGACACGACACAGCCCTCGACACAGCCCCCAACACAGCCCCCGACACAGCCCCCGACACGACACAGCCCCCGACACGACACAGCCCCCGACACGACACAGCCCCCGACACGACACAGCCCCCGACACGACACAGCCCCCGACACGACACAGCCCCCGAAACGACACAGCCCCCGACACGACACAGCCCCCGATACGACACAGCCCCCGACACGACACAGCCCCCGACACGACACAGCCCCCGGCACGACACAGCCCCCGATACGACACAGCCCCCGACACGACACAGCCCCCGATACGACACAGCCCCCGACACGACACAGCCCCCGACACGACACAGCCCCCGACACGACACAGCCCCCGACACGACACAGCCCCCGACACGACACAGCCCCCGACACGACACAGCCCCCGACACGACACAGCCCCCGACACGACACAGCCCCCGACACGACACAGCCCCCGACACGACACAGCCCCCGATACGACACAGCCCCCGACACGACACAGCCCCCGACACGACACAGCCCCCGACACGACACAGCCCCCGACACGACACAGCCCCCGGCACGACACAGCCCCCGGCACGACTCAGCCCCCGACACGACACAGCCCCCGACACGACACAGCCCCCGACACGACACAGCCCCCGACACGACACAGCCCCCGACACGACACAGCCCCCGGCACGACACAGCCCCCGATACGACACAGCCCCCGACACGACACAGCCCCCGGCACGACACAGCCCCCGACACGACACAGCCCCCGACACGACACAGCCCCCGGCACGACACAGCCCCCGGCACGACACAGCCCCCGGCACGACACAGCCCCCGGCACGACTCAGCCCCCGACACGACACAGCCCCCGACACGACACAGCCCCCGACACGACACAGCCCCCGATACGACACAGCCCCCGACACGACACAGCCCCCGGCACGACAGAGCCCCCGACACGACACAGCCCCCGACACGACACAGCCCCCGGCACGACACAGCCCCCGACACGACACAGCCCCCGACACGACACAGCCCCCGACACGACACAGCCCCCGGCACGACACAGCCCCCGACACGACACAGCCCCCGGCACGACACAGCCCCCGATACGACACAGCCCCCGACACGACACAGCCCCCGGCACGACACAGCCCCCGATACGACACAGCCCCCGGCACGACACAGCCCCCGACACGACACAGCCCCCGATACGACACAGCCCCCGACACGACACAGCCCCCGGCACGACACAGCCCCCGATACGACACAGCCCCCGACACGACACAGCCCCCGGCACGACACAGCCCCCGACACGACACAGCCCCCGACACGACACAGCCCCCGACACGACACAGCCCCCGGCACGACACAGCCCCCCGCACGACTCAGCCCCCGACACGACACAGCCACCGACACGACACAGCCCCCGGCACGACACAGCCCCCGGCACGACACAGCCCCCGGCACGACTCAGCCCCCGACACGACACAGCCCCCGGCACGACACAGCCCCCGACACGACACAGCCCCCGACACGACACAGCCCCCGACACGACACAGCCCCCGGCACGACACAGCCCCCGGCACGACACAGCCCCCGGCACGACACAGCCCCCGATACGACACAGCCCCCGGCACGACACAGCCCCCGATACGACACAGCCCCCGACACGACACAGCCCCCGGCACGACACAGCTCCCGACACGACACAGCCCCCGACACGACACAGCCCCCGGCACGACACAGCCCCCGGCACGACACAGCCCCCGGCACGACACAGCCCCCGATACGACACAGCCCCCGACACGACACAGCCCCCGGCACGACACAGCCCCCGATACGACACAGCCCCCGACACGACACAGCCCCCGGCACGACACAGCCCCCGACACGACACAGCCCCCGACACGACACAGCCCCCGACACGACACAGCCCCCGACACGACACAGCCCCCGACACGACACAGCCCCCGGCACGACACAGCCCCCGACACGACACAGCCCCCGACACGACACAGCCCCCGACACGACACAGCCCCCGACACGACACAGCCCCCGGCACGACACAGCCCCCGACACGACACAGCCCCCGACACGACACAGCCCCCGACACGACACAGCCCCCGGCACGACACAGCCCCCGGCACGACACAGCCCCCGGCACGACACAGCCCCCGATACGACACAGCCCCCGGCACGACACAGCCCCCGATACGACACAGCCCCCGACACGACACAGCCCCCGGCACGACACAGCCCCCGACACGACACAGCCCCCGACACGACACAGCCCCCGGCACGACACAGCCCCCGGCACGACACAGCCCCCGGCACGACTCAGCCCCCGACACGACACAGCCCCCGACACGACACAGCCCCCGACACGACACAGCCCCCGATACGACACAGCCCCCGACACGACACAGCCCCCGGCACGACACAGCCCCCGACACGACACAGCCCCCGGCACGACACAGCCCCCGACACGACACAGCCCCCGACACGACACAGCCCCCGGCACGACACAGCCCCCGACACGACACAGCCCCCGGCACGACACAGCCCCCGATACGACACAGCCCCCGACACGACACAGCCCCCGGCACGACACAGCCCCCGATACGACACAGCCCCCGGCACGACACAGCCCCCGACACGACACAGCCCCCGATACGACACAGCCCCCGACACGACACAGCCCCCGGCACGACACAGCCCCCGATACGACACAGCCCCCGACACGACACAGCCCCCGGCACGACACAGCCCCCGACACGACACAGCCCCCGACACGACACAGCCCCCGGCACGACACAGCCCCCGGCACGACTCAGCCCCCGACACGACACAGCCCTCGACACGACACAGCCCCCGACACGACACAGCCCCCGACACGACACAGCCCCCGACACGACACAGCCCCCGACACGACACAGCCCCCGGCACGACACAGCCCCCCGCACGACTCAGCCCCCGACACGACACAGCCCCCGACACGACACAGCCCCCGGCACGACACAGCCCCCGACACGACACAGCCCCCGACACGACACAGCCCCCGACACGACACAGCCCCCGATACGACACAGCCCCCGACACGACACAGCCCCCGGCACGACACAGCCCCCGATACGACACAGCCCCCGACACGACACAGCCCCCGGCACGACACAGCCCCCGACACGACACAGCCCCCGACACGACTCAGCCCCCGGCACGACACAGCCCCCGGCACGACACAGCCCCCGACACGACACAGCCCCCGACACGACACAGCCCCCGACACGACACAGCCCCCGACACGACACAGCCCCCGATACGACACAGCCCCCGACACGACACAGCCCCCGACACGACACAGCCCCCGACACGACACAGCCCCCGACACGACACAGCCCCCGACACGACACAGCCCCCGATACGACACAGCCCCCGACACGACACAGCCCCCGGCACGACTCAGCCCCCGACACGACACAGCCCCCGACACGACACAGCCACCGACACGACACAGCCCCCGGCACGACACAGCCCCCGGCACGACACAGCCCCCGACACGACACAGCCCCCGACACGACACAGCCCCCGGCACGACACAGCCCCCGGCACGACACAGCCCCCGGCACGACACAGCCCCCGGCACGACACAGCCCCCGACACGACACAGCCCCCGACACGACACAGCCCCCGGTACGACACAGCCCCCGGCACGACACAGCCCCCGACACGACACAGCCCCCGACACGACACAGCCCCCGGCACGACACAGCCCCCGACACGACACAGCCCCCGACACGACACAGCCCCCGACACGACACAGCCCCCGGCACGACACAGCCCCCGATACGACACAGCCCCCGACACGACACAGCCCCCGGCACGACACAGCCCCCGACACGACACAGCCCCCGACACGACACAGCCCCCGGCACGACCCAGCCCCCGGCACGACTCAGCCCCCGACACGACACAGCCCCGACACGACTCAGCCGACGCCTCGCCCCGCTTCGCCCCCGCCAGACCCCCGCCCCACCTCCGTCTCCCTACCCCTCCGTACGCGCCCGGCCACCTCTCCCGTCCCTGTTACCGCCCCGGTTCCGCTTCGGTACCCGCCCCGCCCCGCCCCGCCCCACCCGCCGTCAGCGTCGTCGCCGCGACCGCGCGCACCGTTTTCGAACACGATAGGCGGCACACCCGATGGCCGCGCGTCCGCCGCCGCTACGCCAGTCTCCCCCCGCGCGCCGCCACAGCTCGCACGCGGCCGCCCGGACAGCTCCCCGCCCGAGGAAACAGCCAGGTGCGTAGACGAGCCTGCGTCGCCGCCGCTCGTTAGTGGGCCTACAAGACCCTCTCCGCGGCCACAGCACTGCCTTCCAAATGCCTCCCGCTACGGCCTTTTCGTCCCCTAAACGACTTGCCCTGTGGAACTCTATTTCACGAAAATGTCTCCAAACGCCCTCCCCTGTCAAGTTTGGGTCACCGTTATGCATCTGCGGTATTAATTTCGTGAAACACTGGCCATACCTGCCTATGGATACGTCATCAATCATATGCGATGCTGTCTGCCCACCATTTCCAGCAACGCTGTTAAATTGCTCCATTATTCAAAACTTATTTTATCATTAGTACCATTTGAATAAAATTAATGTAATGCATAGCTTCCCCCTTAATTTTATATTTGTTGTAGTAGACTTATTTTGCATTTTTCTACTTTTGGTTTCAACTTCTCATCGGCCGTCTGAAATGTTATGTAGAACATACGCATGGCGACTCTGTTGTTCTAATACCCCAATTCCTATTATCTGTTTTCCGGTTTCAAAGGTGACTTTTTTCTTCACGCTAAGGTATAATACCTGAGTGATATGCTTCTACAATCATTCTAATTTATGAAATTTGTTAATAAATTTTTCAAAAACAATGCTTGTTACAGAAATAATATTGACACTCTGTAAATACCGTTTAATTCAAAAACACTATTTTGCGGATACCCTATGAATGGAAATAAATATATTATAAATATAAATAAATTTTAAGCGCAATCCCTATAAACCTTTCAGAGAAGCCCATCTGCTTAATTTTTGTGATCAAAATATATAGTTTTACCTCTCGCGTTTATCACAATTGACCAGAGTTATCAAGAATCAAATATGGTGGCAAGTATTTAGAAGAATTCTTGTTACTCAATATTTAGTGCTCTGCCGGACATTGCTACCTTTGAATCGTGTTTACTTCACGACGTCGCTCGAGAGTCTAAAAGTGCTCCGGACTCGTTCGAAGGAAACCAATTCTGTTTCCTCATTCGTGTTTACGCCATGGGTTGCTCAAGTGTAGCGGGAGTTTCGATGCACTTTCGCGGCTCTCCTTTGCAGCTACATTAAGTCAAAGGCACGCTCTAAAACATTACACGCGACAATAAACCACTTTTTAAATTGGATTAACAGATAACTATTTATTACAAGTGATAGCGAGTCAAATGCTGCGTATTTTGGATCCGTTTCCTACGCTACGATGAACTCTATTATCGTATTTTGTAATACGGTTCATTTTAGAATTTGAAGACGTTATCAAGTGAGCAAAAACCACTTGATCACAGTGCATTTCGCTCTTAGTAAATTAAAAATTTATAAAATGCGGCGATGTTTTATTTTATGAAGTTCTAGTATAAAATTTCGCCAGAGTAAATATTTGCCCTTCGACGCATGTGAGACATTTGTTCTAGCCACAGTTTGAATTTCAGGAATCATCGACGCCCCCTCTTTCATTAGCCTTCAAATACTCTTTCTGTTTTCCCCCAATTTGGATGCAAACTATTTTGCTATTCCCTGGATAAGTGTGCAGCGCAACAGTGTATAAAAGCTTGGCACATGGGGAACACGATATATTTGGTTATTATTAACAGTTAAACAGGGTTCTGATGAATCTGAAAATTCATTCATTTTATTAGGCGTAATTATGTTCGTTACTTTAATCGTTTGATCTGTTGAAAAAAAAAAAACCATAGATTATCCGATACCTTGTTTGGATCCGTTTTCTTTCATCAGCTGGCAAAACATTTTTTTAAGAAAATTAGCCATAATATTTTCTACTTTCTCGCATACTACTTACGTAGTATTAAGTTATGTCATTTTGCCACAAAACGGTGATATTTCAGTGGAAAAAATGTATTGTGGATCCTTGATATAAAAAAAATGGATAGTTCTTATTCCCATATCAAGTAAATTACTTTCTCTATCACGTTATTTAGTGAGAATCCATATTTTGTGAGTCCTTGATAACGAAAAATTGGATTATGGCAAAACATCTGTCCATACGTCTACGGACAACGCTAGCGGCTAAACTGGAGGCAGGATTTCCACGCAAACTGATATTCTCCGATCAATCTGGCTGATGTCGCCGCCCCATGAATTGGAAATGAATAATATGGTAAAGGAATAATTGAATTGTTGGGGGTGTATTTAACAGGGGGATATTCAAATATTCAGATATTTTGAAAAAATTGACTCCAAATTTTTTGATAACATTTTTATCGAATAGGGTCAAATGTGCTTATACTAAAGGTGCAGGCCCGATTTTTGAAATCTTAATTTTCAAAAATTGCAAAAGCCTCAAAATTGTCGGCGTCTTCAGCCAAATACAATGCTACAGTTAGAGATTTACCTTCTGAATGAAGTCTATTCTTCAGAATTGGATTATTAAATGAGTTCATGCACAACTTTTTCAAAATCTAAGAATTTTTCGAGTAATTTTGCATGTAATAAAGCCAATTTTAAAAACAAGATATTCTCAAACCCGGCTTCTATTTTTTTCCTCTGTGTACTGATACTGCTAAATAAATTTAATAAATATGACATTAATGTATTATTCTGATTTTTTTTTAAATCACACGTATGTAAGTTTTTTGTGTCTATCACGACAATTTATATAATGCGCATTTTTATACATTATTGCTTTCCAATGCTTCAGATGATTCCTTATAAAATTTATCATCAACTAAAAACTTTTCTATGAAACAGCTTAAAATTGTAAGTTTTCGCCACGTCCAAACTATATTTTCTCTGAAAGGTCTCCATTTTAAATGAAAATTGTTTAAACATTGCCTCTTTTTCACGCAAAATTACTCGAGGACAACTCACCTTTAAAAAAATTGTACATGTTCTTATTGCCAGATCTATCTTTGAACAACAGGTTTTACTTGTACTAAAGGAAAAATATCTATCTAAAGTTTTGTAGTAATAATATGAACAAAATGAACTCCTGAAATTTTCTGTACTTTCATGTAATATACCCCCAAAAGACCAAATATTCCTTTTTCAAATTCCCGGGGCCTCGCCACATCGAGTGTGGAATACCAATTTTGGAGAAATGGCCTGATCGGTTTAGAAGACGGAGAACTATACGGATAGACAGACGTACATACATTTTGCGGCAACCTATTTTCCGGTATTTAGGACCCACAAAGCATAAATTCTGTCTGTATAACGTGTTAGAAGAAGTAATCAACGACATACAGGAACACGATTTATCCACGTTTTACTGAGCAATGGGAAGCATCTGTCACCACAATGCGACCTAATAGTGAATCAAGCCATTGCTGGAGCAATTAACTGTTGGGCATCAACTGATGTACTGAACCATTTCTCCCTGACCAAGGAGGTGGTAAATGATGCCATTCATGTAAATTTCCATGTCCACTGTAGTCCCTCGGACCGGAAGATCCTAGGTTGGAGTCCCGACGGCGGCAGGATTTTCGACACTAGCTTTTCAGCTAGGTCGAATTCAGTCGCTGTCTGGAGGAGAATTCTAGCAGCCGGCTGCTTTGATCGGTAGTTTTCTGTGGTTTCCCTGATCAACACCAGGCGAATGCCGGAGCAGTACACTAACAAACGGGCCACGGACCGCGCGCGATCTTTCCTACTTTTTCCTTGTCCTATTCTCACCCCTTACACACACACACACACACACACACTATCATGCACTACTCTACCACACATGCCGGGAGACTGGTCGGGAGCTTAGAGCTTGTCCCGGCTGGGGCTGTGACTAGCTGGTAGGAGATACCTGGTCGGGGAAAACCCCGCTAGCTGACGGTAGGTCGGCGCCGGATCTCGCCCTTCAGCGGGGGAAGACCACCGCTACACTTATGGGATCACTGACCCTAGTAGTGTACGCGCCCGGAATCACTAACAATAAGTCAATCAACCACCTTCTTGGCCAACCCTCACCGATACGAGACAATTGCCTTTACTCTCCGAAAGAAGCCGTATTTATCCCTCAAATCCAACGGCTTAGACCATGACATCCGTATCATAGTTGACAGTAAAGGACTGACCTACAAGCAAAATAAACAGTTGCCTCCACGGGAGGGGGGTTCGCCCTGAAAAAAGAGCAACGTACGTCAAAAGTATAAAATATTGTCACTGAAGAGTTAAGAAATGGAAGAAGGAAGGCGTATTAGCTAACTCACTATGTAGTATAATCAATTCTAAAATCAATTTGTTGATTTTCATTTGTATTTATACAAAAATATTCTATTATCATTAATTAATTGATATGTTTTTAGTAACTTCGAATTTTTTCCGCAAGACGCTTCCTATACCTAATTTTTGTGCTTGGGACCCTAGAACCGAAATCCGACCCTGATTGATTTTTTAATATGTATATAACAAGTAATGTGCGAATGTCTGTCACATATAGACGCAAAAACTATTCAACTGATTTCGCTGAAATGTTCATATTTATATATATACGAATGTTGTTATTATTAGTATCGGGAGTATTTGAAGAGTGATTTGCATTAAATCGGATCATGTGAGGGCGTTGTTTTGCAAAATGAATAAAAAAAAAATGGACTCTTCGCCGTTCTCAGAGGACCTTAATTGGTTTTATGGATACCTTTTTGAACTACGCACCTCGCTGCGTCTCATAATATTCACTAAAATCGAAGTTGCGATGTAGAAAGCAGGAAGTCTGAACCAAATTGAATCGATTTTAAAATGTAATAAAATGTAGTGAAGTGTATTTCATACGTAGTTATTGCTCAATGAATAAATGCATTTTGAACTTGAGTTGTATTAATCCGCAGCAGCTGCTGCGTCCGCTGGTAGACGCAAAGAAAGGGTCGGTGTGCCGCAGGGGCAGCATGCTACTCTTCGCCGCCGCCGCCGTCCTGGCGCTGGTGGGCGCGGCGCGGGCGCAGTGCGACCTGCAGCAGCACGTGGCGGTGGACGCGTACTACGACATCGCCAGCCCCAACTACCCCCAAAGCTACACGGCGGGCACGCAGTGCCGCTGGCGCGCCTCCGCCGACGCCGGCGCGCAGCTCAAGCTCTCCTGCGGCGTCTTCCAGCTGCCCGCGGTGAGTCTCCGCCATGCCGCCTAACCCGAGCAATGTCGACTTACTTCCGTTAGACTGTGGCTCAGGGCATCGAACGATGCCACTGCAATGCCTCTGTCCCGGAGGTCTTGTGGATCGAGTCCCGATAGTGACTGTTTTTCGACGCTAGCTAGATAGCTGGGCTCTGATCGGCAGTTTTCCGTGGTTTCTCCGATCAACACCTTGCAAATGCCGGAGTAGTTCCCTAACAAACGGCCCTTAGACCGCGCGCGATCTTTCCTCCCTCTTCCCCGTCCTTTCCTCGCTTCTTACTTGCCCAAAGTTACTCACACATGCACTTCAATACCATATATGTCAGGAGACCAGCCGGGTGCTTACAGCACGTACCGACTAGGGCGCCAGCAGGCTGATGGACCTGGTCAGGGAAAATCCCCACAAGCGCACGTTGATTGGCACCGGGTCTCGCCAGCCAGTGGGGGTAGATCACCGCCTCCGCCTGCTATAAAACATGTACTACAATTGCAGGATTAATGACCATATCACTTGATGCGCCCCGAATCACTTATCAATCAAACAATCGATCAATCCGTTAGACTGAATTTACTGGCTCTAGGAGCACAGCGGTAACCGGGTTCAATTCTTTTCAATGAAGCTGTCGAGAAGTTTTTTTCCAATGTATGCGACACTTGCCCACATGGGATGTTAATAATAATAATAATAATAATAATAATAATAATAATAATAATAATAATAATAATAATATCGTTGCATCTTCAGTACTGTTGGTCGGAAGGTCTTAGTGTTTGCGTTGCGACGGTGGCAGATTTCCGACAATGGCGACATAGTCTGTCTGTGTCGAAGGAGAATTCCAGCGGCCGGTTACGCCCCTCTAGAGACAGGTAAACACTTGCTTAATTTCGGCTTCGGCAGAATCGATAAAGGTTTTGAAGATGGCGAATCTAGAGAGCGTAAACTGCCAATAGAAGGTGAGATACAGCGACTTGGTCATGTCATGTTTCATGTAGTGAGTGCTTTGCGAAACGTTCCCCACACGCGAATGAAAGTTATTTCCAAGTATTGTTGAAGATCGCTGCCATCTCAAAATTTCCAAAATGGCACATCGGCTTGTTTCATATGTCCGCCCTATTTTGTTTTTCAATCCTTATTTTGCGTATGTGACTAGGATTCCAGCGTTTGCGCCGCTCTCCCCCTCACAACTTTCATTGGCGTAACGTTTAAGGTGACAACAATCCACGTTTTTGTTCGAACTCCGTTATTTACATATCGTTGAAGTTCGAGACAGCGCACAAGCTCTCGATTTACGATTTAAGTGTTTCATGTTTTCGCTGTGCCGAACCGCTCTATTCAACGAAGTAGATACAGTGTTTAAAAATGCACAACACGTGACTGCTACCAGATCTATTTAGTCACGCTTTTCATTGACTATAACTCGTGCTTAGCCAGTTTAAACGTTACTTCGTATACACGGGAAAAATTTGGTGTGACAACAATTGATGTATTGGATCCGATGTGTTCCTTTGCACTATCTTGATATATAAACTGCATGTGCATGTGTATGTATGCAGATCGCGAATCAAAATGTGACCTCCAGTTACTCCTTTTGCAAACGATTCTTTTATTGGATTTAATATTTCTTTTATTATACCGTTTTCAGCATTTTCGGTGATATTAACAATGAAAAGTGCAGTGTCGGCAGCATAAAGGACTGTTTTGAAGTAGTTTGACTTAAGTAGATCCGGAATATATTCTGAAAATAGTAGTGGGGGAAGTCAAGAGCACTGAGGGACACCTGCATTTACTTCACAACTAATTGAGAAGATTGAGTCAATACGGACATAAAAAAACAAAAAGCTTCGAATTATACGGAGCACAAACTAGGAAGTTCCTAATTGCTGTAGTCTGTGCAGAATACGATAAACTGTCCGGAGGATAAACACATTGTAACAAATAGAATTTAACGGTTCGAATCGCCATCACAAGTTTCAGAGAGTTGATATAAAACATAAAGACTATTTACAAATTGAAAACGAACACAATTCATTAGCTAATGAGCCCAAAGGGAAACTACTATTTATGAAATTCGCCTCGGAACTTTCGGCCGTAAAAAATCACGTGAATGTAAAAATCGCACTAAAACCAAGCAAATAACATTAATTATTTGAGATACAATGGGATCAATTATTATTTTCTGATACTAATATTGTCAAATCAACAATATTCTTCAAAAAGAGTAAAAAATATTGTTTTTTTTATTGCATGAATGAAAATAAATTATCTTACTTATGAACAAATATGACAAATTTTCTAAATTTGTATAAATAAATGTACACAAATAAATACTCGATAAAAGTTATTGAAGATGAAACATCCATTTATATACCAAATTATTATTTCATGGTGTTAGAACACCCCTATGTAACGAAACTATCCTCGTATTTCTTTTCCTCACATGTAACCACTTTTTAATTCTGTTAATTGTGTAACAAAGTTTGAACGCCTTTTTACTTTCTTGGTACGGAATAGAGAGAAAGTTATATAATGCTGCATGGAAAAACGGTGAATTTTAGGCAGAATAACTATTACACGGCCTTAGTAACGAAAAAGTGGATAAATCCAGTTGCTAAATTAAGAAAAAATATACGTAATAATAAGTTAAGAAAAACACGTGGTGTAGCCAGAATCTATGCTATGTGGGTCCTTGATACCGAAAACTCTAATAGCGGCAAAGTGTCCCTCTGCCTGTCCCTCTGCCTACCAGGAAGACCATTTGGCATGGTAATATATCAATGACAGAAGTCGAGGGTTATCGGCTTGGCCCCTGATCTGCAAGATTCGATTACATTGCTGATCTGAGTCCAATATGCTCACGTCCTCGCCCACGACACAATCGTAAACCACGGAAATGAAATGGGCGCATCTGTGACTGGGAGCGAAACTAAATCATTTTTGTGACATTCATTCAAAATAACGAAACTGACTGTTAAATAAAACACCTTAATGAAACTATACTCCAATGGGGATGTAGATAATCCCATTTTACATCACAAATATCAGTCATTCCTCTTCCTGACTAGTAGACGATTGTGAAAAAGAGATATATCCGAGCAACGCAACGCCAGGTTACTTCAGCTGTTGAATGAACGATTTGTTGTACCCATTGATACACAGACATGTTGTACTAATAATATATCCCGAAATAATAATAAATCTAGAGCCTTGACAGATCGAATGTTCAGAACTCTGGTTCAATTATATGTTTGGACCCAGAAGCAATAACCACGGAACAAATTTTCAACTGGACATAATGGATGGTAAAAGAATTATACTTGAAATCGGAACAATCCTTTGCGTACGAACGCATGTGCTGGTTTTCCGCCTCCCTTGAACACGAATTGGTAAAAACTTAGGAAAAGTAAAACACGATGTAATTAGTACCTGTCACACATTTGCAAGAAACACATTTCCTCTACGTATTTATAATATACAATGGAGTAAACTGAGAACTTAGTGATTGATAAAACCAGGAGAGGTTGCTCAGGGCATCAACTAATGTCACTGCAGTGCCTCTGACTGGGAGGTCCTAGGTTCGAAGCAGGATTTTCGGCACTAGCTAGATCAAATTCATTGGAGGAGAATTCTAGCGGCTGGCTGCTCTAATAGGTAGTTTTCCGTGGTTTCTCCGACCAATACAATGCGAATGCTGGAGCAGTACCCTAACAAACGGGCTACAGACCGTGCGCGATCTTTCCTTCCCGTTCCTTTTCCTATCCTCACCCCCCTTTCTTACTCAACTTACACTTACACGCACTACATTACCACACATGTTGGAAGTACGGTCGGGGGGGAGGGGGTTGGAACTTGTCCTGGCTGTGTTGGTGCCCCGCTGGAGAGAGATTCCTGGTCGGCGAAACTCCCCTAGCCGACTGGTAGGACGGCGACGGATCGTACCAATCAGCGAGGGAAGATCACCCCCCACCCATCACTCTTCAGAGGAAAACACATGCACTACACTTTCGGGAATAATGGACGCTGTTGACCCCTCGAGAATCGAGCAATCAATCGTGATTGATGAACTGAAGTCATATTTTTAACCCTATTTTCTTCAAACAATATTTTTTTTGTTTCGCAGAGTGTTAAAAATTACACAAGTTAATACTTTTTAGAACTGTTTCGTGAAAAATGTTAAAAATTAAAAAAAAAACTTTTTAACAGACGTAAAATAAATACAAATTGTGTAAATATATCAAACCTTATTTTCAACCCCCTATGTGAAAAAAAATTACGAATTCTAGTTTTAATCATACAATGCGTAAACATGGATCTGCGATCTCTTCACTCATAATATGACGTTTATTGCAACCTGGTCGGACAGTCGCCTTTCGATTTGCTTGCTTTGTTTGCTGTAGTAAGATTTGCTCAGCGATGTTTAGACACTTGATTAGCTGCATCCAATTCCGAGGAGCTTGATCGACTCTCACAATAGTTCGTAATTCGAAGACGTTGTACCCCCTGTACCGAAGTCCCATGACGTGGAAACATTTTCCATTGCCGGATGCACGAGAAAAGTGTAAGCGAATCATTTGAAGTTCGTGTTTACTTTCTTCAGTATTCACATAATGGAGTGACTTCTAAGCTTGGCGCGTTTCATAGTTTACCAGATAAGACCAATGCAGGTCACTTTGAAGTACAGCACCAAGCATTTTCGTTTCTTGTGCTCATCCGTAACATCCGTAACATTGTAGGTGATGCAAATGCGATATCTAAATTTGTTATTAAGGAACATAATGCGACTTATTTCTCTCGCTCTATATTCGCAAAATTATCCCAAATCCAGTGCAATAATTTATTTTTGGAAGATATTGTCTGTATTATCTCCGTACTAGAAATCAACTTCGAACAACCGGTTCCTGAAATACGCATTAGGCGCGATAATGTACAAACATTGTAAGTGTTTGCAAATTCTTAGACACCAGGAATTAAATTGTTGTGAATAATAAATAGAAAATTTAATTTTACGAATACTTCCAAATTAAACCTTTTTTCTGACAACGGAGCGAGAGTTTTGTAAGAGCTAAATCGCTAAAATGTAATACAAGATACAATTTCATAGAATAGGAATTCAGAAATAGAACTCCGGCCTCACCTGTTTCCTCGCTTTTTATCCTACAAATTCCTCCATACGGTTCTTCCGTGTAATCTTCTAACACTGCGCCGCATGTACCGCCCATGTCCCTAAATGTTCTCGTACGTGTTCTCCACATCTTTCCCGCTGAGTTCACCGCAAGTTTCCACACACAAATTCCCTACGCTCCAAGCACGTTACTGCATATTCTCTGCATGTTTCCCTGCATGTTATCTCTGTATTATCCAACATTTTCCCTACATGTTACACACTTGTTTAACACAATTTCGCCTCGTATTATTCCACATCTTTATCCGGAAAAATAAATTGTAAATTCAGACCTTTTTAAAAGTCGTTTTTCATTTTGGAAAATCATTTTTATTTCAGTATTTGGGTCACACACGTTGGCTTTAATGCTTCTAAATTTTCTAATAGAATTTATTAGTCAATTTTCAACGAATAGCAGTCATTTTAATGGGTAGGATTAGCGTTACTGCATTTTCGTTCGGTGTCGTACTATTACGATATACAATAGGCCACTGTATGCAGTTGGAGTAAGTCATTAAACATGTGTGTTATACGTTACAAATATATTTCATTGGTTTCCGAATGCGCATAGGACGGCGAATCTCAGCAGGGAGACATGTGGGTGACGCTAGGGGACATCATTTGAGGTGATCGCTGGGTGACTGCAGGTGAATTAAGGGAGCTAATGCGACACAATTAATCTGCAGTCTCTCGACTGTCACCACGAAAGATGAGATCGACTTGCTGAATGTAGCGTGGCGCGACTGCAGTCACTAACCTGCCGCTCCGCTTTCGTCGATGTTTGCTCTTCCGCTTCATTACAGCGACGAACCCATCGTCTAACTGGGCGGACAACCACTGTTGCATCGCTGTTCAGATTTCTCGATTATCCATGAATGAGAATGAGCATTTCACCTACTGCAATTGAGAATACAATTACACATCGCTTTCTTATACGAACATCCATGTCGGCAATTCTTTAGGTGATTGTAGTGCTACCTAATGTTGACGCAGAAAGTTATTTCTGCAGTGAATTATAAAAGAAAGTTTGAGGAATAGTTCCAAATTCTCTTTTTTCACTTAACTAATTTTATTTATGTAGAAAAAATAGGAGGCGTTACTTTTTGACTGACCCTCGTACATGACTAGATCTTTATTTTCAGATTTTCATTCACCAGATTTCATCAAGTTTCGAAAAAACAGGGATTTCAACGAACGGTTTCCATTGTAGCATTTCAATATATATAGCATTACAATATTTCCTACGCTACGTATGTAATTTGCGAGGAAGAAGAAATATTCTAAAAATCGCCAATATTTTTCTTTATTTTTTCGAATAGAACAAAGTACGCTGAAAATGACGCAGGTTCTATTTTTAGCGAACTTTGTATTTTCCAAAATCGAAAACAAAAAATTAACATTGCAAAATTGCAATATTGATGAAAGAGTTTTTTTCTAAAATTAAATATGATGGGCCTATTCGGAAAATAAAATAGTAAGATACTCACTCAAGTAAGACGGCATTAAAATATTTATCAAAGAAATCACAGAAAGGGAATGTATTCTATGTATAAAGTCAAACGGAAGTTATTTTGTTCACATTGACACCAAGCTTCGTCCCGCTTCTCTCCGCTGAGTCGCATGTTGCCCAGCCCACGAGCATCCCCACCCCACTCCGCCCTCCTTGCTACACCCCTCCCACTCTTTCCGTGCGCCCCGCCCCGCCCCACTCCTCCCCATTCTGTTGCGTCTGGCCCCATCCCATCAATGCCTCTCCTACCAGCAAGCACCCCACCGCTTCGCCGATATTCCTAAACACGTCGTGGATTGTATTTAATCAGATTTTGTAAAAAAAATATTATTGATGGAATTTCGAGATAAAAGTGATTTTTGAACTATTCTAACCTGCAGATAAATTAGTATCGTAAATTGTGAAAAGCGTATTACTCGTTGAAAACGTTTTGCAGAAGGAATGTAGGCATGCATTAATATTTATAGTATAAGATGAATATTCAAGGAGTTAGAACACACATTTAGGAAAATAGTATTTACATTTTATTCACTTCGTAGACTACATGATTGCTCATTACATATTCTGGAGTTCTAGAATATTGAAATACATTCTTTGAATACGATAGGATTCAAGTACAAGACATTTTTGATTATTGCTTATCTACTTTCCGTTAAATGCGCTTAATAAAACAGAATATTTAAATATTTTATGACAGAAGACAAAGAAAAAAGTGTGGCCTTCCCGTTTTTGTCTTGTTTTATCACCTTTTTTGCATTTTGACAAGTTGAAAATATAATAAAATACCTTAAACCTTCCAAAAATACGGCAATATTTTATGATGCTGCCGAAAGGCACGCCGAATTAGCTTCTAATAAGATACCCTGTTAAGTGCGTTTGTGCAAATTCTCGATTTTCCGTGAAAGTGAGATCAAAATTGTATCATGAGATCGAGATCGTAAAGTTATAATTCAATTGTACTATTAGTGAGTGATAACTTGAAAAAGTGTGTTTTATTTACTAAAACATTATTTTCTCAGTATAAATATTGCATGAATTAAAGAAACATTGAGTTAACTCCAAAATATGTAAATATTATGATCTACAACGTCTTCTGTAGAATTCGTTTATTTTGAGAAAATGTTTCATTATTGAATGCGATGTTGATGTTAGTGCAAAAGTAGCTTTGTTTGCTTTATTGCTACGAAACGAAATGGTGACTAATTTATTCAGATACATAGATTCAATGCTATAAAGCAACACAGTAACTTGTTTCGCCCTTGTGAGACGGGCCTGGAGGACATTACGTCTATGGGTTTGAAACCCGTGTATGACGAATGTTTGTTTCAATTTGTATTCGTGGCGTGAGGGTTTTATGAGTCCCTGCAATTTTTGTTTCTGCTGTTTTCCATTACCCAAACTTCCCATAACTTTGTCTTAAAAGCATTCCTATCGCATGAGATATAACTACCAATAATACAAATCTCGCAAAAGTGCTCGACGCTACGAATTAATTAATATAAAATATAAACAAAATTGGACTCTGTTCGAGCAGATCTCTCAGCGAACATTGCCGCTGTCAATGATAAACTTGCATCGATCAATAGTTAGTAAGCTGACCGTGATGGAATTTTGAAATCTACCAAAAATAACCTGCCTGGTATTCAAAACAAGATCTTGAGCGAGATCTCTGATCACACTTATCGACAGTAATGTGGTTGTGTTTAATAACTTGAAAAATATGTTAGAACTGCAGTTGAATCAAAAGTATATTAGCGCCCCTCCCATCACTCTCCACTACTGTTAATAACGTGTTTTTTTAAATTTTTTATATATTATTCGTCAACTTCACATTAACATTTTTAATTGAAAAATATGAAAAATAATCATATAATTATGAATACTATAAAAAGTTAGGATTTTCTCGGGACTGGAGGGGAAATTATGGGGACAGGTTGGACCTGGAAAAACTTTTTAGGCAGTATTCTATAAAATACTGTCGGAGTCGAAATCGGAGTAACCCCATACAACAATTTTAATTGTTCCATTGTTCAAACTGAAAATGTTAATTTAGTATGTTAAAAAAGGTTCGTTTTGGTAAGGGATAGGTATCAGAGTAAACAAAAATAAGGGTAACTATATTTCCGAAGAAGAGCTAACACAAACAATGATAAACTCATACAGAATGCAGTATACAACGTATTTAAAAATCCATACTGCATTCAGTAGCAAAGGGCGTCGTAAACGCACTAATAAACGGCGCATCATTATCTGGCGCTCGACTTTTCAAGGAAACACATCGCTTACCATGCGGAAGCACGCTTTGGGCAAATTTGGCTCTCACATTTGGCCACCGTAGAAACTCGAAATACGGAATGCAACTCCTCACTCACAAAAATGCAGTTGTGAGAATGTTGAAACGAACTAAGATTAAGTAGCGTAGAAACTTTGTAAAACACTTGCAGTTATCATCGAAATGGCAATTATTGTTTTGCGTGTTCAGTAGAATGATAAGGAATGCAGATGCTTCCGCATATTATGGCCTGTCACTCACTTGTGAAGATAATATAAGGAATTCTTCCACTGGAACAACCAAGAGGAATGTCTAACGTAATAGAGACTCACATTAATACAAAACTGTTTTGGAATATTGAAAACAGGCTAACCTCAATGCAGGTGTAATAATTCTCGAAAATACTTTATTTTGAATAGTCTAAAAACAACTGAAGCATTTTTCTAGAGGAAATAAATGTAAAGCAATTCAAATGTTGAATAAAATCATATCTTATACATGAACGGGATAGATCTAGTATGAACTAAGGGAAACCTCTTAGAAAGGAGGCTGAGGATTATACTGGTAAATAAAATACCTAATAAAAGACAAAGTTCTCTCGTGTACAGCTGTTCTCGTATACTGCGGGAAAATTCTAACAAGATTTCGGCATGTAAACAAGACACAAATGACTTAAATCTTGAAACCTTGAATACAAAAGCCAGTCAACATGACATATGTATTTTTATTTACATACCTCATGCATACTCACGCATTAATTGCAATACCTTTGCAATATTATAAAACTAAGGTGGCCAATCGTCCTCTTTAGGGAAGACAGTCTTTTCTAGGTTCTGTTCTTCCTCGAAAAGTGTCCTCCTTTTTGATATTTTGAAACTAATCTGTTAATCCTTGTATTCAGAGATACCACGCCGAAGTGTTACGCATCTTGTGACGGTACAGTTCGGAAAGTTGCGATTAGTGTTGGTAGATCGGCAGAATTCTCGCCGTTTTCAGTAGTTTCAGCTTCACACTTTTGGTCAAGCAAGAAATCAATATAGAATTTTGATATTCTAACTGCAGCACTTCTCGTACAATTGAAGATGAAGGATATTTCTTCTTCTGAAATTTTCAATATATTATCAGAAAAAGATATATTGACAAAAATGTTCATTTATTGAAAAAATGCTCCTTTAATTATATAATTGAAAGAGTCATTAGCATAATTAGTGTATTTTTGTTTGAATTAATGAAACGTTTAATTTATTTACGCTGTACTAAAAAAAATCCTCCTTTTCATAGACAAAAAATAATTGGACACCTTAATACCGTGCTGGACACCTCCGTGCTGGACTCGAACTCTGATCTTTAGAATTAGCTTGCCATTTACCTATAGTTTTAAATTACATAAAATTACAAAAAAGTATAACATATGTTCCTTAACATACTCTTAACTACATCCCTGAAGCAGGCCAAATAAATGGTCGAAACGTTGTCACTGTAAAGAAAAAAAATGACATTTCATTGACCTCTCCTCACCTATAGTACTTTTATTTTCTCTTCTTTGGATGCCGGTATTTATAAGAGCGGTTACCTGCGAGACCGTGTGACCGATTTCCATGAAAATTGGCACATCTACGAGTTTTTTCACTCAGGTTTATGAGCTGTTAATTTTTTGTAACTCCACAAGATGGCGCTGCAGAACAAAATTAAATATATCAAATGCAACCCGCAACACAAAACGAAGCGTTTTAGGACGTTACAATATTAAATGTTTAGGCCTAAGAACTCAAAATAACGCTCCTCACACCGTAATCTACAGGATGAGATTTTCGTGATCATTCTATTATATTTTGGCAGGTCCAGCGCTTCTCGATATAAACCCACTTGCTCAGAGACGTGCAGAATCTGCAACAAATTGAATGAGGCGGTCAGAGAGAAAGAGAGAGACGGAGAGATGGAGAAAGAGACGGAGAGAGAGACGGAGAGAGAGAGACGGAGAGAGAGAGAGACGGAGAGAGAGAGACGGAGAGAGAGAGACGAAGAGAGAGAGACGGAGAGAGAGACGGAGAGAGAGAGACGGAGAGAGAGACGGAGAGAGAGAGACGGAGAGAGAGAGACGGAGAGAGAGAGACGGAGAGAGAGACGGAGAGAGAGACGGAGAGAGAGAGACGGACAGAGAGACAGAGAGAGACGGAGAGAGAGACGGAGAGAGAGGGAGACGGAGAGAGAGACGGAGAGAGAGAGACGGAGAGAGAGAGACGGAGGGAGAGAGAGACGGAGGGAGAGAGAGACGGAGGGAGAGAGAGACGGAGGGAGAGAGAGACGGAGGGAGAGAGACGGAGGGAGAGAGAGACGGAGGGAGAGAGAGACGGAGGGAGAGAGAGACGGAGGGAGAGAGAGACGGGGGGAGAGAGAGACGGAGGGAGAGAGAGATGGAGGGAGAGATAGATGGAGGGAGAGAGATGGAGGGAGAGAGATGGAGGGAGAGAGAGAGATGGAGGGAGAGAGAGATGGAGGGAGAGAGAGAGACGGAGGGAGAGAGAGACGGAGGGAGAGAGAGACGGAGGGAGAGAGAGACGGAGGGAGAGAGAGACGGAGGGAGAGAGAGACGGAGGGAGAGAGACGGAGGGAGAGAGAGAGACGGAGGGAGAGAGAGACGGAGGGAGAGAGAGACGGAGGGAGAGAGACGGAGAGAGAGAGACGGAGAGAGAGAGACAGAGAGACGGAGAGAGAGACGGAGAGAGAGAGACGGAGAGAGAGACTGAGAGAGAGACTGAGAGAAAGACTGAGAGAGGGAAAACGGAAAGAGGCGGAGAGAAATGAATTGGGAAAGGGAATGAATCATTTGCATTTAATGTTTTCAAAAATTCAGAGTTTAACATTTGCATTATTTTAAGGTAAAGATGTAAAGAACATTTAGTTTTACAAAAAAAACTCTTTAATCAATATTGCAATTTTGCAATGTTAATTCCTTGTTTTCGGTTTTTGAAAATACAAAGATCTCTGAAAATAGATATTGCGTCATTACATAACTGTCCAACCTCTACTTCACCTACTAAGGTAAAGAATTTTGTAACGCCAATCTTATTTAAGTACATTCATCGCATCAGAAAAGAATGTTCCATATTTCACGTGCGTCGTTTCCCTATAGTTGGCTCAGTGTGCTCTTTTTTATAAAGATCTTGCGAATGTTTGCCCTGCAGAGCACCAACTGTGCGGGCGACCGCGTTCGCATTTCGCTGTCTGGAGACGACAGCCTGAACGATGCCCACGTGTACTGCGGCAAAGGGACGTTCACGTTGCTGTCTGACGCCAACAAGCTCACCATGGTGCTGGAGACCCTGTACACGTCAACCGGAGGGCGGTTCCTCTGCAACATCACCGCCGTGCGATCTAACACGTGCTTATGTGGCATGAAGAAGCAGGTGAGTCCTTGCTTTGATGGCATCATCTTTGGTTATGGGTTCATACGTAAATAATTTTTCGTTTGAACGTTTTGTTTGATTACACGTCGGTTACTATACGTAATGCAATTCATATTGCTCATATAACTGTCATTCTCAATTTAAGAATTTATATTGAACGCAATGTAGATTTTTTCTTTTTTTCACATTGATATATTCTTAAATCGCTTCTCCATCACTCTGCCAAAGGTCGTGTCCAAGAACTGCATTTCTACCGTTAGACGGTGTTTCAAAACAGTTAAATCCTATGCTGAACTGTAAGGCTGAATGTGAATTCTTTGTCTTTCTAAAAAACTGTGATTGATGAAGATATGCCACTTGCAAAACAAGTTGTCATTTTGAAATGGCTGCAAACGTTTAATAAGCTTTAAACGCGGTTAATATTGTAAATAGTTTGCCTAGATGAATGCATTTTTAAAGTAATTATTGCTAAAATTATAATAAATGTATACCAATTTGATAATACACTAAATTTATGTTCCCTTTTCTGGTATTTCGATTTTCACGTGCGTTCCGCTTCTTATATTCGATATGTTTATAGCGATTTACAAACGAGGCAGGGGACGAAGAAACTCAGACGCTAGTTTTCACAACTTCGTAAAGTTGTGACAACAAACGTCTGGGGGCTTTGGCGAAGTTTTGTTATCTTCAAATTTCCTGAAGCACAGGGAACTCATAAAGATAACTATTAAAGACAAATTGATTGAAAATGAAATATGAACACAACTCTTTTGAAATGCTTGTCTAAATGAGCTTACATGATTGTTACTGTATCTGGACAGAATTGCTTTGCATGAGAATTTCTTCAAGCCAACGTTCGAAAACTGTAATTATGAATTCAAGAACAATCTAATCAGGAAGCTCGCAAAACATTTGAGAAATATTTCTTCGTGGTAAGTATTTCTGGAAAATGATATTACTTAACTTGCAATGACATTTAGGAAGATTATAAACACCTGTCGCATTTACATTCATTTTTGAAAAAGAAACAAATCTTGCTAAATTTTACCCTACGTAAAAATAAAAATTTGAATAAATTACTCTTCTGAGACATTGTATTTACATTTTTACACTACATTTAGGTTCTGGAGACATTCGCAGGGCAAGCTTTGGAGTCATTCTCTTCAATACAATGTACATTATGACATACATTTTAAGCAGTTTTACTAAGAATATCGTGTATAATGTAAAGTCGATTGGGTGTACCCAGATGTTTTACATTTCATCTTAAGCGTGTCTCAGATTCAAAAATATTGATAAGCACTGCGATATGCTAATTATTACACTACGGAAACACTCCTCACGTCTTTCAAAGAACAGACAAAATGCTGTTGGGTATTTGCGCAGTACAATGTGACTTAAAATGTCTTAAAAATATTGAGGAGGTAATTAGTTATTATTGCGAAAGGAGAGATTGCAACACGTAGGTATGAAGGATAACTGTTGGCATTCGAAAAAGCGTAGCGCAGAAATACTGAAAGCTATCGCTCTGCCAAAAGGTTTCTCAAGTTGACCATGAAACGGAGACAGCACGTTTTATCAACTGCAGTTGAAGCAGAAAGACGTTTAGCAGAAAGATTGACGAGTTCCCGGAACATACTTTAACTTCAGCTATTAAGCAATACTTGATAAACTCACTCATTTTCGAAGAGAAATTAAATTTAGAAGTTAACTGGCGTTAAAAAGCGAAGAAATTTCTACTAAAGATGTGATTCACTCATTTTGCAAGAGCTGTAAGAAGTGAATTATTTTAGCAGAGGGTAGTATAATCTTTAATACTTGTGCTCATGTTTTAAATGAATGCGAAAGGTGTTTATAAACTGCCTACTGAAATTGTTTGATATACCTTCCTTTGGAAAGGAAGAAAAGTCGCTTGTTCCCTGTAGCAGATTTCTGACATTCTAAAAACATTCATCGCCTTAGTGGTACCTCCGGTCTGTTCTCAGCATTTCTATTGTAACGACAGGCATGCACAGTGACTAGTACCTACAAAATGCAATCAATTACGTTGCTGAAAGATCTATAAATTTCTGCTGATAAACGAGTTCGGATGAAGAAACAGGACATAGCGACAACATTAACACATATGGTTGAAGCATGCAACATGAAGTTCCCTCCTTCTTGAATCCATAATTTTCATTTTTGGACTATTTTGCCAGCTGGAAACTGCAAAGAATCGTCCTTAGTCAAATTTCTTTGCCTTTGTAGATTCGAAAAGTAACCTAGTCAAGAGATACACTCATATGGGAATACAGAACCCTACTGGATCCTGCATTACACGTTTGGGGTTTGGAGTAAGAGGGACAGTATAAATAGTCCTAAATTGGATAGTCGATTATGTTCTAATTGAAATATTAAAACATAAAATTGGGAATTATTGTGGGGGTTCTGTGAATAATCGTATTTTCGTGCAGACAGAAATAGTAATGTTTAAAGTCTTTCACTTACTAAATTGTTAATTGTCGAAAAGTGTTTTGATCGTATCAGTCAGTCACTTTAATCATATCACTGGAAAAGCATTGTATTCCTACGCGTGCATGGAAAATTATTAAATTCTTATTGTTCTCTAAACGCCGCGTTTTAGCCGTACACCCTTTTGGTGAATTTAACAAATACGCAGAAAAAGGTTCCAGTGGACAGAAACTTCAGCAGAGTTGCGTCCGTCGCGATGTCTCTCAGACGTGCAAAATCTCAGTGACTCCGCGGAAGCCTGCAACTTCAGAGGTAAAAATATCCCCCACCGTCATATATAATACTCGATTTAAGAATCCAACGGCCGGGGGAGCGGCGAGTGGCCACTGAGAAGGCGACGAACAGATAAAGAGCACAAGGTGATCGGGTGACGTGCAGGCGATCCCACGCGACGACTAGGAGCTGAGCAGGTAGGTCCAGGGGGTGAGCGGGCAGTAAGAAAACGGCCGAGTGGTCAAAGAAGCCTGCGGTGAGAAGGCGATGAGCAGGCGGGAAGAAGGCTCTGAGATGCTGGGAGACAGCGACAAGAAAGCGGTGAGCAGGAGATGAGCGGGTTATGGACAAGTTGTGAGCAGACGCTGACCAGATGCACGTAGGCGGTGAGCTGAACAGACGACAGCAGGTGACGAGAAACCGAGAGGTATTTGACGAGCATTCCACGAGCAGGCGACGATTATGTGTTTAATAGACGATGATGAGACCTTTAGACGACGGTGAGACAGTGCAAAGGCGGTGCGTCGGCGGAGAATCAGTGCTGAGTGAGAGACGAGTATTGGATGAGTAGGCGATGAGGAGATGTTCGCAGGCGATAACCAAGCGGTGTGACGGCATAGTGACAGCGATGAACAGGTGATGAGCAGGCGAGGAGCAGGCGATGAGTGGGCGATTATCGGTCGGTTAGATGACGATGAGATGGCAGTGAGACTGCGGTGAAAATACGGTAGTCGGGCTTGAGCAGGCGACGAGCAGGTGTCGTGTAGGCGATGAGCAGATGTGTGCTGGTGACGATGAGGCGATGAGACGGCGGAGTCTAGGCGACGAGCCGGCGATGAGCATTCGGCGAGTAGACGACGATCAGGGGTCGTGTATGCGATGAACAGAGCTACGCAGTCGATCATCAGGCGGTGTGACTGCGGTGACCAGGCGATGAGCAAGCGGTGAGTAGACGAGGAGCAAGGGTCGCTTATGCGATGGACAAGGGTCGGAATGCAATGACCAGGCGAGAAAGGTGAGCAGACAACGAGCAAGGGTCGAGTGTGCGATGGACAGGGGTGTGGAGGTGATGATGAGGCGGTGAGCTGGCGCTGAGCGACGCGCCCGCGCTGCTTGCAGTCGCGGATCGTGGGCGGGCAGGTGACGGGCGTCAACGAGTTCCCGTTCATGGCGGGGCTGGTGGACTCGTCGCTGGGGCAGGTGTACTGCGGCGCCACCATCATCTCCAGCCGCTACGCGCTCACGGCGGCGCACTGCACCGTCGGCCGCAACGTCGCGCAGGTGGGGCTGCTCGTCGGGGACCACGACGTCAGCGTGGGTGAGCACGGGCCTTACTCATTTAAGTTAGTCGATTCGTTACTGTACAGTTCTCGACGTGGCTGGCCGAGAAGCTTTTTTCAGTGTAAGCTACCCTGCCTAACAGGAATTCCGTAACCACGTGGGATATTAATGGCAAATACTAATACTGATACTGATACTGATACTGATACTGATAAGGATACTGATAAGGATACTGATAAGGATACTGATACTGATACTGATAATGATAATGATAATAATAATAATAATGATGATAAAATTAATAACAATAATAATAATAATAATTCGTTCTATCCAACACGGTGAACATTTAAACTAGCTTTACCTAGCGCCCCGGCGGAGTGTGCTTTCGTGGTGACTATTTGTGGTTGTTACGCAAGTTCTGATTAATTTTTGTTTTTCAACAATAAATTTGCCTGGTTCGTCTCCAAGTATCAATCGAAGTACTACTTTTTTAAACATTTGTATTACATTATTTTATTAGGTTGAACGGTTGATAATATAACATATATAATATAATATATATAACATCGTTAATATTATGAACCTAAGGATTCCCGTGGGACTTGAAAGGCACTATAGTATTCCACAATGATTCAGTACTGTAGTCTTAGATTCTCAAAACTCATTTTTTCTAGAATTCTTCGAGAAGATTCTTTTCAACTAAAAATGAAGTAAATCCATTCGTCTCCTCAAGACCAGACTAATGTCATCACCTTCGTATGTAGACGTAAAACACGCTCAAACGCCTTTTAGTTTCTTAACCCCTCCTTCAAAACAAAACAGTGTCCGGTATCGTCTATCCTCAGAAACAGTTACTCTAGAAAGTATCGATAGAAGTATTCTTTTGTAAATCGTGGCAAAAAAGAGAGACTTTAGAGATCCATATTTCCCGAATAATCCATAATACCTGATCTTCCTTGACCATAAGAAATGCATGTAAGTGACATAAAAATGGTTTCCAAGTAATATTATCATTATTTCAACATTCAAATAATCATCCAATAACAGGCATAGAATATTGTGCCCGCCAATTTTTTGTGACACGGGCATGCAGGCTATATGTCTTGCGGTGTTACAAGATTTTTCTATAACAGGCTTTCTTGTCATTTTCAGTTATCTGATAAAGATTCATGGGAAAGTTTAAAAATGGTTATTTATTATATTCATGGCCCTAAATAAACCTTCACTAATCTAACGGGCACAAACTACGACATATTTTTGCCTTAATTTTTGTAAGATCATGAGGAAATTAAATGTGTCTTCAAACCAATCGAATTTGAGTTCGGGATGAACAAATTAGCCCGAAGAATATAGAAATAGCGCGCAAATTTTGAACGAATGATGAGTAAGAAAAGATCGTTGCTACCTCCAATTATTCTAAAGCATAACGTGGAAAAACATTTGTGGAAACAGCAGTGATAACCTAATGTGTTGATATGATTGCGTTGCATAATACATTTAATGAACGGGCCTCAAAACAATTTCATGCCTGGGAGAGTTGTTATTGGCGTGAACTCAGACGTAAATATATTGCAAAAATGTGTTGCTTTATTAGCCCTTAATTGTCTTAATAGTACAAACTTGTTTTTACGCAACTCTTTAAACTTACTACTTCGTCGCCTATTGAAATCACATCAGGTTGCACTAAAATATTCACGTGATGAAAATCATGAAATCTAACAAACAGTTTGCCTTATTTTCTCAATACTAGCGGTGACATTCCGGCTAATCAAGACACTTTCAGAAATTATGTAACCTATAGAGGCGTGCAATTGCCATACATGTGTCATTCAAAACGAACACATCTCACATAACGACATTCCAGAATAATCCGACGAAGGCGTTGTTATGAAACAATGTTACGAAAATTTTGACAAATTTTCATCTCGACGAGGTTTGAAAGATCTTATTGTATTATTCGAAGGTTCAGTTAATCGTAAAACCGTCAAAAGACATTACTATCAACTACCCACAGGTAGGCTGAATTCCTTTTTTATTTCGAAAGGAGCTTTAGCGCCTACCTCTACCACTAGCTAAATCGTGTTTCGGGAAAGAGAAAAGAAAAATTACTTTGTTTTGGTTTTCAACGAAGGGCGTTGTGGATTTTTGCCTCGCGTAATACGAAACATTGACCATTAAACGAATCCTATCAAGTATCTAAATAAACTTTTTCTAAGAACATGCAAATACAAAAGAAATTTGAAGAAAACAATTGGAGCCATTTTTGAGAAGATTTTGAAAATGTCCCAAGGGCTTCATGTAAATTACTCCCAAAAATTAATGAATGCCGCAGAGCTCCGATTCAGGCCAGATGGACAGGGGTTTATTCATTTTGGAAAAATCCTATGCATGGTTTAGGCGCTAGTGTTGTTCACATACACCGGACAAAGAAACGGACAGGCGGACGGTCGTTTTGAAACAAAACACTTTTTCTGTATCGGGTGATCCCAAAACGTCTATTTCCGTTGAAATCTGGAAATCGATTTTCTGCAGCATTCCATAACTTTCCCTATACTACAAATATTACTCCGTATAAACATATGTATATGAGAAAGTAAAAAGAGCAGATTAAAAACAAAAAAGCATTCTCTATTTCCTCTATCCTTTTGTAGTGAAAGATTGAACTTTTTACCTAGTCCTTCAAGGCTAATCAACAAGACACGTCCCTTTCAGGCAGTGACACCAACGCGGCGGCGCTGTACAGGCTCCTGTACTTCAAGGTGCACCCGTACTACAACCAAGACGCCCAAGTGGAGAAAGACAACGACATCGCGCTGGCGCGCGTGGACGGCGCCATCAAGATGAGCCGCGAGGTGATGCCCGCCTGCCTGCCCTTCCGGTGGAGGGACTACGACTTCGCCAGCGCCAAGGTGGAGGTGACGGGTGAGCAGCCCAGCCCTGCCAGCCCCTCCCACAGAGGGCCAAATTAGACCTTAGGGGCATTTGATCAATAATTCCACCCAGTCCACGAATGTCTCGATGATCATCCAAACCATGAATAATATCACTAGCACACATGAATAACAAAGCATGCGTTAAGCCTATAATGCCCCTAAAAGAACTGTTATTCGTCCTATAACTCTTGCCGTCCTAGCAGTAAATATAATTGCAGGTCACCTCCTATTAACATTAGTAGGATATGTAGGACCTATAACCCTAGATTCAACAATTTTAATTCAAATCTTTATTAAGTAAGAAGTTATTTTAATAATCCTCGAAGTAGCAGTATCTATTAACTAGTTATGTGTGTTTGCTCTATTAACCACACTTCATTCAAGAGAAATAAGTTGGTGTTAACCTCCTGAACGACTACTTGCTTCTCTGACACTATGAACCCGTCTCCTAAGAGACTTGTTTAGCTAAATATACTCGTACTTGTACATCCTGAGGCAAACCTTCAGCCTCTAGCACCGAACCCAGTCGCCTTAGATGCTGTGTCATCCATCTGAGATTGTACTCTTAGCTTTCAGAGGCTCTTATTCATCTTTCGACACCAATTACATGCACTATGCGAGACACATACAACTACAACCCGTCAATACTTAACTCTCATTCTCCAAATTCACTCTCCAAGTATCACTATCAATAATGATGACCATTAGACAGGGTGTCATCATCTAAATGTGATTTTAAGGGTTTTCAAACTCTAAACAAAATTAACAAATATTGTTTAAAAATAAAATCCTGTATACGATACGTGTTTAATAATTTCATTAACTCAGCAGTAATATGTCCCTCCCGCTATTATGTTCAGAACCTAATTTTCTCCTTCGTGAATAACGTTTTATTTAAACCCATCGTTGTAGAAATAATTAACAATTGATTCAGATCCAATACATTGATGGAAACGTTTTTACAGATGACTTAAAATATTTTGATTTATAATTAATGCACATTCAAATATAACTTCTAAGGGAACAGTTTATAACACTGTAAGCAAGTATGTACCGTGCTTCTCAAACTATAGGAGCTCAAGCCCACACACCTGTTACGATTTTCGTTGCGAAATATTGCCTGCAAGAGGAAATTGGCACACATCAATTCAAATAAACACTTCTTGAAATGGACTATTGCATGATATTTTTGGTTACGTTCAAGTACTTTTTTTATCACTTTCTACTGATATTGGACCAAGAAAAAGAAATTAAGATAACGATATATTGCTACAGAGTTTAAAGATTAATTTACAAACAAGCATAAATTGAATTCGGAGAATTTAATGTAAATAATTCTAATGTAAATAAACAAAGCATATCATGACACTATAAAGCACTGATGAAGAGCTTGGCTTGTAAGAAGAGACACACACTTCGACCAAAAGTGAGATATTAACATTTACCAATAGCAGGGGGCTTGTTGTGGCTGGTGTAGCTTATCTTATTACTGCCCCAATCCCTTCAAGTACCCTTGAACGGGGAATGGTCTTATAACTTAGTTTTTGTTTCCAGATTTTTTGGAAAAACAAAAATTTGGCATGGATTCTGCCTTCCGATGGACTCTTCCGATGTACTCGTTACCTAAAAATAATAGTATTAATTGCTACAGTAGACTTAAACTACCTGTTTTTCGTACTTTTTACGTCACAAACGTGAGAGACGCAGAGATCATGTTACAATGCTCTGAAGAATTACTTCGTTCACTTTGTTTGTTTTCTCTTCGTTTTGCGAAGGTAATTTCGTTAAAATTGACATCAAATTGTTAGAAATATTATTTTCATTAATATTCTTAAATAAATATTAACATTAGATTATCATTACTTAATGAAGTGAAAAATTACCTTAATGAAAGCTGGTAGGCTTCTATATCGTTGATTTTAGTCGCAGTAGAGAATATGAAACTTCTTGTGATGTAAAGAGTGTAGGTATATTAGGGTACAGACATGAAGTAACACAATTCACGACTTACATTGTACTAAGCATTACAAACTTTACATATTGCCCATGTGCCATAAGGCCTTTCGTTGTTGGGAGACAATCGTGTTCGCACATTACTTGTGGTGGATCCATTTGTTTTGCAAACTCGCTCCGTTTACTGTAATTACGTCGCACGCAGGGCAAATTGGAGTGCGACGCAAAAATCGGCGATACACAAATATATGATTACATACGTGAGTAATGGCTTCTTTCATCTACGCGGCGATACAAAAGTAACCTTCGCAGGAATAAGGTTAAAAGATGCCTAGATATACCCATACGAAACATTCCGAGCGGGTAAAATACACACACTGAATTTGGGATGACAGAAATATTCCATAAACGTCAAATTACAGAAGTGATCGACATTTCACGGTATTGCGTCGACATAAAACGTATATGTAATCAACTATGTTGCATGATCGACTCAACAGTATTGACATTTATTGTACATGCTTATAGCGACCGACAAAATCAATTTGCAAACATTGTTATACGAGATTATGTATAAAATTCAAAGCTCATCGCCTTTTTCCATTCCAAAAACGACTTCTACTGAAGTTACATAATATAAATGTGATCATTTGATGACAATTTAACGTAAAACAAGGTAAATTTTTAAAGAAAAATCACTTCATGTCCATTTTCAAAGGGAGATGACGGGGTATCCTCGGGTCAACTACGTTCTTGGACTTACCATCAATCGCTGGCCCTTTTCATTACAAGCACTTAAGTGCTCTGTTAGCAAGCGTCACCCTATTGAGTGAAATTAAAAGATTTTTACATCAAAAGCGATAGACGAGAATTGTTCGCCATCTCCCAAAAAATTGAAACACTACCGACATTCCTGAAATTGTGCAATATCACGAGAAACAGCGGGTTTTTCTGCATGTGTGGTTCCACTTGTCGGTCCAGGCTGGGGCACAACAGAGTTCGGCGGGGCCACGTCCGATGTGCTGATGAAGGCGGATCTGTACGTCCAGTCTCCAGCGCAGTGCTCCGCAGTCTTCGGCAACGCCGTCAGCTACCGCCAGATGTGCACGTACAACTACGGCAAGGACGCCTGCCAGGTAACGTACTTGACTTGCGCAAAACATTAAGGTTTTTTTGAACAGCCTGAACCTGGGTAAAGTGTACGCTAAATATCAAGTTGCAATCTGTGCCCACACGCGAACTCCAACGCCTCATTGCGGAAACAGCACAGGACGGTATTTCACGTAGTTTGTCACATCCTGTAGCGTGTACGATAAGCGTTACGTTAATGGACGTTGCCGCAATTGGGATCGGCAGAGTGCGTTGCTTTTGCTAAACAAGTTTCGTAAGCAAATAAATTCGAAAGAACTGGGAAGTTCCAAAAACAAGATGTGCTGTCGAGATTGGCGCACTCTGACGTTTCCATACGTAACTACTTACGTTAACTTCAAGTTTTAGAAGGAAACATTGTGAAACATGTTTAAGTACAGCTACGGCAGAGACGCTTATGCGGGCTATCTCCGGAGACTGGGAACTTTTCAACACAGTTCCCAAATGTCCCCTGCCACTAAACGAGATCTGAGTTTACAAAGTGCGATCGAAATTAGATTGGTGCCGGTTTCAGAAAACAGAGTCCTTCGGTTTTGATTATACATTACATCGTCATATTACTCTAAATCAGCTTACTCTGAATTAATGTTACTTTAATACTGAAGGTCGCTTCTAATTAAGGGAGCAAATACAGTATACGATTTAGAAGCTCATGCTAATCACAGACAGACGGACAGATGTGTTGGCCGATGAACAGACATGTGAAGATATGACATAAGGCCCGTCTCAGTGATTGTGCTCATACTGCGACAATAGTCCGAACGCTTAACGAGTTCCTTTTTACTTCATTTTCAAATACAATATAACTGTGTATCCTCATCGAAAATATTAATTTTTTCAACATTCCGTAAATCTGACTTAGAAATATAAAAAACGGCATAAAGAAATGTATCAATATAATGTGAATTAAATAAAGGCATTGAATAAAACAACTATTGCTGAAAATAGTTGAGTAAGAATTCGTGAAAGGTAACAGGCAAAATGCAAATTTTTCTTTTTATGCTGAATTGTTACTTAATCGATAGATTCTGATGCCCTTATTAAGTGTGTAAAATATTTTTTTAAAAAATTCATAATTACTTAAGTTATAAACAATTCAGTATTTATGCATCTTTTAGTTGCAAAATAAATATCTCACAACAGAGTTGATATAATTTAATGCTTCCAACGGCAACTTGAAGGAAAAAGTATATATTTTAAGATACACAATATTAATTTTTAAAACTTATTAACAATCCCTTTTTTTATTGCAAAATAAAATGTAAAATGAAAAAAATCCGTGTTCTGCGCTTTTTAAAAATATTTTAAAAAAAATTCTAAGAGGGAATTTAATATAGATTCAGAATCCGTTAAAAAAAGTTAGCAAACATTAATACATAAAAAGTAATTAATATTTTTATCGAGCGGCGCACGGTCGCGCCTTAGCTTGTCGGTACGAACGAGTCGCAGCACGCTTTTGTTTTACAACAATTGTTTTCGCTTAAGAAACCATTCTTATTGTTTCTAATTTCTACGCAAAAAGGTAAGCGTAATTAACATTGCATATGACTTCGTTTTTTATTTTGCAAATTTATAAACAATAATTGTGTATTGTTATTAAATAATCTCGATTAAAAGCGTTAAAATGTTCAATATTACTGACTTTATCAATATTATTAATAACAATAACTGATTTTTCTAATCATTTACATTATTTATTATTTCATATTGTCAGTTCTCATAGTTTTATGTTTTTTATTATTTTAAACAGATTATATAAAATGCCTACCCCGAAGAAATGTTGCAACCCACTTAAAAAATCCAAACACAATCGTGTCTACAAAAATTTGAAGCTGATAACGACGCAGTGGAATCGTATCTTTTCTAATTTAACTGGAAAATATATCTGTGATTCATGCAGAACGTCAATTTATAGTCAAAAAGTTACTGTCTCTTCCGTCGAAAAGGAAATCATTATTGATACTACCGAAGAAGAATCTTCACGGGATGAAAACTACGTGGACAACGAAAAAAATGACCCTACATACAAGGAAGAAACAGCTGAAAATGATATGCTTGGACGTGCAACAAAGCGACAGAAATTGCCCGATGCAGACAATTCTTTGATAGACGAGACTTTGATTCGAGATGTGAACAATGCGTTGTCGAAAGCTATTTTCCGAAGTGAAAAAATCGAAATACTTACAACGCTTCCTGTTTGCATTAGTATAAGGAAAATGCGTGACTTGTTTGGCGTTTCGCATAAAATGGCATCAAGGGCGAAGAAATTAAGGAAAGAAAATGGCTATAAGTCGCGTCCACCAAAGAAAGTTGGTCGAAAAATAAGTGAGGAAATTATTCAGAAAGTAACAGAATTTTATTTGAGTGATGATACTAGTAGAATGATGCCAGGAAAAAAAGATTGTGTTTCTATAAAAACCGATGTAGGTAGAGAAAATGTGCAAAAGCGTTTACTTTTGTGCAATTTGAAGGAAGCACATAAACGTTTTCAGGAAAAATTTCCTCAGTTTATCATTAGTTGTTCTAAATTTTCAAAACTGCGACCAAAACAGTGCATCTCTGTTAACAAAGCTAGTTGCCACAACGTATGTGTTTGTAAAACACACCAGAACATGAGATTAAAGTTTTTTGCTCTAAAATCCGAATTTCAGAAGAAAAATCACACCTTCACCTTATCATACCATAAGGCATTAAGAGAAATTATTTGCAAAGAAGCTCTTCCATCTTGTCATCTCAGAAATTGCAAAAATTGTCCTGGTGTTACTGCTTTTTGCGAGAAGTTGCATGCATTATTTACAGAATATTCCGTGAAGGAAGTAAAGTACAGGGAATGGATAAGCACTGATAGGTACATATAATTACATTTCAATTTTTTAATTTAATGATAACTTAATATATTGCCTAAATTATGCATAACATGAAAAAATCTATTTTAAACTTTCAATTAATTTTACAAATCAATTTTTTAAAATTAATTTTCTGAGTGCCTGGCAACGATTTGTCAAATTTCAGAAATTTCTTTTGCTATACAATTTTAAATTTAAATTGGAAATTTGATTTTTTATAATACCTTACTGTAACTCTATTAATTTTTGTATAAATAATTTCACAAATAACTTTTTTGCTTATTAGATTTTTTTTATCGGGAACGGCTGTGGGAAGATTGACTATCGGTCCTTCCTCATACCAATTACTTTTGCTTATTAGATGTTTTAATATATTTTTCTAGAACTGAATTCGTTGAACAAACAGATTCCATAGAAGCATTTTTAGAGAAGATAAGAAAAGATTTGCCTGAACTACTGACGCATGATTTTATAACAAAAGAACAAAGTGCTTACTTTAGTGCAAAAAAGGACAGCTTAAAGGAAGGTGAATTTTTGGTAACGCTGGATTTTTCAGAAAATTATACATTTCAAATACAAGATGCAATACAGGCGCATCACTGGTCAAATACCCAGGCTACAATTCATCCATACGTCATGTATACGCGAAAAGACGGCAAGATAGTTTCGGATAATTTTGTTATTATTTCTGAAATCGAAAAGCACGATACTGTTAGCGTTCACCTATACAATACAAAACTGATTCAGTATTTGAAAGACAAGTGTGCGTGGATTGAACGAATTATTTATTTTTCGGACGGAGCTGCGAGTCAGTACAAAAATAAAAGTAACTTCCTGAATTTGATTCAACATGAAAATGAATTTCGTATTAATGCAGAGTGGCACTTTTTTGCCACTTCTCATGGCAAAAGTGCATGTGACGGTGTTGGCGGGACAATCAAAAGGAATGCTTGGAAAACAAGTATGCAAAGAACGAGATTAGATGAACCATTAACAAACGCAAAGATGTTGTTCGTTTGGGCAAAAAATTGTTTTCACAGGTCAATGTCTTTCGCGTATTGCACCAAAGAGGAATATGAAAATGAAGCAAAACTTTTAAAACCAAGATTTTCAAAATGTAAAGTAATCAAAAACACCCGACAGTTTCATTGCTTTTTACCGAACGATTCTAAGTCACTTAAATGTAAGCGATATTCGTCAGCGTCTGATTACGAAGCTCATAACGTTCTGTAAATAAATTTAATTATTAATAATAATTAATGTGGTTATGTAAATAAAAAATTGTTTTAAGCGAAAATTGGTACTAAAATTACTAAATTTTAAATTAAAAAAAATATTTGCGTTAATATTGAGAGTAAAATCGCAGAAACACAGTATGGTGCATCAAAACCTCCAAGCTACGGTACGCGTCTCGTGGCGCGACCGTGCGCCGCTCGATAAAAATATTAATTACTTTTTATGTATTAATGTTTGCTAACTTTTTTTAACGGATTCTGAATCTATATTAAATTCCCTCTTAGAATGTTTTTTTAAAATATTTTTAAAAAGCGCAGAACACGGATTTTTTTCATTTTACATTTTATTTTGCAATAAAAAAAAGGGATTGTTAATAAGTTTTAAAAATTAATATTGTGTATCTTAAAATATATACTTTTTCCTTCAAGTTGCCGTTGGAAGCATTAAATTATATCAACTCTGTTGTGAGATATTTATTTTGCAACTAAAAGATGCATAAATACTGAATTGTTTATAACTTAAGTAATTATGAATTTTTTAAAAAAATATTTTACACACTTAATAAGGGCATCAGAATCTATCGATTAAGTAACAATTCAACATAAAAAGAAAAATTTGCATTTTGCCTGTTACCTTTCACGAATTCTTACTCAGTTTGGAAATGGTTGAAATTATTTAAAACGCTTATACTCAGTTGTCAATTAACACTTGAATAAAACTGCAAAAAAGCATTGTTCATTACGGTTATGTAAGCAACTTGGCAAAACCTAACTATTTCATTTACAAGGTAGTGAATTTCATACAATTTACGAACTACATAGCAATGTGTGTTTCCAGAACGACAGTCTTATTAAATTGAAGAACAAATACACAAATGCTTAATCATTAATGATTAGTTCAATATATTAAGTGTTGTTCATCTGGTTTGTATTAATACCCTGAAGATGAAATTAAATATTCCGAACGTCGGCAAACTGAACTATTTTAATGTTTTGAATTTAACTGGCCAAATCCTGTGAGACGGAAATTTTTTCCTTTACTTAAAAGGTCGCGAATCATTCATATTTGGTTACCTCTTATTAAAACAATGAACTACGTTTTCGATGTTCATTTGAGAAATCATGTAATATTTATTCACTCACAAGAATTAGCCCCCTGTGTTCTTATCGTAACGTTGTAAACCAAATTTTCTCACTCGTAAACAAAATCACATTTTCGTAACATTACCCTTTCCTCCCCACAGGCACTGGTCCTTCGTTTTGACAAGAATAAATGTATTCAACACATTATTAGATTACAAAGCCAAAGGCAATCTAAACATTCGGCCATTCAATTTTGAAGGTTGACCTTGGGGATATGGGCGACAGGCGGAGGCCGATGGTGATGTGTTTGACAATTACGCCACCAGCGGTGTAATTTATGTCACACTTGATTGACAGAAATATACAAATGTGTTTGGCTTACACGATAAGCATGATGTTTTTCAATAACAAGATATAGTGGAGCATATTTGAAACGAACATATTGCTTGCACTTGTAATAAATAACCAAACACCTATCACGCACCACACAAGGACAAATAGACCGTTCCTGAAATTGTATCAGCTTGTCCAGAGTCTCGAAAGACAAAAACGCAATTAAATTTTACAGCGAGGAGAACTCAAATATAAGACTCTAGTGCTTCTGCAGGTAGTTTGTTCCAATCTACTATAGTGCGATTCACAAAGGAGAACTTGCCTACATGAGTTCTTTGCTTTCTACATCGTATTTTCCAAGGATGGTCTCCTCTGCTTTTATAATCTGATTTCTTTAATCTTTTACCGATATCTGCCCATGCTGTGTCCCCTCTGTATGTCTTACACATTACGCATAAACGCGCGCGTTACTTACTCCTGAGTGAAATGTCTATTAACACTTAATGGACTGTGGTAATAAGGCGCCTTGCTCGTTTCTTGCGCTGCTGTGACGAGGCGGGTGCCTTTGCAGTCGGACTCCGGGGGCCCGCTGTTCTGGCAGGACCCGTACACGAGGCGCACGCACGTGGTGGGGGTGGTGAGCCACGGCATCGCCTGCGCCACCGACAGCCCCGGCGTCAACACGCGCGTCACCTACTACCTCGACTGGGTCGCCAACATCGTCTCAGGTGAGCCCACGGCCCCACCAACCGGTAGGCCTTCTTCTAGAACGGGGGTAGGAAATGGTTTGTAATAAATAACCACTCCCAAGGACCTACCAATCGGTAAGCCTTGGTGGTGGTAATACATTTGTAAGGCTCGTTTGAGCGGGAGTTTGAATTACCGCCGCTATCACGCGACGTAATTATCTCTGCTAAGTTTACCTCTCAGTCAGAATTCCTGTAGTCACTTCTTCTACTCTGACTGGGAGGTCCTGTGGGTTCGACTCTCCACAGTGGCGTATTTTCGACACTAGCTGTAAACAATAGGTTGAATTCAGCCGCTGTCTGGAAAATTCTACCGGCTGGCTGCTTTGACCGGTAATTTTGCGTGGTTTCTCCGTTCAGAACCTGGCGAAATCTGGAAATGTAGGCTACCGCAGGAACCGGATCAATGGGACAATATTTATCAAGTACATAACCGGCATTGCTTTTTTAACAATCTTTAATATTATGAAAAAGTCGGGGACTCTAGACCTTCCAGTCCTGGTGTGACATATTTGTAAAACGTGTTTGTATAAAGTTAAACTTTTTTTGCTAGGTCAACCCTTTGTAACCCATATTCTACAACTATACGCATTTTATGAAATATAGTACAATGAGTACATCCGCTATGATTTAATCACAGCTAAAAACAAAATAGCTGTAAAATTTGTCCATTATTTTCTACGTATATTATTCTAATTATTTTCGACGTATATTTCTTAGCCATTCCTTGAAACGAAGTTAGAAATCTGAATTAGTATGAGTTACAAATGGGTAATATACAAAATAAACAAATAAATAAGTAAACAAAACAAAACAAAATCCCTCATTAATTTCATCAACATCATATACGTGTATGCATTAGTAAGCGTAGGCTAGAAATTGGAAATTACATAAGATGTATCTCAACACCTATAAATTGTTAAAACGTTGGTGAAAAAAATCCAAAATCATCTTGGCGCGAATTAATTTTTTTTAATTGATAAATTTGGTTTTAATTATTTTGTACTATCTACCATATTGTTTTAAGATCTGAAGAACATATGTAATAGAATTTTATGAGATACATTCTAGGGGGAAAAACCGAGTGAGTCTCCAACGTTATCTCGTCGAAAATCCATTTTAAAAACTTATATTTTTTTCTGTTTGAATTTGGCGCCAAAATTGGTTGATACCTTCAAATTCAACTTTTCCCCCGTCTCAATAGAAATTAAGAAAATATATAACATGAAAAACGCATTTCTCATTGTATCTCTGCAACAAATTACCCCAGGAGGCTGATTCTTTTGGCATTCTACGGCACTTTAACTAAACAATACGGTTTTCCAATACGTGGAAGTTTGAAATGTGTCGTTTTCCGATGAAAAAATTTAATTATTGTTACTATTATTATTTTCTGGAGCCTAGAACAAGAGTGTATTTATTATAACACGTCACATTTTAATACATTTGTTTTCTTTTGTTTCAGCTGACGACACGTACTGTACAGTTTAACATCTGCTAAACGGAATTGGATTTACCCTAGGAGGTCTATCTCCAAGAAGACATCTTCCTTTATAACGGGGAGAAGACTGAAAATATTGTTTTGCCAGTGTATGACTATCTGATACACATTCCTTTTGCCATCTTGTAAATAGACGCAGAGTACAAAATCCACTTTCGGTGCCAGTTGTTACTTTTCAATGTGTACGTTGTAAATTTGTTAATAATAACATATCAATTCAGTATAATATTTTTTTGAAAAATCTGGAGATATTTTTTATCCCTCTTTACTCACAATGTTTCTAAATCAATAACTTCTCGCATTACCATAAATACCTACTTCATAGTTTAGTGCAGAGGTTATGTAGTTTTTAAAAAAACATTGCACATTTATCACACGGCTTCAAAATTTAACGTAACTTAATTTAAATGTAACCCTACAATTAAATTTAACTACGAGTAAATGACCAGTTTTAAAAAATTACTAAAACATTGAAGAAAGCCAACTTGTTAAAAAGTATTGAAATTAATTTATTAAATAGTTACAAAAACGTGGAAAAACAACTTGTAAACTCATCACAACAAAGCAAACAGTGTTAGAGTGTGTCTGTTAATTGATAACAGAATACTTATTGAATTCACACCTTATCACGTTCCACGGTACTTTATGTTGTGTATGAATGTCTACAGAATAGGTTTAAGCCTCACTGTAAGTAATCATAATTTCTTGTAATTAGTGGGAGGCGTCGCCCGTGTGTTAATTATCTCAATAATCTGTTAAGCAGCGTCCCCCGCCTGCCTCTCACGCCCATCCGGTCTGCCACTACCCGAGCACCGCCCCGCCCCGCTCCAGTCCTTCCAGCTCTGTCTGTTCCTTCCGCTCGCACTTTTCACTACTCCGTTCCTTTCCTCCACTTCTCCCAGCGATACCCGCCAGAAAAACATTATTTATTGATTAATTGGAAGCAAACAATGATTATTGATCCGAAAATCATTATTCATCGATTAATTGAATGTTTTTCTCCCAAATAATCTATTACATTTAAATTGAAACGATAAATAATCTATTAACTTTCATAGGATTGAAACATTATTTATTTTTATTTATTTATTTATTTTTATTTATTTATTTTTATTTATTTATTTTTATTTATTTATTTTTATTTATTTATTTTTATTTATTTATTTTTATTTATTTATTTTTATATATTTTTATTTATTTATTTTTATATATTTTTATTTATTTATTTTTATTTATTTATTCATTTATTTATTTATTTATTCTAAAAACTGTGTATGGCGTGCTATGGGGAGAAGTTAATTTAAAGTTACCACAAATTTTCCTCTTTGCGTAGTAACCACGTTCCTCCAGATCCAGGCAAGTTATGCAATGCTTATCGACCTCCGTATCGAAGGCAATAACACGAAATAACATTAGAGTAAAACATAAAAAGTATTTCAATTGATCGTGGATTTGAAATGTTAAGAGCCGACTATGCTTTGGCATTCGCGACGATGCAAGTTTCCCTACGCCTAATAGAGTAATTATATTAGAGTATTGTTTGTTTACTAACAACTGTAAACTGAAACAATATATGGATATTAGAGTACTTTCGATAACCGAGGAGAGTATATTTTTGTCAACATTATCAGCACCATTAAAGACTAGTAGCCATATTTTCACAGTGTCAGTAGTAAACGCAGTATCAGAATCGACACATATATTTGATTATATCGAAAGCCAACATGAGATTGATTCGTTTATTTATTTAATGTACTCTGAATGTTTTAGGAGCGGGAAAAGCAAAAAAAAATTGCAAAAGTAAACTAGTGGTGCAACAGAATGGCACTGACTTTCCTGTATTAGTTTTCTATTTCCTTTGGTGTGAGCTAGCTACTCGAACTTGCCATATACTCTTGCCAGCTGCCATATATCGCTGCTCAAGGTACATTTTTATTCTTTAAATTTTATTTGTTTTCCAAATAATAGATCGGAAATATTATTTTATGAATATTAAAGAACAGTAAAACCTTTGTTTAGCGCCGCTTTTTCGCGCAGCATTACACAACCTGCTCTCTACTACGTACCTTACTCCGTATGGGAAAGTAAAAAGAGAGTCACTTAATAATTGGAAAGAAAAATTAGAAGAAATGAGACTCACATACATTGATTATTATCATGTTCACACTGATCGTGCAAGGGATACGATATTGGAGATGCCGTATATTATTGTGGTACTACCCTAAATTATACCCTCGATCCTGTACCGTCATTTGAAACGGCAGAATTATATGACATAATAATAGCCATGACACAAATATATAATAACTCCAATCATATAAAAAATCATGTTATATTTACTGACTCATATTTTGGATTGCATAAAAAAAACAACATAAAAGCATCTGAAGTCTTACCAAATTCATGATAATATTTTAATGATTCTAAATGGGAGTAAAATACAATTATTTTATGAATACCAAGACATAAAGATATATTCGGTAATGTTAACGCTGATTTCGAAGCTAAAAGAGCTGTAACAAATATGTCCCAATATCATTCATCTGAAACAGAGTTCAAAATTCATTAGAAATATATTAAATATCCAATGGCACAGAACATGACAAAATGAAAGCCAGCAAACTCCATAAAAATATATCTAACTTCGTTGGGCTTGTAACAAATTCCTTAATTAATCGTCAAAAACAACTTGCTCTGTCAAGAATTATAATAAATCATTCTCAATTCTCTTATGAATTTCTACTTGAAAAAGTTCCACAACCCACCTACGAGTATATCATCAGCAACACTTTTCTATGAATAAACCACATTCTTCTGGATGCCCCATCCACAATAGAGACAAACAAGAGTACCTAGGAAATGAAAACGTCAATACAATTTTATCATCGTCAAGAAAAAGTGATGCAATTTTCAAAAAATATTGATATTTTCACAGATTTGTGTTTTCATTTAATTACTGTAATAGTAGTTCATGACCATTGTACTTTATGCTACTTTAAGTACATTTTTTTAAAAGTGCAAATCTGGAGCCAACGACAGAAGACACGACCGACCAAGATCTCCCCATAGTTTTCACGACTATGAACAAAAGATGTGCCGCTTTCTTCAAAGAGTACTAAATCTGGCAAAGGAAACAAAAAATGGAACGAGTGAAACTTGTGTCGAACACCATAGCCGCCATTAATCTCCAATTGTCTCTATCCAATGAAACATTCCTTTCGTTTGCACAGACTCATTGTAGCTCCATCTCTAATTTGTTTTTACAGTTGTGCAATCTTACAAAGTACAAATAAGGTAGAACTGTGTACACACACACACATGCACGGGCGCCTACAGACTTGTGTCGTTTATTCTTTCCCGTCACATAAACATCGCCTTGAAACAAAAACATCTTAAGGAAAAATAGACTCCTCCTATTTTATATTTTCACTTCACTCAATTTTTAAAATTTTGAACATAAATTGATTTGAGGGGAAAAAAGTTTCTTTGAGCATAGGATGCGTCTTATTCTGTGCACTTCGCGATCTAATTACATTAAGTCGTGGATGTAATAAGACAATCAGTGGGGCATCAACACTAACCATGTGATAACGTTCGCCAACACAGCTATCATAGATATCAATTCAGTCCACTAACACAAGCTGATGGGCCGAGACGGTGCTGAATTTACGTTTCAGGGTTATAGAAATGGTTAAATGCTGTTTCAATCTTTTTGGTCGACTATTCTTCTTCTTCTTCTTCTTCTTCTTCTTCTTCTTCTTCTTCTTCTTCTTCTTCTTCTTCTTCTTCTGCTTCTTCAGAAATTTATTTTTACCAGTATGTTGGAATTGTGGTGAGTCTTCGTTGACATTTACAATGAAATAATTATATGAGTCGTCATTGCCAACAGTTTTGATTATTATAAGAGCAGCTTTCGATGGCCATCATAAGCAAAACTGGCTAAGCCATCGAAAGCTGCTCTTATAATAAACAATACTGTTCACTCTGACGACTCATATAATTATTTCATTTACCAGTATAGTTGTGTTGGTGCACACTGTGATTAAATTAACTGGATTCGGCACGTATGAAGATCGTAATTCTTTACCTTTTCATGCATATGTCCCTATCCTGACGTAAATGTCCTTTCCTAATTTCAGTCTTAACTCTTTTCCTAGTGCTAGTTATAAAGCAACAATTTCGTTAAATTTATTGCACTCAATAAGTTTATTTTTACAATATCCAAAATATTTTCACGGCGACACGAGGTTTCTTTCGGACTGGAAGATGAATTAGATGAAACACACGTAATTTACTACCCCAAATCATCACTCCGCAATTAACAAATATTTTACTTGTATAGTTAGACTAGAAAAAAAATATAATGCCTAAAAAGCCACGGTAAACCAAATTAGATCAATGCTTCATTGTCAATTAATAGAACAATCTAGTGGTGCTACATGAATGGCACATACTTCCCCGTATTAGTTTTCTTCTTCCTTTGGCTTCGGGTAGCTACTCGGACTTAACACATGCTCTTGCCAAGTGCCAACTCATATCTCCGCCCAAAGTACATATTTGAAAATTTTCTTATTTTTTGGTTTTCAAAGTTTAGAACGGAAATATTATTTTAAGAATATTAAAGAACAGTAAAGACTCGTCCTAAATGGGATTTTTTTTTTCAAAATTTGGAGCTGTTTTTACGAAAATGGCGTTTAAGCGCAACAGTAAATTCGAAATTTGAACATTTTTTCACAGAAAACTATTAAGTTTTTGTATAATTTCATAAGAAGCCGTTTCAAACACTTTTAGTCACAAAATCAATAGTGTTTACAAATTGCTGAAAATGTGCATATTAACGGCGTGAGATATCTTTAGAAAAATTACATTTGTGTAATTTTTGAAATAACAAAAGAATACAACGAAATTGATTCTTTGTCATCTTAAACAGTGTATAAAGTATATGTGCTTTAAATTTAGTTAGTTAGTTAGCAATATCCATTGGAAACGTTTAAAGAAAAAAGTTAGTGCAATTTTTTAGAAAATGGCGTTTAAGTGTTTCTGAAAATGAGGAATTTTGGGCCTGTTGCGTTTTCGAGAAACTTTATCTGACATTATTTAAAGCACATATTCTTTATACACTAATGTAAATAAATTGCCGCTAATGAAAATATGAACGACGTGAGAGACAAGTAAAAAAATTAAATGTTTGTAACGAATTTGTAAGAATTACATTTTTGTAATTTTTGGAAAAAAATAGATTAATATGGCATTTATGTCATCTTATAGATTGTATTTAGAGTTGTCCCTACCAAAAGTTTAAAGGAAAAAAATTAGAGTCGTTTTCGAGATAATCTTGTTTTTGTAATTGTTTTAATATTGCAAATATTGCACTCAGTATTGCTCGAAAACTACTAAAATTTTCAAAAACATGTACATGACATTATTGAAAAAATTAAGTATGGAGAACAAACTTTATTTGAAGGGAAAATCTCTATCTTCAATTTTGTAGCTATAGGAAGATGCGGAAAAATTCAAACTTTTGCAATTTTCGAACATTCAGAGTTAACAATGAAAACCGAACCTAAGCCACCTTTATACGTGTATTTTACTCTATTCTTAGAAATTTAAAGAAACGGAGGCGTTGGAGCCGTTTTTGAGAAAGTTTTTAAAAAGGTCGTGGGTCTTCATGTAAGTACCTTCAAATTTTAAAGAATGTTTTTCAAAATCTCATAGTTTCGATTCGAGGAAGATGGACAGACAGGATGGACGACAAGGGTTTCTTAATTTTTGGAAAACTCCTATGTGTGTTTTAAGTGCTAGTAGTGTGCACAGACGGACGGACGGACGATCGGACGGACGGTCAGAAGGACGGTCGGTCTGACGGACGGGCGGGCAGACAGACAGAAGGCTGATTTGGAAAGAACCACTTTTTGGTATCGGGGGACCAAAAATAATGTATTTCCGTTCAAATGTCGAAGGCGATTGTCGGCACCATTACATAATTTTCCTTATACTATGTAATTACTCCGTACTAGTAAAATGTGACGTCGCCGACGATGTAAACTGTTTTAAAAAAGGTTTCGTGTGTTGAAAATTTCTTTCCTGCCTAGATTTGTACAAATACGTTCTTTCTGTATCTGGCCTTGGACTTACATATGAATCTTAGTACCTGATTATGTTATACTCCCATTCATAATTTCCCAACACCTAAAGGCCTTGTATTTTATCCTGTATACCTCCATACGGGATATGAAATATTCTTATAGAAATTTCAAAAGTATAACCGTCGTAACAATTACTTGTAGGTTTTGATGATGCTAATAGCTAAATTTTAGTATAACTACATCTTTTTCACTATTTTTCTAAAGTGCACAAAAATGCACGTAGCACATTTGCATTAGTACGAATGCTAAATGCAAAAATGCAGATCATTCCCAATTGGTTTCGAAAATTCTGTCGCAACATTACGTATATGAAATGTCCATACCCTTGCACTTCCCTGAATACTCGTGCAAGTTCCTCGCTCGTTGCTACTTCTACTTTGTTAAACCAGAACTTTCAATGCTTTTCTCACAACGGGTAACTTTTACTTCCCGTGTTGTTAATTGAAGAAACACTTTGCTAAATCACTATATCGCGGACGACTAACTAGAACGTCTGTTCGACGCCGAATCCTCCTACCTAGCAGTCGTTGCGGCGGCAAACAATATCTAAGCTGACGTTAACGAGCGGTGATCATAATGCTGCTTACTCGGCGACGGCGACAATCAAAAAGCGCTTCCGCTTGCGGGTTTGCGAATTTATTGTCCGACGCCTGGGGAAATTCTCAGTGGTGGGGCTACTTCCCCTCTCTCAACCCTTCACAAGGAAAACGTTGCTTGTTAGTTCGCCTTTGATTAGCACGGGCAACGGATACCAGGCTGCGCGTTTATGAACTTTTGCTTTGCGCCTGCTCTCCTCGCTGCCTGTGGGTGTTCATACATACGAGACGGTGGTGTTATGGGGTTGCACAATCTCATAACGCCACATTGCCCCCTCCTTCTCTTCATAAGACTTTCTTCGCCCTCGAATAAAATCTTAAGTGGGCCTGAGATTATAAAAATTATAATCGCCGACGACCTCTCCACTCTAATGAGTCTGGCAACATTAGGAGCAATTATACTCTGAATTTCATACGGGCCTTCGTATAATTTGAAAAATTTCGCAAACAATCTCAATCGAGGATTTGACACCCGGGGCGTTCTCAACAACACTGGATATGCCTCTTGTCAACTGAGGTACATCAGTGTTTTCTTTGTCTGGTTTAGATTTCTTAATTTGTTCCTTATCTTCCAAGATTTGACACTTAATGTCTTCACCCCCTACATCCCTCTTTCTTTTTCTTAGCTCAATCTTCCTTTCTTCTGCCGCTTTCCTTACTTCTGCCGCTTTCCCTACTTCTTCTGCAGCTTTCCCTACTTCTGCAGCTTTCCCTACTTCTTCTGCCGCTTTCCTTACTTCTGCTGCAGCTTTCCTTACTTCTGCTGCCGCTTTCCTTACTTCTGCTGCCGTTTCCTTACTTCTGCTGCCGCTTTCCTTACTTCTGCTGCCGCTTTCCTTACTTCTGCTGCCGCTTTCCTTACTTCTGCTGCCGCTTTCCTTACTTCTGCTGCCGCTTTCCTTACTTCTGCTGCCGCTTTCCTTACTTCTGCTGCCGCTTTCCTTACTTCTGCTGCCGCTTTCCTTACTTCTGCTGCCGCTTTCCTTACTTCTGCTGCCGCTTTCCTTACTTCTGCTGCCGCTTTCCTTACTTCTGCTGCCGCTTTCCTTACTTCTGCTGCCGCTTTCCTTACTTCTGCTGCCGCTTTCCTTACTTCTGCTGCCGCTTTCCTTACTTCTGCTGCCGCTTTCCTTACTTCTGCTGCCGCTTTCCTTACTTCTGCTGCCGCTTTCCTTACTTCTGCTGCCGCTTTCCTTACTTCTGCTGCCGCTTTCCTTACTTCTGCTGCCGCTTTCCTTACTTCTGCTGCCGCTTTCCTTACTTCTGCCGCTTTCCTTACTACTTCTGCCGCTTTCCTTACTTCTGCTGCCGCTTTCCTTACTTCTGCTGCCGCTTTCCTTACTTCTGCTGCCGCTTTCCTTACTTCTGCTGCCGCTTTCCTTACTTCTGCTGCCGCTTTCCTTACTTCTGCTGCCGCTTTCCTTACTACTGCTGCCGCTTTCCTTACTTCTGCTGCCGCTTTCCTTACTTCTGCTGCCGCTTTCCTTACTTCTGCTGCCGCTTTCCTTACTTCTGCTGCCGCTTTCCTTACTACTTCTGCCGCTTTCCTTACTACTTCTGCCGCTTTCCTTACTACTTCTGATTTAAATGGTCGTGAATCTGTTAGCTCGATTCGAAACTCATACCCTTTTACTGGTTCGTTATGATTTTAAATACATCCTTGACGCTTATCAATGTTTCGAACAACGCATTTTTCTGGTCAACTTTCAATTTATCCTGCTCCATTACTTTCCTCCGTATTTCCTCCTCTACTTCATTTTCCTCCATTTCCACGCTACACATTTCGATTTCTGCGAATTCTTCCGATTCGTCTCCCTCATCTCCGTGTGCATTTTGTGCCTCTTCACTTTCATCTTCCTTCCACACATTTTCTCCGTCGATTAAAACTTGCGTCTCTCCTATATCAATAACAGCGCCATGTTTCGCCAAAAAATCTACTCCGATAATTAACGGGTAAATCAATTTCTTTACTACCAAACAAATTACATCGAACACTTTTTTTTTAATCGTTACTTCCACCAATACTTGCTTCTTCACTGGATGAGATTTCCGCCCCCATGCATCTACCATTCGAGTTTTATTGGTCGGTAATTCTAAAACGTTTACTTTCTTTCTTACAAGCTCTTCATACAATTCTTCTGATATTACAGATTTAATTGATCCCGTGTCTACCAATGCCTTACTATGCACATCAGCGCAACTAATTTCGATTACGGGATATTTCTCCCCTTTTCTTGACTTCCAATTTTCCCATAAGTTCTTTCCATCATTCGTAATCCGGTTTGCAGTTACAGGGATCGCGTGTTTGTCGTAATAATTGTTCGATTTGGGACCCCTCTTCAACTCGAACTTGGCGTGTTTCCCGATCCCATTCGATTTCTAGTACCGTTTTCATTTCGCGGACTCCGTGACCTCGCCCGCTGAAAAATGTTCACGTTTCTGCTACTACTTGGTCCCTCGCCGTCGTGACCTTGACCGCGCGTTTTCCCGCCTGCTGTCTCGCCATTTGGCTGCCCTCCGTCCTGCCTATGTTGTCTGGATCCTCCTTGATTTTTGCTCCCTCCTTTCTTTGACGATGAAACTGCCGTATCTTGAATTACTTGCATCGCGTTGATATTTGATTTTGTTGCCTTCGGTGTTTGGTTCATATTTTCAAACGCTAAATCGTAGTTGCCTAATAAAACTTGAAATTTTTCCACGTCTTTTACATCTACGCTGCGTAACAAGTTCTGGATGCTTAACGGGAAATGTCTCGTGAGGATGCATATTATTTCTTCATCCGACACGGGAGGAGAACACATTTTCAAAGCTGCGATTTTTCGTGCTGCGTAGTCTCGCATTGTTCCGCTAGAAGTACGGTAATACCCGCTCATTAATGAAATTCTAAAATTCATTTGCTGTTCCTTTCCCCAGTATCGGTCTAGGAACCTAACTACAAATTCTTCAAACCAATTTGGCAAGGGGCATAACGTTTCTAACCGCGCCTTTGCATTGCCTTCTAGCGCTTGATGCAATAATAATGTCTTGTGTGCTTCGCGGACATTCGAAAGTACGAAAAAGCTCTGTAATGCTTTAATGAAAGCATTCGGATTCTCATTTGGATGGCCTGAGAACCTGAGTGATGCCGGCACATTGATATTGCCTCCTCGGCATGCTCCCCCGCCTTCTATTTTAGTTTCTGCTATTTCCCGCAGTTCCTGAATCTTACGTTCTTGTTCTTCCAGTTTCTGTATTACTTGCGCCTCGACTTGTCGCTTCGCATCTCCACTAATTTCGGTAACCTTGCTGCGAACTTCCTGTACTTCATTTTGTATTTGCCCGAAACGTGCCCTATTCTCTTCATCTTTTTTTTCGATTTCCGTAGATATTGAATCAATTCTTGCTCCGACTTCTGCATGCCTTTCCTCAATTAACTGAGTGCATGTTGCTACTTGCACAGCGATCTCTCCCCGAAGCTCGTCGCATTTAACAACTACTTCTGACATTATAGACTGTTGGAACTGCTCGAATTTTTCATTGAATACCTTTGTCTGGTCGTCAATTCTTCCGGCTAATTTTTGCGACTGTTCTTTAATTTCTGCTGCTAATTTTTGCGACTGTTCTTTAGTTTCTGTTGCTAATTTTTGCACTTGCTCCTCTGATTTTCGCGACTGTTCTTTAATTTCTGTTAGTTTTTGCCCTTGATCCTTTAACTTTCGCGACTGTTCTTTAATTTCTTCGGTTAATTTTCGCCCCTGATTTTCTACTTGTTCGCGCAAAATTACCTATTAACGCCTGCATTAATGTCCTCATCGAATCTTCTTCTGTGTGTTGCGCTGGTTGTTCTGGCGTAGTCTCTGCTGATTCAGTTCGATCCGCGGTCGGCTCATGTACTTCCTCTGCCTCGTTCAACCTAGATTTTCCATCCTACGAAGTACTTCGTCCCTCTCGTCGCCCTCACTGTCCTCGTCACTCCTGATCTGACTAGGTTCCCTATATTCCTGACTACCTGCCATGCTAACGTTTTGCGTCTGCCTTTTACTTTTTTACTACCGAATGCACTTCCCTTCCAAAATATCACAATGCAATATACTATAAAACACTTCACTGTACACAGAGAAACACTGGCTGAAAAGACACAGTACACAGCCTAATATATGCCACTAAATGCTCGTTTATCGTGTCTAGGGTTCTCCTTTGCTTGCTCGATTTTAATCGATCGCTGCCCCGCGAATTGGGCGCCAAGAATCTAACTAACCCACCTTCCACACGACTGGTACCTTCACAGTTGCACACATGAACCGTAAGCGGGTTGACAAGATTTTGCTCGTGAAGCGAGCTTAAAATCTAGGGAGCAGGATCTTCAGGGTGCGAGAAAGATTTGAACCCTTGACACAATAAAATCACACAAATTGCACATAAACAGCGTATAATTTACCCATAGACTTTGTGGCATAAGTTAATGACAAAAATCAAGAATAGAATCACACTTTTACAAAGAATGATCAAAAACACAAATAGAAACCTTTACAGCACATTAAATGAATGAACACATAATTTACTCCAAAATTGATTCTCTGAAATAATTACTCTAATCTACACTGGGAATTCCCCTGGAAAATTAACTGTATCTAAATTTATGCTATCCTAATTACATTGCACATGAAACCAAATTCAATTTACAATCTCTTGCTTCAAAAAATATTACATGCGAAGAACAAAATGTGTGCAAGTGCACTACTCTCATTTACAATTTAACTGTGACTGCTAATAGCAGAATAATAAATGTCCCCAATAGAATGTTTTAGGCAGGCAATAGCGCATCAAAAGTCTCCTCCTATAATACTGCAATTTGTTGCCACCCGTGTCCTCAATTTCCTATCACTTTCCTATACTAGTCTTTCCCTGCCGACGCGAACTTGACCTACTTTCCGCGCTCTAAGCGTTACCTCGAGAACTCCCGCTTTTGGCTTTGATGGTCGTGCACTGGTCTCTGCACCGACGTCGCTCGGTCCCAGCTTCTGCGTCGTACGAGACGAGATTCGCCTCTGCCGTCTACGCTGTCTTCTTGCGTCCTCTTCCGTTCTTCCTAGTCGGCCTCTTCTTCTCCTGTCTTCTTGCGTCCTCTTCCGTTCTTCCTAGTCGGCCTCTTATTCTCCCTCGACTGCTACCGGCGCCTCTGACTACGCCCACGTTGTGAAAATGTCCCTTGCACTTCCCTGAATACTCGTGCAAGTTCCTCGCTCGTTGCTACTTCTACTTTGTTAAACCAGAACTTTCAATGCTTTTCTCACAACGGGTAACTTTTACTTTCCGTGTTGTTAATTGAAGAAACACTTTACTAAATCTTCACTATCTCGCGGACGACTAACTAGAACGTCTGTTCGACGCCGAAACCTCCTACCGAGCAGTCGTTGCGGCGGCAAACAATATCTAAGCTGACGTTAACGAGCGGTGATCAAAATGCTGCTTACTCGGCGACGGCGACAATCAAAAAGAGCTACCGCTTGCGGGTTTCCGTATTTATTGTCCGACGCCTGGGGAAATTCTCAGTGGTGGGGCTACTTTCCCTCTCTCAACCCTTCACAAGGAAAACGTTGCTTGCTAGTTCGCCTTTGATTAGTACGGGCAACGGATACCAGGCTGCGCGTTTATGAACTTTTGCTTTGCGCCTGCTCTCCTCGCTGCCTGTGGGTGTTCATACATACGAGACGGTGGTGTTATGGGGTTGCACAATCCCATAACGCCACTATATATATATATATATATATATATATATATATATATATATATATATATATCTTCAACTGTTGTTTCGGAAAGAAATCAGAAGTATTTTATAAAGTTTTATCACAATATTACCAATTTTAGGTACACATTGCCCACGAAAAAAAGTATTATATTTTTACTGTCTTAACACAAATGGAACTACCAGTTTGAAACGACATTGACAAATATTAAAAAAATATATACTCACTTTCAAAGTATAATTTGTCCTGGAAAAGAAACAATGGGCACATTTTGCTCCAGTTTACCGAAGCTAGGTTTACCCATCATGAATCATGAATTCTTCATGAACTCACAGAGAAGAAAGAAAAACTGTAATATAACTATCTGTTTTCGACACTGTAGTGTTATCAATAAAATGAAATGAGGGGTTACTGCACGACAAGGACATGCAGATTCTTGAGTATCAGTTGACATAGTGTTTCACGGTCACCCGCACTAGTGAGAAAAATATTATCGGCATGGCTACGGACTATTATTGTACCGCCATTGAGGGCGAATGTGCCATATTGCGAGTAAGTAATGTATTCATTTGCATATCCACAGGAAATTAATCTTAAAGGCATTTTAAAATAAGTAGTCGGACGTCCAAAATATGATTTTACACACGCACACAATACACAAACCAGTTACGAACAAAAATATCCAAAACCGGGAATGGAAACTTTACGACAGACCTAAACAGCGTGTCTGAGTTTAAAAATGACCTTGACCAGATAAAATTATCTGTAAGTAGTCTAATCTAATAGTAATTTTTTAGCCATAGTCCTTCTCCTTTACTAAAATTACTATTAGACGCCACTCCCACCCCGCACCCCGCCGAGGCGGCACAGTGACAGCGCACCACACTCAGGCCATTGCCCTCCTCCACCGCACGGCCGGGTACTTAAGCCCCTTGGCTCGCCCGACCCCGCGTAGTCGTTTTGTGGCTTCCATCCAGCAGGTAAGGAATGGCTCAACTTACATTTCTATGTTTTCTGTTTAAAAAATAATTTACGTGTCCTATTTCTATTTCATTCGCTTTTCTTTAGTATTAATGACTTAACCCCCCCCCACTTTTTTCTTTCTTCCAGTTTCTAGAATGTTAAATTTATTTCCAAAAAATGTGTAAATTATTTGTAACCTTTATCATAATCTTATTGTATTCACGTTCTAATGTTTTTTTTCTTTTCTTCTTCTTGTATCAGACAACTGATGATGATGGCTAAGCCATCGAAAGCTGCTCTTATATTAAATACTTTTGTTGGCAATGACAACGTTTACAATTATTTCTTAAATTATGTATCCAAGACAGGATGTATGTTTCTCGACCGAGTGCAGAAAGGACGATAAAACAATGGTTTGTAAATAATATTTGTCAAATAAATTTGTCTTGTTACGTGTTGGTCTTAATGAAACATTATTAAACACGTGATTGCGATTACTTTTACTCTTCAAACATCCACTCTTCCGTGATTCCAAGTTTTATGGAATTTCCAAAAAGCGGAAGAAAGTGTTAAGTTTGACAATTCATGATGAAGATTTGGACAGCATAAAAGAACAGTATTACTTTGCTTTGTTTAACAAAAAGCTATTTCATCAACATATATTGCCAAACTTCTATCTGACACTGAGCCGTTCCGTTTCGAGTTGTAAATATATTAAAATATAGCGAAGAGTGTCGCAATAGACAATATATGTAGTACAATAGTGGATGCCATATAGTTAGAGTGCCAGATTTAGTAGGTACTTCAGAGGTTAATAATACCAATAATAATAATAATAATAATAATAATAATAATAATAATAATAAAATTATTCTTATTATTAACAATTTATTTAATAAACAAGAATTGTACATGCTTGGGCCTTCGAGAGCAGCGAAAATGGACGAAAACTCCGATGGACACGGGGGTCCTGCACCCAGAAGCTATCTCAGGGTTTAATCTCATACTAGTAACTGATGATGGAGAAATGATGCTGATGGGAGTGAAGTCGACGAAACAAGTTGAGAAATGAGAGGTGACTGAAGCACCCACCTCCTGCCGGGAACAACCTTTGCTCGTAACAAGACTCGCGATTCAAAACAAAGACTCGAGCGTGCCCCATGTCTTTCACTACGACTCAAAGGCTTGGGTGGATGGACTCTGCCTCGCCTTCGCGGACAGTTGACATGTGTCGGTCGCCTTCGGAGCCACCGTGCAGGTGATCAGTATCCCCTGCGCCCCCGCCTTCGGCCCGCAAACGATAACGCCCTCGGCAGCGGCGGCAGAGGTGGACAGCGCTCAAGGCCGAGCCCGTGGGCGATTGCACCGCGACAGATAACGGCGCCAATCGGTCACTGGGCCCCGCCCCACCCCGCCTCAATGAGCCCCCTTCCTCTCTCCGTCCCCGCCTCGCCCCGCCTCAGCTCCCCGACACGGCCCTCCGACACGGCCCTCGACACGGCCCCGAACACGACACAGCCCCCGACACGACACAGCCTACGCCTCGCCCCGCTTCGCCCCCGCCAGACCCCCGTCCCAATACCTGAGTGATATACTTCTACAATCATTCTAATTTATAAAATTTGTTAATAAAATGTTTCAAAAACAACGCTTGATACAGAAATAATATTAACACTCGGTAAATATCGTTCAATTCAAAAACACTATTTTGCCGATACCCTATTAATGGAAATAAAATATAATATAAATATAAATACATTTTAAGCGCAATCCCTATAATCCTTTCAGAGAAGCCCATCTGCTTAATTTTTGTGATCAAAAGATATAGTTTTACCTCTCGCGTTTATCACAATTGACCAGAGTTATCACGAATCAAACAAGGAGGCAAGTATTTAGAAGAATTCTTGTTACTCAATATTTAATGCTCTGCCGGACATTGCTACCTTTGAATCATGTTTACTTAACGACGTCGCTCGAGAGTCTAAAAGTGCTCCGGACTCGTTCGAAGGAAACCAATTCTGTTTCCTCATTCGTGTTTACGCCATGGGTTGCTCAAGTGTAGCGGGAGTTTCGATGCACTTTCGCGGCTCTCCTTTGCAGCTACATTAAGTCAAAGGCACGCTCTAAAACATTACACGCGACAATAAACCACTTTTTAAATTGGATTAACAGATAACTATTTATTACAAGTGATAGCGAGTCAAATGCTGCGTATTTTGGACCCGTTTTCTACGCTACGATGAACTCTATTCTCGTATTTTGCAATACGGTTCATTTTAGAATTTGAAGACGTTATCAAGTGAGCAAAAACCACTTGATCACAGTGCATTTCACGTTTTGTGAATTAATAATTTATAAAAGGCGTCGATGTTTTATTTTATGAAGTTCTAGTATAAAATTTCTCCAGAATAAATATTTGCCCTTCGACGCATGTGAGACATTTGTTCTAGCCACAGTTTGAATTTCAGGAATCATCGACGCCCCCTCTTTCATTAGCCTTCAAATACTTTTTCTGTTTCCCCCAATTTGAATGCAAACTATTTTGCTATTCCCTGGATAAGTGTGCAGCGCAACAGTGTATAAAAGCTGGGCAGATGGGGAACACGATATATTTGGTTATTATTCACAATTAAACAGGGTTCTGATGAATCTGAAAATTCATCCATATTATTAGGTGTAATTATGTTCGTTACTTTAATCGTTTGATCTGTTGAAAAAAAAAAAAACCCATAGATTATCCGTTACCTTGTTTGGATCCGTTTCCTTTCATCAGCTGGCAAAACATTTTTTTTAGAAAATTAGCCATAATATTTTCTACTTTCTCGCATACTACTTACGTAGTATTAAGTAATGTCATTTTGCCACAAAACGGTGATATTTCAGTAGAAAAAATGTATTGTGGATCTTTGATATAAAAAAATTGGATAGTTCTTATTCCCATATCAAGTAAATTACTTTCTATATCACGTTATTTAGTGAGAATCCATATTTTGCGAGTCCTTGATAACGAAAAATTGGATTATGGCAAAACATCTGTCCATACGTCTACGGACAACGCTAGCGGCTAAACTGGAGGCAGGATTTTCACTCAAACTGATATTCTCCGATCAATCTGGCTGATGTCGCCGCCCCATGAATTGGAAAGGAATAATATGGTAAAGGAATATATGAATTGTTGGGGGTATATTCAACAGGGGGATGTTCAAATATTCAAAAAAAGTTTTGTAGTAATAATATGAAAAAAATTGAACTCCTGAAATTTTCTGTACTTTCATGTAATACACCAACAAAAATCCAAATATTCCTTTTTCAAATTCCCAGGGCCTCACCACATCGAGTGTGGAATACCAATTTTGGAGAAATGGTCTGGTCGGTTTAGAAGGCGGAGAACTAGACGGACGGAAGACTTACACACAGACTTACAGACTTACACACTCGGTTTTGAACCTGCAAAGTCGAGTACAATGGTCCGATACGCCAACACTATGACATCCGTATCATAGTTGACAGTAAAGGATTGACCTACAAGCAAAACAAACAGTTGCATCCACGGAAGGGGGGTACGCCCTGAAAAAAGAGCAACGTACCTCAAAAGTGTAAAATATTGTCACTGGAGAGTTAAGAAATGGAAGAAGGAAGGCATATTAGCTAACTCACTATGTAGTATATTCAATTCTAAAATCAATTTGTTGATTTTCATTTGTATTTATACAAAAATATTCATTATCATTAGTTAATTGATATGTTTTTAGTAACTTCGAATTTTTTCCGGAAGAGGCTTCCTGTACCTAATTTTTGTGGTTGAGACCCATAGAACCGAAATGCGACCCTGATTGTCTTTTTAATAAATACGTGTAAATAAATAACAAGTAATGTGCGAATGTCTGTCACATATAGACGCAAAAACTACTCAACCGATTTCGCTGAAATGTTCATATTTGGTTATTATTAGTATCGGGAGTATTTGAAGAATGGCTTGCATTAAATCGGACATGTGAGGGCGTTGTTTTTGCTAAATTAATCAAAAAAGTGGGCTCTTCGCCGTTCTCAGAGGACCTTAATAGGTTCTATGGATACCTTTTTGAACTACGCACCTCGCTGCGTCTCATAATATTCAATAAAATCGAAGTTGCGATGTAGAAAGCAGAAAGTCTGAACCAAATTGAATCGATTTTAAAATGTAATAAAATGTAGTGAAGAGTATTTAATACGTAGTTATTGCTCAATGAATAAACGCATTTTGAACTTGAGTTGTATTAATCCGCACCAGCGAAGACCTGCTGCGTCCGCTGGTAGACGCAAAGAAAGGGCCGGTGTGCCGCAGGGACAGCATGCTACTCTTGGCCGCCGCCGCCGTCCTGGCGCTGGTGGGCGCGGCGCGGGCGCAGTGCGACCTGCAGCAGCACGTGGCGGGGGGCGTGCACTACATCGTCAGCCCCAACTACCCCCTAAACTACACGGCGGGCACGCAGTGCCGTTGGTGCATCACCGCCGACCCCGGCGCGCAGCTCAAGCTCTCCTGCGGCGTCTTCAAGCTGCCCGCGGTGAGTCTCCACCACGCCGCTTAACAAGTGGTCAAATACCTGAGCAATGTCGGCTTACTTCCGTTAGACAGTGGCTCAGGGCATCGAACGATGCCGCTGCAATGCCTCTGTCTCGGAGGTCTTGTGGATCGAGTCCCGATAGTGACTGTTTTTCGACGCTAGCTAGATAGCTGGGTCGAGTTCAGCCGCTGTCTGGAGGAGAATTCTAGCTGCCGGCTGCTCTGATCGGCAGTTTTCCGTGCTTTCTCCGATCAACACCTTCCAAATGCCGGAGTAGTTCCCTAACAAACGGGCCTTAGACGGCGCGCGATCTTTCCTCCCTCTTCCCCGTCCTTTCCTCGCTTCTTACTTACCCAAAGTTACTCACACATGCACTTCAATACCATATATGTCGGGAGACCAGCCGGGTGCTTACAGCACGTACCGACTAGGGCGCCAGCAGGCTGATGGACCTGGTCAGGGAAAATCCCCACAAGCGCACGTTGATTGGCACCGGATCTCGCCAGCCAGTGGGGGTAGATCACCGTCTCCGCCTGCTATAAAACATGTACTACAATTACAGGATTAATGACCATATCACTTGATGCGCCCCGAATCACTTATCAATCAAACAATCGATCAATCCGTTAGACTGAATTTACTGGCTCTAGGAGCACAGCGGTAACCGGGTTCAATTCTTTTCAATAAAGCTGTCGAGAAGTTTTTTTCCAATGTATGCGACACTTGCCCACATGGGATGTTAATAATAATAATAATAATAATAATAATAATAATAATAATAATAATAATAATAATAATAATAATAATAATATCGTTTCAACTTCAGTATTGTTGGTCGGAAGGTCTTAGTGTTTCGTGCCGACGGTGGCAGATTTCCGACAATGGCTACATAGTCTGTGTCGAAGGAGTATTCTAGCGGCCGGTTACGCCCCTCTAGAGACAGGTGAACACTTGCTTAATTTCTGCTTCGGCAGAATCGATAAAGGTTTTGAAGATGGCGAATCTAGAGAGCGTAAACTGCCAATAGAAGGTGAGATACAACGACTTGGTCATGTGATGTTTCATGTAGTGAGCGCTTTGCGAAACGTTCTCCACACGTGAATGAAAGTTATTTCAAAGTATTGTTCATTTTCGCTGCCATCTCAAAATTTTCAAAATGGCACGTCGGCTTGTTTCATATGTCCGCCCTATTTTGTTTTTCAATCCTTATTTTGCGTATGTGACTAGGATTCCAGCGTTTGCGCCACTCTCCCCCTCACAACTTTCATTCGCGGAACGTTAAGGTGACAACAATCCACGTTTTTGTTCGAACTCCGTTATTTACATATCGTTGAAGTTCGAGACAGCGCACAAGCTCTCGATTTACGATTTAAGTGTTTCATGTTTTCGCTGTGCCGAACCGCTCCATTCAAAGAAGTAGATACAGTGTTTAAAAATGCACAGAATACGAATTCAGAAATAGAACTCCGGCCTCACCTGTTTCCTCGCATTTTATCCTGCAAATTCCTCCATACGGTTCTTCCGTGTAATCTTCGAACACTGCGCCGCATGTACCGCCCATGTCCCTAAATGTTCTCGTACGTGTTCTCCACATCTTTCCCGCTGAGTTCACCGCAAGTTTCCACGCACAAATTCCCTACGCTCCAAGCACGTTACTGCATATTCTCTGCATGTTTCCCTGCATGTTATCTCTGTATTATCCAACATTTTCCCTACATGTTACACACTTGTTTAACACAATTTCGTCTTATATTATTCCACATCTTTATCCAGAAAATAAACTGTCAATTAAGAACTTTTTAAAAGTAGTTTTTTATTTTGCAAATGCACTTTTATTTCAGTATTTGGGTCACACACGTTGGCTTTAATGGTTAAATTTTCTAATAGGATTGTCAATTATCAACGAATAGCAGTCATTTTAATGTGTAGGATTAGCATTACTGCATTTTCGTACGGTGTCGTACTATTAAGATGTATCGTAAGCCACTGTATGCAGTTGGAGTAAATCATTAAACATTTATGTTGTACGTTACAAATATATTTCATTAGCATCCGAATGCGCGTAGAAAGACGAAACTGAGGACGGAGACTTATGGAAGACGCTAGGGGACATCATTCGAGGTGATCGCTTGTTGACTGCAGATGAATTGAGGGAGAGAATACATCACAATTCATCTGAAGTCACTCGATGGTCACCACGAAAGATGCCATCGACTTGCTGAATGTTGCGTGTCGTGATGTTTGCCAACCAACGATGTTTGCTCTTCAGCTTCGTTATAGCGACGAACCCGTCGTGCAACAGCAGAGAATGAGAATGGGCATTTCTCCTTCTGCAGTGAAGAATTCAATTACAAATCGCTGTCTTATACGAACATGGATGTCGGCTATTTTTTAAGCGATTGCAGTGCTGCCACATTTTGACGCAGAAAATTACTTCTGCTGTAAATTTTAAAAGAATGTTTGAGGAGTAGTGCCAATTCTCATTTTTCACTTATCTAATTTTATTTATGTAGAAAAAATAGGAGGCGTTACTTTTTGACTGACCCTCGTACATGACCTTAAATAAAATAGCAAGCTACTCACTCAAGTAAGACGGCATTAAAATATTTATCAAAGCAATCACAGAAAAAGAATAGTATTCTATGTATAATGTAAAATGGAAGTTATTTTCTTTACATTGACACCAAGCTTCGTCCCGCTTCTCTCCGCTGAGTCGCTTGTTGCCCAGCCCATCAGCATTCCCACTCCACTCCGCCCTCCTTGCTCCACCCCTCCCACTCTTTCCGTGCGCCCCGCCCCGCCCCACTCCTCCCCATTCTGTTGCGTCTGGCCCCATCCCATCAATGCCTCTCCTACCAGCAAGCACCCCACCGCTTCGCCGATATTCCTAAACACGTCGTGGATTGTATTTAATCAGATTTTGTAAAAAAATATTATTGATGGAATTTCGAGATAAAAGTGATTTTTGAACTAATCTAAACTGCAGGTAAATTAGTATAATAAATTGAGAAAAGCGTATTACTCGTTGAAAACCTTTTGCAGAAGGTATGTAGGCATTCATTAATATTTATGGTATAAGATGAATATTCAAGGAATTGGAGCACACATTTAGGAAAATAGTATTTACATTTTATTCACTTCGTAGACTACATGATTGCTCATTACATATTCTGGAGTTCTAGAATATTGAAATACATTCTTTGAATACGATAGGATTCAAGTGCAAGACATTTTTGATTATTGCTTATCTACTTTCCGTTAAATGCGCTTAATAAAAACAGAACATTTAAATATTTTATGACTGAAGACAAAGAAAAAAACGTGTGGCGTACCTGCTTTTGTTTTGTTTTATCACCTTTTTTGCATTTTGACAAGTTGAAAATACAATAAAATGCCTTAAACCTTCAAAAAATACGGCAATATTTTATGATGTTGCCGAAAGGCACGCCGAATTAGCTTCTAATAAGATACCCTATTAAGTGCCTTTGTGCAAATTCTCGATTTTCCGTGAAAGTGAGATCATAATTGTATAATGAGATCGAGATCGTAAAGTTATATTTCAAATGTACTATTAGTAAGTGAAAACTTGAAAAAATGTGTTTTATTTACTAAAACATTATTTTCTCAATATAAATATTGCATGAATTAAAGAAACATTGAGTTAACTCCAAAATATGTAAATATTATGATCTACAACGTCTTCTGTAGAATTGGTTTATTTTGAGAAAATGTTTCATTATTGAATGCGATGTTGATGTTAGTGCAAAAGTAGCTTTGTTTGCTTTATTGCTACGAAACAAAATGGTGACTAATTTATTCAGATACATAGATTCAATGCTATAAAGCAGTACAGTAACTTGTTTCGCCCTTGTGAGACGGGCCTGGAGGACATTACGTCTATGGATTTGAAACCCGCGTATGACGAATGTTTGTTTCAAGTTGTATTCGTGGCGTGAGGGTATAATGAGTCCCTGCAATTTTTCTTTTTGCTGTTTTCCATTATCCAAACCTCCCATAACTTTGTCTTAAAAACATTCCTATCGCATCAGATATAATCACCAATAATACAAATCTCGCAACAGTGCTCGATGCTACGAATTAATTAACATGAAATATAAACAAAATTGGACTTTGTTCGAGCAGATCTTTCAGTTAACATTGCCGCTGTCAATGATAAACTTGCATCGATTAATAGTAAGCTGACCGTGATGGAATTTTGAAATCTACCAAAAATAATCTGCCTAGTATTCAAAACAAGATCTTGAGCGAGATCTATGATCACACTTATCGACAGTACTGTTGTTGTGCTTAATAACTTGAAAAATATGTTAGAACTGCAGTTGAATCGAAAGCTAATGACAGCAAAGCTGTCCCCCAAGAATACCCCCGGATGAGAAGATAAAACTTTGCCAAAACCAAATGATATATAATTAGTTAAACTATCACTTTAACACAGAACTAAGATTTACGAAAAGTATCTTAGCGCCCCTCCCATCACTCTCCACTACAATTAACGTGTTTTTTTTAAATTTTTTATACATTATTCGTCAACTTCACATTAACATTTTTTATTGAAAAATATGAAAAATAATAATATAATTATGAATACTATGAAAAGTTAGGATTTTCTCAAGACTGGAGGGGAAATTATGGGGACAGGTTGGACCTGGAAAATCTTTTTAGGCAGTATTCTATAAAATACTGTTGGAGTCGAAATAGGAGTTACCACATACAACTGTTTTAATTGTTCCATTGTTCAAACTGAAAATGTTAATTTAGTATGTTAAAAAAATGTTCATTTTGGTAAGGGATAGGTATCAGACTAAACAAAAATAAGGGTAACTATATTTCCGAAGAAGAGTTAATATAAACAATGATAAACTCATACAGAATACAGTAGACAACCTATTTAAAAATCCATACTACATTCAGTAGCAAAGGGCGTCGTTAACGCACAAACAAAAGGCGCATCATTATCTGGCGCTCGACTTTTCAAGGAAACACATCGCTTACAATGCGGAAGCACGCTTTGGGCAAATTTGGCTCTCACATTTGGCCACCGTAGAAACTCGAAATACGGAATGCAACTCCTCACTCACAAAAATGCAGTTGTGAGAATGTTGAAACGAACAAAGATTAAGTAGCGTAGAAACTTTGTAAAACACTTGCAGTTATCGTCGAAATGGCAATTGCTGTTTTGCGTGCTCAGTAGAATGATAAGGAATGCAGATGCTTCCGCATATTATGGCCTGTCACTCACTTGTGAAGATAATATAAGGAATTCTTCCACTGGAACAACCAAGCGGAATGTCTAACGTAAAAAAGACTCACATTAATACAAAACTGTTTTTGAATATTGAAAATAAGCTTACCTCAATGCAGGTGTAATAATTCTCGAAAAGACTTTATTTTGAATGGTCTAAAAACTACTGAAGCATTTTTCTAGAAGGAAATTAACGGATAGCAATTCAAATGTTGAATAAAATCATATTTTATACACGAACGGGATAGATCTAGTATGCACTAAGGAAAACATCTTAGAAAAGAGGTTGAGGATTATACTGGCAAATAAAATACCTAATAAAAGACAAAGTTCTCTCGTGTACAGCTGTACTCATATATAGCGGGAAAATACCAACAAGATTTCGGCATGAAAACAAGACACAAAGGGCTTGAACTCTTGCATTCAAGAACAAATGGATCTTGAAAACAAAAGCCAGTCAACATAACATTTGTATTTGTTATTTACATACTTTATGCATACTCACGCATTAATTGTAATGGCTTCGCACTATTATAACACTAAGGTGATCAACCGTCCTTATTAGGGAGGACAGTCTTTTTGTAGGTTCTGTCCTTCCTCGAAAAGTGTTCTCTTACCTGTCCTTTTTGATATTTTTCACACAGGTTTATGCGCTGTTAATTTTTTTGTAACCCCACTACATGGCGCTGTAGAACAAAACTAAATATGTCACATGCAATCCGTAACACTAAACGAAGCTTTTTAGGGCGTCAAAATATAAAATGTTGAGGCCTAGACCTCAAAGAAACTTTTCTCACACCGTAATCTACAGGATGAGATCTTCTCCAACATTCTATTATATTTTGGCAGGTCTTGCGATTTTAACCCACTTGCTCAGACACGTGCAGAATCTGCAACTAATTGACTGAGACGGACAGAGAGAGAGACGGAGGAAGAGAGAGAGACGGAGGAAGAGAGAGACGGAGAGAGAGAGAGAGGCGAAGAGAGAGAGAGCGGTGAAGAGAGAGAGAGAGGCGAAGAGAGAGAGAGAGAGGCGAAGAGAGAGAGAGGCGAAGAGAGAGAGGCGAAGAGAGAGAGAGGCGAAGAGAGAGAGAGGCGAAGAGAGAGAGAGAGGCGAAGAGAGAGAGAGAGGCGAAGAGAGAGAGAGAGGCGAAGAGAGAGAGAGGCGAAGAGAGAGAGAGGCGAAGAGAGAGAGAGGCGAAGAGAGAGAGAGGCGAAGAGAGAGAGAGGCGAAGAGAGAGAGGCGGAGAGAGAGAGGCGGAGAGAGAGAGGCGGAGAGAGTGAGGCGGAGAGAGAGAGGCGGAGAGAGAGAGGCGGAGAGAGAGAGGCGGAGAGAGAGAGGCGGAGAGAGAGAGGCGGAGAGAGAGAGGCGGAGAGAGAGAGGCGGAGAGAGAGAGGCGGAGAGAGAGAGGCGGAGAGAGAGAGGCGGAGAGAGAGAGGCGGAGAGAGAGAGGCGGAGAGAGAGAGGCGGAGAGAGAGAGGCGGAGAGAGGGGCGAAGGGAGAGAGGCGGAGAGAGAGAGGCGGAGAGAGAGAGGCGGAGAGAGAAAGGCGGAGAGAGAGGCGGAGAGAGAGAGGCGGAGAGAGAGAGGCGGAGAGAGAGGCGGAGAGAGAGAAGCGGTGAGAGAGAGGCGGAGAGAGAGAGGCGGAGAGAGAGAGGCGGAGAGAGAGAAGCGGTGAGAGAGAGGCGGAGAGAGAGAGGCGGAGAGAGAGAGGCGGAGAGAGAGAGACGGAGAGAGACGGAGAGAGAGACGGAGAGAGAGACGGAGAGAGAGACGGAGAGAGAGACGGAGAGAGAGACGGAGAGAGAGACGGAGAGAGAGACGGAGAGAGAGAGAGAGACGGAGAGAGAGAGAAACGGAGATAGAGAGAAACGGAGAAAGAGAGAAACGGAGATAGAGAGAAACGGAGAGAGAGAGAAACGGAGAGAGAGAGAAACGGAGAGAGAGAGAAACGGAGATAGAGAGAAACGGAGAGAGAGAGAAACGGAAAGAGAGAGAAACGGAGAGAGAGAGAAACGGAGAGAGAGAGAACGGAGAGAGAGAGAGACGGAGAAAGAGAGACGGAGAAAGAGAGAGACGGAAAAAGAGCGAGACGGAGAAAGAGAGAGACGGAGAAAGAGAGAGACGGAGAAAGAGAGAGACGGAGAAAGAGAGACGGAGAAAGAGAGAGACGGAGAAAGAGCGAGACGGAGAAAGAGCGAGACGGAGAAAGAGAGAGACGGAAAGAGACAGACAGTGAGAGAGACGGAAAGAGAGAGACGGAAAGAGAGAGACGGAAAGAGAGAGACGGAAAGAGAGAGACGGAAAGAGAGAGACGGAAAGAGAGAGACGGAAAGAGAGAGACGGAAAGAGAGAGACGGAAAGAGAGAGACGGAAAGAGAGAGACGGAGAGAGAGACGGAAAGAGAGGGACGGAAAGAGAGGGACGGAAAGAGAGAGACGGAGAGAGAGGTTTTAGAAAAAACTTATCAATCTCGCAATGTTCATTTCTTGTTTTGCAATTTTTTTTATAATACAAAGTTCGCTAAAAATAGATCCGGGGTCATTACATAACTGTCCAACCTCTACTTCACCTACTAAGGTAAAGAATTTTGTAACGCCAATTCTTATTTAAGTACATTCATCGCATCAGAAAAGAATGTTCCATATTTCACGTGCGTCGTTTCCCTATACTTGGCTCTGCGCTAATTCGTTCTGTCAGTGTGCTCTTTTTTATAAATATCTTGCGAATGTTTGCCCTGCAGAGCACCAACTGCACGGGCGACCGCGTTCGCATTTCGCTGTCTGGAGACGACAGCCTGAACGATGCCCACGTGTACTGCGGCCAAAGGACGTTCACGTTGCTGTCTGACGCCAACAAGCTCACCATGGTGCTGGAGACCCTGTACACGTCGACCGGAGGGCTATTCCTCTGCAACATGCGTTTGTACCGTTAGACGGTGTTTCAAAACCGTTAAATCCTATGCTGAACTGTAAGGCTGTATGTGAATTCTTTGTCTTTCTAAAAAACTGTGTTTGATGAAGATATGCCACTTGCAAAACAAGTTGTCATTTTGAAATGGCTGCAAACGTTTAATGAGCTTTAAACGCGGTTAATATTGAAAAATTTTTACCTAGATGAATGCATTTTTAAAGTAATTATTGCTAAAATTATAATAAATGTATACCAATTTGAAATACACTAAATTTATGATCCCTTTTCTGGTATTTCGGTTTTCACGTGCATTCCGCTTCCTTATATTCGATATGTTTATAGCGATTTACAAACGAGGCAGGAGACGAAGAAACTCAGACGCTAGTTTTCACAACTTCGTAAAGTTGTGACAACAAACGTCTGGGGGCTTTGGCGAAGTTTTGTTATCTTCAATTTTCCTGAAGCACAAGCATTTCCTGAAACTATTAAAGACAAATTTATTCAAAATGAAATATGAACACAACTCTTTTTAAATGCTTGTCTAAATGAGCTTACATGATTGTTAACTGTATCTGGACAGAATTGCTTTGCATGAGAATTTCTTCAAGCCAACGTTCGAAAACTGTAATTATGAATTCAAGAACAATCTAATCAGGAAGCTCGCAAAACATTTGAGAAATGTTTCTTCGTGGTAAGTATTTCTGGAAAATGATATTACTTCACTTGCAATGACATTTAGGAAGATTATAAACACCTGTCGCATTTACATTCATTTTTAAAAAAGAAATAAATCTTGCTAAATTTTACCCTACGTAAAAAATAAAATTAGAATAAATTACTCTTCTGAGACATTGTATTTACATTTTTACATTACATTTCGGTTCTGGAGACATTCGCAGTGTAAGCTTTAGAGTCATTCTCTTCAATACAATTTACATTTAGGACATACATTTTAAGAAGTTTTAATAAGAATATCGTGTATAATGTAAAATGGATTGGGTACACCCAGATGTTCTACATTTCGTCTTAAGCGTGTCTCAGATTCAAAAATATTGATAAGCACTGCGATATGCTAATTATTACACTACGGAAACACTCCTCACGTCTTTCAAAGAACAGACAAAATGCTGTTGGGAATTTGCGCAGTACAATGTGACTTAATATGTCTTAAAAATATTGAGGAGGTAATTAGTTATTATTGCGAAAGGAGAGATTGCAACACGTAGGTATGAAGGATAACTGTTGGCATTCGATAAAGCGTAGAGCAGAAATACTGAAAGCTATCGCTCTGCCAAGAGGTTTCACAAGTTGACCATGAAACGGAGATAGCACGTTTTATCAACTGCAGTTGAAGCAGACGTTGAAGACGCAGTTGAAGACGTTTAGCAGAAAGATTGACGAGTTCTCGGAACATAGTTTAACTTCAGCGATTAAGCAATACTTGATAAACTCACTCGTTTTCGAAGAGAAATTAAATTTAGAAGTTAACTGGCGTTAATAAGCGAACAAATTTCTACTAAAGATGTGATTCACTAATTTTGCAAGAGCTATAAGAAGTGAATTATTTTAGCAGAGTGTAGTATAATCATTAATACTTGTGCTCGTGTTTTAAATGAATGCGATAGGTGTTTCTAAACTGCCTACTGAAATTTTTTGATTTGCCTTCCTTTGGAAAGGAAGAAAGTTGCTTGTTCCCTGTAGCAGATTTATGACATTCTAAAAACAGTCATCGCCTTAGTGGTACCTCCGTTCTGTTCTCAGCATTTCTATTGTAACGACAGGCTATACCCCGCACAGTGAATAGTTCCTACAAAATTCAATCAATTACGTTGCTGAAAGATCTTTAAATTTCTGCTGATAAACGAGTTCGGATGAAGAAACACGACATAGCGGCAACATTAACACATATGGTTGAAGCATACAACATGAAGTTCCCTCCTTCTTGAATCCATAATTTTCATTTTTGGACTATTTTGCCAGCTGGAAACTGCAAAGAATCGTCCTTAGTCAAATTCCTTTGCCTTTGTAGATTCGAAAAGTAACCTAGTCAAGAGATACACTCATATCGGAATACTGAACCCTACTGGACCCTGCATTACACGTTTGGGGTTCGGAGTAAGAGGGACAGTAGGAATAGTCCTAAATTGGATAGTCGATTTTGTTCTAATTGAAATATTAAAACATAAAATTGGGAATTAAGGAGGGTTTCTGTGAATAATCGTATTTTCGTGCAGACAGAAATAGTAATGTTTAAAGTCTTTCACTTACTAAATTGTTAATTGTCGAAAAGTGTTTTGATCGTATCAGTTAGTCACTTTAATCGTATCACTGGAAAAGCATTGTATTCCTGCGCGTGCATGGAAAATTATTAAATTCTTATTGTTCTCTAAACGCCGCGTTTTAGCCGTACACTCTTATGGTGAATTTAACAAATACACTGAAAAAGATCTGAGTGGACAGAAACTTCAACAGAGTTGCGTCGGACGCGATGTCTTTCAGACGTGCAAAATCTCAGTGACTCCGCGGAAGCCTGCGACTTCAGAGGTAAAAATATCTCTCACCGTCATCTATAATACTCGATTTAAGAATCCAACGGCCCGGGGGAGCGGCAAGTGGCAACTGAGAAGGCGACGAACAGAAAAAGAGCACAAGGTGATCGGGTGATGTGCAGGCGATCATCACTGACATCGGATGACTAGGAGCTGAGCAGATAGCTCCAGGGGGGGAGCGGGCAGTAAGAGAACGGTCGAGTGGTCAAAGCGTGCGGGGAGAAGGCGACGGAAAAGCGACGAGTGGGCGATGAGCAGGCGGGAAGATGGCTCTGAGATGCTGAGAAGGCAGCGAGAAAGCTATGGGAAAGCGGTGAGGAGATGAGCGGGTTATGGACAAGTTGTGAGCACAGGCTGACCAGATGCACGTAGGCGGTGAGGTGAACAGACGACAGCAGGTGACGAGAAACCGAGGAGTATTCGACGAGCATTCCACGAGCGCGCGACGATTATGTGATTAATAGACGATGATCAGACGATCAGATCAGATCTTTAGACGGCTTTGAAACGTTAGTGCAAAGGCGGTGAATCGGCGACAGTGAGCAGGAGACGAGTATTGGAAGTGTATGCGATGAGAAGATGTTTGCAGGCGATAACCAAGCGGTATGATATCGTTTCTATCGGTGGGATCTCGGGCCTATATTTAAGACTAACCTATACTAGATAATCTAATACTAGTCCGGTGGGATCGGGTGTAAGAGACTAGAACATACACTACCCGCATATAACCCAAGGACAACTGTTTCTGAGATCTACTTGAAACTTGTACTGGGGCGGGAATACTGGCTGTACTCCGATTATTCATGGAACAACTACTTCTAAGTGGAGGATAGCTAACGGCCGTGGCCGTTTCAGGGGAACCATCCCGGTATTTGCCTCACACACCGAGGGAAAATACGAAAACCTCGGCAAGGATGGCCGGCCCGGGGTTCGAGCCCTCCCGATTGCGAAGACAGCCGCTGGGCTCTTACCACTCCGCTCGGTGAGACGAAGCTCGGTGTGGCGGCGCAGTGACAGCGGTAGGACGGCGGGGCACAGGTGATGAGCAGGTGAGTAGATCTCCGTATAAACGTATGTATATGAGACAGTAAAAAGAGCAGATTAAAAACAAAAAAGCATTCTCTATTTCCTCTATCCTTTTGTAGTGAAAGATTGAACTTTTTACCTAGTCCTTCAAGGCTAATCAACAAGACACGTCCCTTTCAGGCAGTGACACCAACGCGGCGGCGCTGTACAGGCTCCTGTACTTCAAGGTGCACCCGTACTACAACCAAGACGCCCAAGTGGAGAAAGACAACGACATCGCGCTGGCGCGCGTGGACGGCGCCATCAAGATGAGCCGCGAGGTGATGCCCGCCTGCCTGCCCTTCCGGTGGAGGGACTACGACTTCGCCAGCGCCAAGGTGGAGGTGACGGGTGAGCAGCCCAGCCCTGCCAGCCCCTCCCACAGAGGGCCAAATTAGACCTTAGGGGCATTTGATCAATAATACCACCCAGTCCACGAATGTCTCGATGATCATCCAAACCATGAATAATATCACTAGCACACATGAATAACAAAGCATGCGTTAATCCTATTATGCCCCTAAAAGAACTGTTATTCGTCCTATAACTCTTGCCGTCCTAGCAGTAAATATAATTACAGGTCACCTCCTGTTAACATTAGTAGGATATGTAGGACCTATAACCCTAGATTCAACAATTTTAATTCAAATCTTTATTATGTAAGAAGTATGTATGTATCTATTAACTAGTTATATGTGTTTGCTCTATTAACCACACTTCATTCAAGAGAAATAAGTTGGTGTTAACCTCCTGAACGACTACTTGCTTCTCTGACACTATGAACCCGTCTCCTAAGAGACTTGTTTAGCTAAATATACTCGTACTTGTACATCCTGAGGCAAACCTTCAGCCTCTAGCACCGAACCCAGTCGCCTTAGATGCTGTGTCATCCATCTGAGATTGTACTCTTAGCTTTCAGAGGCTCTTATTCATCTTTCGACACCAATCACATGGACTATGCGAGACACATACAACTACAACCCGTCAATACTTAACTCTCATTCTCCAAATTCACTCTCCAACTATCACTATCAATAATGATGACCATTAGACAGGGTGTCATCATCTAAATGTGATTTTAAGGGTTTTCAAACTCTAAACAAAATTAACAAATATTGTTTAAAAATAAAATCCTGTATACGATACGTGTTTAATAATTTCATTAACTCAGCAGTAATATGTCCCTCTCGCTATTATGTTCAGTACCTAATTTTCTTCTTCGTGAATAAAGTTTTATTTAAATCCATCGTTGTAGACATAATTACGAATTGATTCAGATCCAATACATTGATGGAAACGTTTTTACAGATGACTTAAAATATTTTGATTTATTATTAATGCACATTCAAATATAACTTTTAAAGAAACAGTTTATAACACTGTAAGCAAGGATGTACCTCGCTTCTCAAACTAAAGGAGTTCAAGCCCACACACCTGTTACGATTTTCGTTGCGAAATATTGCCTGCAAGAGCAAATTGGCACACATCAATTCAATTAAACACTTCTTGAAATGGACTATTGCATGATATTTTTGGTTACTTTCAAGTACTTTTCTTATCACTTTCTACTGATATTGGACCAAGAAAAAGAAATTAAGATAACGATATATTGCTACAGAGTTTAAAGATTAATTTACAAACAATTATAAATTGAATTCGGAGAATTTAAAAACATTCTAATTTAAATAAACAAAGAATTTCATGACACTGATGAAGAGATTGGCTTGTAAGAAGAGACACACACTTCGACCAAAAGTGAGATATTAACATTTACCAATAGCAGGGGGCTTGTTGTGGCTGGTGTAGCTTATCTTGTTACTGCTCCAATCCCTTTAAGTTCCCTTGAACGGGGAGTAGTCTTATAACTTAGTTTTTGTTTCCAGATATTTTGAAAAAACAAAAATTTGGCATGGATTCTGCCTTCCGATGGACTCTTCCGATGTACTCGTTGCCTAAAAATAATAGTATTAATTGCTACAGTAGACTTAAACTACCTGTTTTTCGTACTTCTTACGTCACAAACGTGAGAGACGCAGAGATCATGTTACAATGCTCTGAAGAATTACTTCGTTCACTTTGTTTGTTTTTCTCTTCGTTTTGCGAAGGTAAATTCGTTAAAATTGACATCAAATTGTTGGAAATATTATTTTCATTAATATTCTTCAATAAATATTAACGTTAGTTTAACTTTTCTCAATGAACTGAACAATAACCTTAATGAAAGCTGGTAGACGGCTATATCGTGAATTTTAGTCGAAGTAGAGAATATAAAACGTCTTGTGATGTAGAGAGTGTAGGTATATTAGGGTACAGAAATGAAGTAACACAATTCACGACTTACATTGTACTAAGCATTACAAACCTTACATTTTGCCCATGTGCCACAAGGCCTTTCGTTTTTGGGAGACAATCGTGTTCGCACTTTACTTGTGGTGGATCCATTTGCTTTGCAAACTCGCTCCGTTTACTGTAATTACGTCGCACGCAGGGCAAATTGGCGTGCGACGCAAAAATCGGCGATACACAAATATATGATTACATACGTGAGTAATGGCTTCTTTCATCTACGCGGCGATACAAAAGTAACCTTCGCAGGAATAAGGTTAAAAGATGCCTAGCTATACCCATACGAAACATTACGAGCGGGTAAAATACACACACTGAATTTGGGATGACAGAAATATTCCATAAACGTCAAATTACAGAAGTGATCGACATTTCACGGTATTGCGTCGACATAAAACGTATATGTAATCAACTATGTTGCATGATCGACTCAACAGTATTGACATTTATTGTACATGCTTATAGCGACCGACAAAATCAATTTGCAAACATTGTTATTCGAGATTATGTATAAAATTCAAAGCTCATCGCCTTTTTCCATTGCAAAAACGACTTCTACTGAAGTTACATAATATAAATGTGA